>CM072526.1:10776725-10796725 GCA_036898135.1 Oncomelania hupensis | reverse complement strand
TTTATCCCCGATGTACACATGGACACGTGGCCAGCACAAAATAACAGCAAGAAGAGGCGAGAGAAAGGGAAAGAGAGGATAAGAGAAAGGGAAAGAGAGGATAAGAGAAAGGGAAAGAGAGGATAAGAGAAAGAGAGGATAAGAGAAAGGGAAAGAGAGGATAAGTGTTACGTTGAAACGTGAACGATAGTATGTCTGAAGCGCGCACGATAGATCTAATCGTTTCGTTTTGCAAAGTATTCAATAATGGAGTTTATTTACCTTTGATTTGAGTTTGCATTGTTGTTAGGAGAGGCTTTGTATAACGTTGATAATTTGCGTTAGTCGATATTATTGGAGAATTCTCTAGACCTGCGTGTTTACTCTCGATAGAAATTTCCCGATGGATGTCGAGGTGAGGGAACGTTCCGGGTATGTGTAGAGAGATGTATGACGTAAGACAGTGATGACGATCTTTAATTCTGATTGGTTGTAATGCGTCATTTCTAGAACGTCCTGTCGTCATCTCGAATGAGAGAAAAAATTATAAAATGGATGCCCTGTGTGTGGATAGTTGTTGTCGATAGTGATTATTGTTGATAGTTGTTGATAGTGAGTTGGAAAGTAAAACTTGAGAGTGGAAAGGCGATTGAGCGATTGTATGCAGTTGTTGATGTGTGCTGAATAAAAGTGGAAAACTTCATACGTCGACTCAAGACTTGTTGATGAGTGAGCAGGCTGCGTGGATAAACGAATCAGAGTTGCACCTTATCAAGACTTCAGCATCGGGGCTGAATCAAATACTGATAAAAAAAAAACACCAACACCAAACCGAGTGTAACAATAAGAGAGAAAGGGAAAGAGAGGATAAGAGAAAGGGAAAGAGAGGATAAGAGAAAGGGAAAGAGAGGATAAGAGAAAGGGAAAGAGAGGATAAGAGGAAGGGAAAGAGAGGATAAGAGAAAGGGAAAGAGAGGATAAGAGGAAGGGAAAGAAACGGCCGTGCAAGAATAAAAAGGAATAAGGAGAAGAACTTTCCAACAAAACAGATTACGGCCATAAATAACCTAACGATCTACAAGACGAACGTCAACAATCCCGCGAACTGGGTTTAAAGAATAATGCTATTTTAATTCTGTCATTATTAATTTAGGTCGAACGTTTCTCTCGCATTGTATTGTATTATACTGTATTGTATTGTACTGAATTGTATTGTACTGAATTGTATTGTATTGTACTGTATTGAATTGTACTGTAATGTATTGTATTGTTTTATACTGTATTGTATTGTTTTTGTACTGTATTGTATTGAACTGTATTGTACTACATTGTATTGTACTGTTTTGTATTGTACAGTATAGTATTGTACTGTATTGTACTGAATTGCATTGTACTGCATTGTATTGTATTGTACTGTACTGTATTGTACTGTACTACATTGTACTATATTGTACTGTACTGAATTTTATTGTACTGCATTGTATTATACTGTATTATATTGTACTGTATTGTACTGTACTGTATAGTATTGTAGTGTGTTGTACGGTACTGTATTGTACTGTACTGTAGTGTACTGTGCTGTATGGTACTATATTATATTGTATTGTACTGTACTGTATTGTACTATATTGTATTGTACTGTATTGCATTGTATTGTATTGTACTGTATTGTACTATGTTGTATTGTATTGAATTGTATTGTACTGTACTGTATTGTTCTGTATAGTACTGTATTCAAATGTACTGTATTTTACTGTATTGTACTGTATCGCACTATATTGTATTGTACTGTATCGTACTATATTGTATTGTACTCTATTGATATGAACTGTATTGTACTGTATTGTACTATATTGTTTTGTACTGTATTGTACTGTATTGAACTGTACTGTTTTGTACTATATTGTATTGTACTGTATTGTATTGTACCGTATTGTATTGCATTGTATTGTATTGTACTGTAATGTATTCTACTGTATTGCATTGTACGGTACTGTATTGTACTGTACTGTATTGTACTGTATTGTACTGTACTGTATTGTATTGTACTGTACTGCTATGTATTGTATTGTATTGTACTGTATTGTATTGTACTGTATTGTATTGTACTGTAATGTATTGTACTGTATTGTATTGCACTGCCTTGTATTGTATTGTACTGTATTATATTGTACTGTATTGTACTGTGCTGTTTTGTATTGCACTGTACTGTACTCTATTGAACTGTATTGTATTGTACTGTGTTGTATTGCACTGTATTGCATTGTACTGTATTATATTGTTCTATAATATACTGTACTGTATTGCATTGTATTGTACTGTACTGTATTGTTTTACATTGTACTGTACTGTATTGTACTGTATTGCACTGTACTGTATTGTACTGTACTGTATTGCATTGTACTGTATTGTACTGTCCTGTATTGTACTGTATTGTATTGTACTGTATTGTATTGTACTGTATTGTATTGTACTGTATTGTATTGCACTGTATTGTATTGCACTGTACTGTATTGTATTGTACTGTATTGTACTGTATTGCATTGTACTGTATTGCACTGTACTGTATTGTATTGTACTGTATTGCATTGTACTGTATTGTACTGTACTGTATTGCACTGTACTGTATTGTATTGTACTGTATAGCACTTTACTGTATTGCACTGTATTGTATTGTACTGTATTGTACTGTACTGTATTGTACTGTACTGTATTGTACTGTACTGTATTGTACTGTATTCCACTGTACTGTATTGTACTGTATTGTATTGTACTGTATAGCACTGTATTGTATTGTACAATGTTGTTCTGTATTGCATTGTACTGTATTGTATTGTACTGTACTGTACTGTATTGCATTGTACTGTATAGCACTGTATTGTATTGTACTGTATTGTATTGTATTGTACTGTATTGTATTGTACTGTATTGTATTGTACTAATAATTATAATAATAATTACTGTATTTATAATGCGCTTATCTTATAATAATTATAACTCTAAGCGCGCACTCACAACTCACGCACGCATGTGCACGCTTTAGACAATGACACATGTAACAATTGCGCAAAAAATACATTCACTCAAATATACTCATACCACAAAGTACTGTACTGTATTGCATTGTACTGTATAGCACTGTATTGTATTGTACAATATTGTTCTGTATTGTATTGTACTGATTGTATTGTCTTCAGTTCCATTCCGTTTTAATGCGCTCGCATTTATTTAAATTTCTATTTTTGCAACGCAGTACTGTGATGATGTAGCGTCAAAGCATTAACGATCTCAATCTAGTCGAAGCTGAAGCAATCGTCAAAAAGAAACGGTCGGAAGACTATTACAGAGAGTAATATTATGTACCTTGAACGCAGCAGCTTCATCTTACCGTCTAAGGCCGTCTTCCATTTGAAGAGATTAGAAGAGAAACCAGAGAGCGAGATAAAAAGAGAGCAGAGAGAGAGAGAGAGAGAGAGAGAGAGAGAGAGAGAGAGAGAGAGAGAAGAAGAAGAAGAAGAAGAAAAAGAAGAAGAAGAGGAGGAGGAGGAGGAGGAGGAGGAGGAGGAGAAGAAGAAGAAGAAGAAGACATCCGGTACACATTGGTCGAAAGCTACCAGAAGCATGGTGTAGTAGTCGCCTCAACAGACAATAAAGCATGCTCTCGTGCTTCAGAGCACTGCTTCCTATACCCTTCAAGCTCTATAGTGACGGAAAAAGCGCAATTCACTGTAAATACATACAGAATGTTTCTCTACAACATTCCGCTCTTTCCGTCTCAAAAACCCATTTGCCATCTTGGATTCTTAAATTGTATGAAACCAAGTGAGGACACTATCCGGTGAACAAACGGTTCAAAAACATTCTCAAACGGTTCGTAAAAGACAGTTGACCTAGAAACATATACAGTTTGACCTAATTCGTCCCATAGAGGAGACGAAACTTACATCTTCTATTTTCATGGGTTGATTGGTCAATGCTGCTAGGGCTTGAACAGTGTAGGAAGCAGTGCTCTGAAGCATGAGCGCATGCTTTATTGCCTGTTGAGGCGACTACTACAGCATGCTTCTAGTAGCCTTCGAGGAAAAAGAGGAAGAGGAAGAGAGATATGGTCCAAAAAGTTATATTTAAACAACCAAATTCACCTGTTAACAGGCATTCCGCCAATCAGAGGAACCGCACACGAAACAAAACAAAGAATCGTTCTCTTTGTATCATACTACTACTACTACTACTACTACTACTACTACTACTACTACTACTACTACTACTACTACTACTACTACTACTACTACTACTACTACTAATAATAATAATAATAATAATAATAATAATAATAATAATAATAATAATAATAAAAAGAAGAAGAAGAAGAAGAAGAAGAAGAAGAAGAAGAAGAAGAAGAAGAAGAAGAAGAAGAGGAAGAAGAAGACCAACAACAACAACCTCAACCGAATAAATAAAACAAAGAGGAGAACCGACAGAGAGAGAGAGAGAGAGAGAGAGAGAGAGAGAGAGAGAGAGAGAGAGAGAGAGAGAGAGAGACAGACAGACAGACAGACAGACAGACAGAAAATGACAGAGATAATGAGAAACATACATTCATACAGGCAGACAATCGAATCAGTTTGTTTTGTAAGGGAGGGAGAGAGGCAGAGTGAGAGAGAGAGAGCGGGAGGGGAAGGCAGGGGAAGGGAGATGATATATATTATGTGGCTGATCAGGAGAAGGCCAGGTCCATGCGGAATCAAAGACCTTTAATGTAATGTTCCATGTTTAATGTTCATCCAGAACTACCGCTATGTCTCCACAATTGAAAATCGACCTCGCTATTGTCTCCCGCTGAAAGGACGCTTTTATAGTCTTCGTAACTGGGATAAGTAGTTCCAGTATAGCAACGTCGACGTAAGAGAGACGTACAGCATATAAACCTGCTCCAGGCACGCGCGGCATACACTAGATGAGCCAGTCAGCGCTAACGCGGGCTGCTTTTATCAGGTACCGCGTTTCCTATAAACGCGCATGCGCATTCTGAAATTGACCCCATGACACAGATTGCTCAGTGGTGTACTCAACGGCAGAACAATTTTAAGCATTGAATGTCGCGCGGTAATACATTGGAATGCGTAGGCTTCAGGCAGAAAAACTGGTGACTGACGGCCTGAAGTGCCCCCCCCAAAAATAAAAATAAAACATGACCCTTACGCTTCGGATGAGAGAGCAAACCGAGGTCCATCGCACGGACTTTAGAGATCCTGACACTCATGTCCTAGTCGGGTGCATGCCTGTTACAAAAATACAACCGGCAAGTACTAGGTCCCTATCCTATCCTATCCTTTCCTATACCGTAACTCAAGGGTCGTTGGGGCACCACAGATGGTCGTTAAACTAGCGTACTCCATCTTTTTCTGTTCTCAGCAACCCTAACCACCAGTCCATTCCCGAATGTTGTTCTCCCACCTCTTTTTCTGTCTCTCTCTTCTTCTGCCTCCTTGCTCCGTGCCTTGCAGGATGGTGTTTGCAAGGCCTGATGATCTGGTGACGTGGTCATACCATCGGAGTTTCCGTTTCTTCACTACTGTGAGCATGTCATCGTGTTGGCCAATGGCTCGGGTGATGGTCTGTCCGACTTCGTTGTTGGTTATGTGCTGGGTATAGAAAATGCCCAGAAGTCTTCTGCAGCATCTCATCTCCATACTTTGTATTCTTGGTTGTAGATCTACTGTGAGGGTCCATGTTTCGCAAGTGTATAGGAAGGTGGAGACGAAAAGGGAGCGCAGCAGCCTTACCTTGAAATGTAGACTGATGGTCCTGTATTTCCAAATTGGCTTCAACCTTGTCAGGGTAGCAGTTGTTTGTGCGATCCTGGAGAGGACTCCCTGTCGGGCCCCATTGTCTGATACAATGGTTCCTAAATATTTGAAGCTATACACTGTTTTGAGGGTGGACCTTGGACTTTGACGTCCATGTTGATGCCTTTGGTGTTGTTGGTTATCAGTTTGGTCTTCTCTGCACTTATTGCCATTCCAAAGGATCTGGAGGTGGTGTCAAGCCTCTGTACAAGCTGTTCAAGTTCTTGTTTTTCTCCAGCCAATCCATCAATGTCTTCCGCAAAACGGAGGTTGGAGATCTCTCTACCCGTTTTGCTGGCTGTGCCTTCGTGATCTCCAAGGGCATCGGACATGGTGCGCTCTAGGAAGATGTTGAAGAGTATTGGAGAGAGTAGGCATCCTTGATGCACACCGAGCCAGTTCCCGATGGCACTGTTGTGGAGGACTGCACTGGTAGCCTTGTCATTACAGGCTTTTGATGACTTCAATAATTTTAGGACCCTTCTACCTCGTAACCCATCGCCCAAGATAGTGCTCAATTGTCTGGGCATCACACGATGCGCCCGCACGCTGCAAGTGGGCGCGTCTGGCGGCTTGAGCGATATCCTGCATCGACCAGCGCCTTGAGCCTTATAGTATTATAAGCAGACACGGGATGAATGGGAGTGGAACCGTGGGGTTAGACAGCGGGCAGCTATAGTTGGCCTGTATACGCAGAGTGAGTACTGGTCAAACTGAATCAGACCGTTGCCTATAGCAGCTCCCTTATCTAGCAAGCGCGCTATAGACACAACAACACTTTACTTTACGTCACAGACTAATGGAGTCTCTCCCGATGTCTGCTACTTAGAGATTCATGAAAGTTAAAATGCCATCCTACATCTAAGGTTGCTTCCCTTTAGACGCCCACTTCTATTAATAGCGATTACTCATGCAGGCCTATTTTAGATCAAGGAACCCTCCAATCAGAACAGACAGGGTCTGGACTATGTGCAGGCTGATTACCACTGCCTCTCCTGCTCTCTGTCTGTCTCTCCCTCTCACAAATACACAAAGAAGAAAAAGGAGAAGGAGAAAGAAGTGGGAAACAAGAAGGAAACTGGAGGAAAAATACAAACTAGTGTGAGTTGGAAGAGAAGGAGGAAGAAGAAAAGGAAAGAATAGGATGGAAGGACGAGAAAAGCAACTAAACGAAGAGTCAGAGGTAAACTAAAGAAGAAGTAGACAACAATAACAACGGCAACAACGACGACGCCGACGACGACGACGACGACGACGATGATGATGATGATGATGATGATGATGATGATGATGATGATGATGAAGGTATACGCTTTCGATTTCTCTCTCTTTCTCTCTATGTCCGTCTGATTGTCTGCCTGTCTGTCTAATATAATATAATATAATATAATATAATATAATATAATATAATATAATATAATATAATATAATATAATATAATATAATATAATATTATATTATATTGTATTGTACTGTATTAATGAAACAATAATGGAATGGGATGCAGTCAATCTAGAAATTTTCCAAAAATATAAACATTCGATTTCCTGTCCGTCTTCTAATAGCGATCTCCCTGCCTTTACACCCCATACTTGAGTAATATATGTGTGTTTGCTGTGTTTATGAGAATGGATGAAACATGTGAGCATGTTTTTTGGTAAAGATCGCCGCGCTTTGAGCATGATTAGTAATTTGGTTTATATTATATTATATTATATTATATTATATTATATTATATTATATTATATTATATTATAATTATTATATTATATTATATTATATTATATTATATTATATTATATTATATTTATATTGAAGAAATAGCAAGACACTTTCATCTTCCCACAGAGTTTCTTTAATTTATTAGGTTTCGCTCACGAAAATGGGGCTTCTTCAGGACAATGTTTTATCTAAAACACACATGTATGGATACTTTAAATAAATACAATGTTAAATGATTTATAGTTAATTAATTAAAGATAATTGAAGTCCAACGAAACAAAAAACAATGGCGAGATTACAACGGGAATAATTAAATCTAATTATAATAATTCAAGACGGCAGAGAAAACAAATATTTCTAAAACGCTATATCATCCCTCCTCCCCCCCCCTCTCTCTCTCTCTCTCTCTCTCTCTCTCTCTTTTCCGTCCTTCCCTCTCTCTCTCTTTTCTCTCTCTTTCAATCTTTCTCTATCTCTCTTCCCCCGTCTCTCTCTCTCTCTCTCTCTCTCTCTCTCTCTCTCTCTCTCTCTCTCTCTCTCTCTCTCTCTCTCTCTCTCTGTTTCAACACTCGGATATCAATATCCCACCCTCTCTCTGTTTCAACACTCGGATATCAATATCCCACCCTCTCTCTCTTTCCCTCCCTCGATTCAACTCTCTTCCTCCCTCCCTCTCTCCTACTCTTTCTAACTCCCTCTCCCTCCCTCCCTCTCTCTCTTTCTCGCTCTCTCTTTCATTCGTTTCCTATCTATCTCTGTCTCTCTCTCTGTCTCTCTGTCTCTGTCTCTGTCTCTGTCTCTCTCTCTCTGTCTCTCTCTCTCTCTCTAGCTCCATCTCCCTCCCTCTCTTACCCTCCCCCTTCGCTCCCTCCTCAACTCCCATCCGTCCCACTCTCTGTTGAGGTTATATTTCTGCCTAATTATGCAAGAAAACTGCAATCGTATGCTCATCTAGCGCAGCAAAGTCTTAAATAACACTTTTGTTCTTTCCGCTGGCTTTCAGCGACGCCTAATGGGTCAGTAACAAATTCGATATTAAAAGGCCCCATTTCAAAGGTTCTGTTTACTTTTGGCGAACACGGGTTTACTCTAACATCCGCATTGTTACTGCAATTGAATTAACGACAAAGTGGGCTTCCGGTGCTCACACCAACCGCTCAATTGTGGATTTTTCATTTCTGTTCTGACACAGGGGGATTTCCCCTTGTTTAACGGTACATCAACATCATAGCCACGTGACCTACTTCTAAATGAACGAGGCGGCTTGAAGAGGGCGTATTTGGTGTCATGCATAGGGAATGGGTCTATTGCATCAACCAAACACGAATAACCTTACCGATTAACACTGTTTTGATGGGTTCCGCTTCTTATCGGCTTTGAAGATGCTATATTCAGCTCTAAAATTGTGGCAGGTGATTGCTATTAATAGGCACCCCCGGCCCCCCCCCCCCCCCCCCAAAAAAAAAATTATTGATTAAAAAAACAAGCTTTGTTGTTGTTTATAGATTATAGTCACACGACACTTTCGCATATAGGTGACTACTGGACCGATTTATACTGACACCAGCGGGCTAGTTGTTGGTAAAGGGGAAAATAATATGGTCACACGTTGACCAATCCGGGATTCGAACCAGCGACCTTTCGGTTACTAGCAAGACGCTCTTACCAACTGAGCTACCCGGCCCCTCAACAAGCTTTGCCATCGAAGGATTTTAAAAATAAATTCCATTTCAAGCAACTTTTTCTTAGTGGGGCAACATTCTTTGTTCAACGGACGTGCAGAGAGTGTGTGATTAAAGTGCATGGTGCCTTTAATGCTACGTCAGAGCAAAGATCGCTAACAACAACGTGTCCGAACATAAGGTGGAGAAGAAAAAATGAAGTGGATTCTTCATACAAGTCCAACTTTGAGAAGAAATCTTCACTGGGAACGCTTGAGTCATAGTTCTTTTTTCTTTCTCGACAACATTAGCGCAGGTAGAGAGGAGGAGAAAAAGAAGAAGAAGAAGAAGAAGAAAGGGGGGGGGGGAGAGTCCTTAATCATCATAATTATCATTATCATCATCATCATCATCATCATCATCATCATCATCATCATCATCATCATCATCATCATCATCATCATCATCATCATCATCATCAAGAACATCCTCTGCTAAATTTTTATCTAGCTAAGTTGAGAACAAGTTCAGGTAAACAAGCATCGCAGTCCGGAATTTAAATTTGCGGCCAAATGAAGACAAGTAACAGGAGTAATAAAAGAAGAGACTTCCTAAACCTGCGAAGAAAGTTGTCCAAAGGACACAGAAGGAGGAGGATAAATTTAGGGAAAAAAGGAGGAAGAGGAGAAGTAAAAGACGAAGAAGAAGAAGAAGAAGAAGAAGAAGAAGAAGAAGAAGAAGAAGAAGAAGAAGAAGAAGAAGAAGAAATAGAAGAAGAAGAAGAAGAAGAAGAAGAAGAAGAAGAAGAAGAAGAAGAAGAAGAAGAAGAAGAAGAAGAAGAAGAAGTACATGTAGGTTAGAACGTTGGGAAAAAAGGTAGAAAAGGAAGAAGAAGAAGAGGAAGAGGAAGAAAAAGAAGAAGTAGAAGAAGAAGAAGGAGAAGAAGAAGAAGAAGAAGAAGAAGAAGAAGAAGAAGAAGAAGAAGAAGAAGAAGAAGAAGAAGAAGAAGAAGAAGAAGATGTAGTACATGTAGGCTTAGAACGTTGGGAAAAAAGGTAGAAAAGGAAGAAGAAGAGGAAGAGGAAGAGAAAGAAGAAGTAGAAGAAGAAGAAGAAGAAGAAGAAGAAGAAGAAGAAGAAGAAGAAGAAGAAGAAGAAGAAGAAGAAGAAGAAGAAGATGATGAAGAAGTAGATGATGAAGAAGAAGTACATGTAGGATTAGAACGTGGGGAAATGTATCGTTTCACAATAACTTACACCTTAATCAAACACACAGACACACATACCAATCAACCAGACCAACGAATGGACGAACCAACCAACCAAATAGTCACCATGTAACCCTGGAAATAGTAAAGCTATATGAAGAAGCTCAATCAAGTACCCATACTACTACTACTATTATTACTACTACTACTACTACTACTACTACTACTACTACTACTACTACTACTACTACTACTACTACTACTACTACTACTACAACTACATGGTTTTCTATAGCTCACATATCTCGCGGTACATGGCGATTCATGGCGTCTCTAGGCTAGATTTGCGAGAAAAGCAGCATTTGGGAAACAAACAATCCACAAACCACCAAATAATCAACCAATCCCAGAAACAAAACTCATCCAACCAATCCAGAAACAAAGAACTATCCTATCCTATCCTATCCCGTAACTTGGAGGTTGTAGGGGCACCACAGATGATCGTTTAACCAGCGTACTCCATCTTTCCCTATCCTCAGCAACCCTGATTGTTTCGCTCAGTGTCAAACCATTCCATTCTCGAATGTTGTCCTCCCACCTCTTTTTCGGTCTCCCTCTTCTTCTACCTCCTTGCACTGTGCCTTGCAGGATGGTCTTTGCAAGACCTGATGATCTGGTCACGTGGCCATACCATCGGAGTTTCCGTTTTTTTCACCACTGTGAGCAGGTCATCGTGTTGTCCAATGTGTTGTGTTGTGTGATGGTCTGTCGGACTTCGTCGTTGGTGATGTGTTGGGTATAGGAAATGCCCAGAAGTCTTTTGTTGCACTTCATCTCCATGCTTTGTATTCTTCGTTGTAGATGTGCTGTGAGGGTCCATGTTTCGCAAGCATATAATAATAATAATAATACAGGATGCTATACGCGCCTTTCCCCAAATCATTCAGGCTCAAAGCGCGGCGATCTATACCAACATACACGCTCACCTGTCTCATCCACACTCACACACACCAAACACACATCCATCACTCAAACAGGTGGTGTAAAGGCAGGGAGATCGCTATTAGAAGACGGAAAGAAAATCGAATTTTTATTTTTGAAATTTTTATATTGACTGCGTCCTGTACCATTATTGAAGGGAGGGAGGAAACCGGAGTGCCCGGAGAAAACCCTCGGTGACCTCAATAGTCTCGTACCTGAGTCACATACGTTCGCCCCTTGCGGGAATCGAACCCGCGACCTTCGGCATAGGAAACCGGCGACGTATCCACTGCGCCACGAGGCCACCCCATATAGGAAGATGGAGATGACAAGGGAGCGCAGCAGCCTTACCTTGGAATGTAGAACAAACAAAGAACTAATCAACCAATATCTCTGGATTGCGTACAGGGCTGTTGGATATATACGCAATATCAAATGGCCTGTAATACATAAATAAATAAATAAATAAATAAATAAATAAATAATAAAGACAAAGATCCAACCTACCAATGCCAGAAACAAAGAACAACACAAACAAACAAAGAAGAGCAAGACAAATCAACAAGCTCCAGTAACCCGTACCATGACCTCCATGCCTTCCTATAACCGCTCAGCTAGATTTAGTTACTGGAGTGAGTTATCCATAGCTTCACTTAAAGGTAACCTAGATTTCTAAAGGGAATTAACATAGTTAAGGCAAATACCTTGACTGATAAGACTAAGGAAGGATGAGCCCCCTTCTCCCCTCCTTACCCTTATTTGTGCAAGCCATGGGGACTTGATACAAGGCAGACGGCTCATTGCATGATATGGCGGAGTGGGGGGGGGGATGGGGGAGAGTGTGTGTGTGTTTGCGTGTGTGCGTGTGTGTGTGTGTGTAATGTGTTTGTGTATGGATATCAGTGAGCTGGGCAACCTCCATATTCCCCCCCCCTTTCCTCTTCCCCCCCCCCCTTTCCGCCCCGTTAACTGTGTAAGGGTTAGTGTCGGTTGATCGTGGTTTTTCCTGTTGTTTTTTGCTGTTTTAATTGTGGGTTGATTTTTGTGTGTCTTCCTTAGTCTAATAATAAACGTTCCACATGCGATCGGAAGGGCACGACTTAGCTTGCAGAACATTAGTAATCCCGCACCATGGAACTCGATATATTTTATAGAGTCACAAACTTTCACAGGATAATTTCCCCGTCTAATGTTTGGCTCGAGATGGGGGTTGACTTTAAAATTAAGCTGCAACTTATTGTGATTACCTCCCTATGCCCCTTCTCTCTCTCTCTCTCTCTCTCTCTCTAACTCTCTCTCTCTCTCTCTCTCTCTCTCTCTCTCTCTCTCTTCCACACAATGACTCTCGCTACATTCGTGTGACACTTTCACAGAATTAACTCCAGTCCATAAGTTGCAAAAGCCAGGCAGCAGCAAAGCCCCGCCGCACACCTCCAAGGAGGGACGGGGGGTGCGAGGATAGGAGGGGGGTTGGAGTGTAGGATGCGTTACTTTTCCGTGGGTGCTGTCTAGGGACACGAGCGTCAGGATCTTTAAAGTCCGTGCGACGGAATGCGTACGTGGACTGACTAGACCTCGGTTTGTACTCTCATATGAATGAGAAGGTGTTGTTTGGTGATGATGTAGAAAATGTAGTGTTAATATCATTGTGATACTTGCTTCTTCGATGTTGTTGTTGTTGTTGTTGTTCTCCTCTCCTTTTTTCTATTGAGATAGTGGTTGCATGCGGTGGGGGTGGGGGTGTGATGGTATAGAAGCTGTTGCAGTTGTTTTTTTAAGAAGAAGAAGTAGAGGAGAGAAAGGGGGAGGAGGGTTGGGTAGTTGCGGGTGTGGAAGTTTATTTGTGTAGAGGGGTGGATGGAGAAGGGGAAAGGGGTGGTGGGAATGAAGAGAGTGAGGGAAGGTCCTATCCTATCCTGTCCCATAACCCGAAGGTCGTAGGGGCACCACAGATGATCGCTTAACCAGCATACTCCATCTTTCTCTGTCCTCAGCAGCCCTCATGGCTTCGCTCAGTGTCAAACCAGTCCATTCTCGAATGTTGTCCTCCCACCTCTTTTTCGGTCTCCCCCTTCTTCTACCTCCTTGCACTGTGCCTTGCAGAATGGTCTTTGCAAGGCCTGATGATCTGGTGACGTGGCCATACCATCGGAGTTTCCGTTTCTTCACCACTGTGAGCAGGTCATCGTGTTGTCCAATGGCTTGTGTGATGGTCTGTCGGACTTCAATGTTGGTGATGTGTTGGGTATAGGAAATGCACAGAAGTCTTCTGTAGCACCTCATCTCCATGCTTTGTATTCTTCGTTGGAGATCTGCTGTGAGGGTCCATGCTTCGCAAGCATATAGGAAGATGGAGATGACCAGAGAGCGCAGCAGTCTTACTTTGGAATGTAGACTGATGGTTCTGTCTTTCCAAATGGGCTTCAACCTTGTCAGGGCAGCAGTTGTTTGTGCGATCCTGGAGAGGACTTCCTGTCGAGACCCATTGTCTGACACAATGGCTCCTAAATATTTGAAGCTGTGCACTGTGTTGAGGGATTGGCCTTGTACTTTGATGTCCGTGTTGATGCCATTGGTGTTGTTGGTCATCATTTTGGTCTTCTCTGCACTTATTTCCATTCCATAAGCTCTGGAGGTGGTGTCAAGCCTCTGTACAAGCTGTTCAAGTTCTTGTTCCTCTCCAGCCAATCCATCAATATCATCCGCAAAACGAAGATTGGAGATTGCTCTGCCCCCTATGCTGACTGTGCCTTCGTGATCTGCAAGAGCATCTGACATGATGCGCTCTAGGAAGATGTTGAAGAGTGTTGGAGAGAGTAGGCATCCTTGACGCACACCGATTGTTGTTCTGAACCAGTTCCCGATGACGCTGTTATGGAGGACTGCACTGGTAGCCTTGTCATACAGGCTTTTGATGACTTCTATAATTTTAGGGCTGATGTTGTAAACCTTCATGGTTGCCCATAGAGCTGCATGCCAGACTCGGTCAAATGCCTTCTTGAAGTCTATGAACACATGATATAGAAGTTGTTGGTGCTGTAGGTATTTCTCACAGATTATTCTGAGGTTGAAAATCTGTTCAGTGGTACTTCGCCCTGCCATGAATCCTGCTTGTTCTTCAGCTATGATTTGTTCAGCTTGTGGTTTCAACCTGTTGAGTATTATTTTCAGGAGGACCTTGCTGGGATGGCTGATGAGGCTGATGGTGCGGTAATTTTTACACTCCTGAAGGTTACCTTTTTTGGGAAGAGTGATGACAAGCGACTGGGTCCATGGTGTAGGCCATTCCCCACTCTGCCAGATCTTGTTACAGATAATGGTGAGAGCATCAGTCATCGCTTCTCCTCCTGCTTGTAGCAGTTCGGCTGGTATGTTGTCCACTCCCGCTGACTTCCCTTTCTTCAGCGATTGCACTGCTGCCTCAACTTCTTCCCGGAGAATTGGGAGGATTTCTTCTTCTTCTCTGCTCTCGGGACATGCTAGAACTGATGGGTCTCCATTTGGTGTATGGTTGTAAAGGTCAGAGCAGTACTCTGTCCATCTGTCCAAGACTTCTTGTTCTTCTGTAAGGCAAATGCCAGACTTGCTTTGGATAGTGGAGACTTTGGGCTGTTTAACACTTGTCAGCCGCTTCACCGTCTGGTAGGCCTTCTTGCTGTTGTTCTTGTTCAGATTGTTCTCTATTTCCTGGCATTGATCTTCTATCCAGTTCTCCTTTGCTGTGCGCATGCCTTTTCGGATGTCATTGTTGATTTTTCGGTAGACATCAGCTCCCTGTGAGGTGTTCTTTTTCTTTTTTAACTCTCTTCGTTTATCACACAGATCCAAAAGTTCAGGTGTGATCCACGGCTTCTTCTTTGGTCGGTGCTTGCCAAGGATCTCAGTGGCGGCATCTGTTACAGCTGAGTTGAAGGTATTGGTCATGGTGTTGACATCTACTTCGCCTGCCCCCAAAATAAGCAGTGGTGCAAATTTCCCTCCAATTGTGGCCTGAAATATTTTTGCCACCTCCGGGTCTTGCAGTTTGTCCAGGTCGAACTTCAGCCTAGTGCACTTTGCTGTATTTACTCTCTTCAAATGGAGCCGGAAAGACATCATCACGAGATCGTGGTCACTTCCAATGTCTGCTCCTGGAAAAGTGCGTGTCCTGCCAATGTTGATGCTTGATCTGAAGCGTTTCTTGACCATGATGTAGTCGATCTGGTTGTGATGTTCCCCGCCGGGACTGTGCCATGTCCATCGTCTGGAGTTTTTGTGGAGACCAAGCGTGTTTGCCAGTACCAGATTGTTGTATCTGGCAAACTCCAATAGCCTCAGACCCCTGTCATTTGTCTCGTTGTTGCAGTGGGGTCCGCATGTGTCTCCCCAGTTGTGGTGCGCATCTTGGCCAACCTTGGCATTCCAGTCGCCTTGCACTATGACTATGTCCTTCTTCGGCACTTGGTCAAGGACCGCCTGTATATTTTCATAAAAATCCTCCACTTCGCTGTCTTCATAGTCTGATGTTGGGGCATAGGCCTGGATGATGGTAATGTTGAAAGGGGTTGCTCTCAGACGGATGGTAATGAGTCTACTGGAGACTGGGCGGCAACCCATGACAGTGGCTAGAATGTTCTTGTGGACCAAGAATCCAACGCCGTGTTCGTGCCTGTCATCTCTACCGCTGAAATAGAGCTTGTGGCCTTTGTCAGTCGTTGTTTCACCTAGGCCTTTCCAGCGCAGTTCGCTGATACCTAGAACGTTCCATCGATAGTGGTCCAGCTCGTGGGCCAGTTCTTCTAATTTTCCTTCCGCAGTTAGGGTCCTGACATTCCAGGTTCCTATGACGATGTTGTTTCTCGTGCGGATCTTGCTAATTTGTCCATCAGTAGCATACTTTTCACCTCCGTCCTGGTGGCCAACGGAAGGCGCGGTCCTTGTGTAGCCGGGCGACGACCGATCCGGCATGGAATTAGTGGATAGCCTCATCATGTGTTGTGTCTTGGGCAAAAAAAAGACCTGGCAGGGCCCAATCCTCTCCAGGCTGTTGGCCACAGCCGAAATCCACGAATACAGTGTGGCTCGCCTTGGCCCTGAGCACGTGGTCGTTGAACCTGTAGTAACGTGAGGTTCCTCCGCCCTGGCCGGTGACTTCTGTGTAGAAGACTTTCGCCCAGTGATGCCGTGCTAACATCACCCCTGTTAGTCGCCTCTTACGACACGCCGGGAAACGTTGGGTCTATTCTATTTGCCCGAACCCACAGAGCAAAGAGGGAAGGTGGACGGGGGAAGAGTGGGGAGATGGTGGAATGAGAGTAAAACTGGAACTGGGTGAGTACAGTTCATAAAACCTGTGACCAACAAGGTTGCACAATTTCTAGACTTAAAGTGTGGACAGCTTGAATTTTTTTTTTATTTTATCGTTCTTAGTTTGTAGCGCTTTAACTACTATCTCTGTGATAACTGTACCCTGGCTGAATTTGTGATTGGATGGAAACAACCTCTTCTGTGAGAATTTGTTTTACATTTTATTACATAATTTACTACATAAATTAATAGTGTGGGTGTGTATTTGTTTGTCCATATATGATCGTATCCTACATGTTGTAAAGATTTTAAACAAATATTACTTTATGCTATGTTTAATTTTTTACTTGCATTTTTATTTTTATTTTCATTTTTATTTGTTTTATTTTAGTGATCAAGAGCCTGTCATAATTCCTTGTAAGAGGTAATAAAGATTTGTTGAAATTGAAATTGAAAAAAGAAGAAGAAGAAGAAGAAGAAGAAGAAGAAGAAGAAGAACAACAACAACAACAACAACAACAACAACAACAACAACAACCACATACAAACTAACAACAGCAACACAAGCAAATCTGACTGACATAGCAAAGGTATCAGATAAAAGGGGGTGTTCCACGTTCAACGCGAAGGACGATTAAAGACTACGTATTACGAAGAGGTGGTGCTCAACTTGTAGCGCCGTTTACCGTCCTACACTTACTTAGCAGCGGAGTTTTAATTAAATTGGAGAGCTAAAGGGAGTAGGCTGGGCGGAAAATTATTTCTCTTATTCCTCTCAACATACGTTAAGGCGGACCTTTCAAATATAGGCGGGAGAGGGGAGGGGTGGGTGGAGTGGGGTAGGGGGGGGAGTTGTGGAGTTAGAGTCCTGTTGCCCCCGACAGGTAATTCCTCACCGCAAAGAACAAGGTCCCGCTCGCTGCCTTTTGCAGAAGCGTCTCTGCTTAGTCTCTTCCCCTTTTATCCAGGACATCCTGTGTCTAGACCGGAGAATCGTAGAAAGTCTTGGTTGTCCTCTCTTCTTCTTGTTCCTATCCTATCCTATCCTATCTTATCCTATCCTATCTTACCCTATCCTGTAACTCGACGGTCGTTGGGGCACCATAGATGATCGTTTAACCAGAGTAGCATACTCCATCTTTCTCGGTCCTCAGCAACCCTCACGGCTTCGCTCAGTGTCAAGCCAGTTCATTCTCCAAAGTTGTCCTCCCACCTCTTTTTATTGTCTCCCTCTTCTTCCGCCTCCTTGCACCGTGCCTTGCCGGAGGGTCTTTGCAAGGCCTGATGCCCTGGTGACGCGGCCATACCCTCGGAGTTTCCGTTTCTTTAGCCATATGAGCATGCCATCTTTGTTCGCCGTGAGTCAAAAATCACCCAGGGGGGGGGGGGGGGGGGCTTTGTGTTTTATTTAAAGATCGTAACGCCCATGTCCTAGACGGGTGAGTGCCAAACTTGGAAGGAAGATCATCGTAGTGTGCAAACCTGCGCTTTGGCTGATGATATTGAAATAAGAACACCCAGCTACTCTAGGTCCTATCTCACCCTCCCCACACTCTCTCCCCACCCCCGCCACCCCAATACTCCACCACTCCACCCATTCCCCATGGTCGCCAAGGATTGTTGTGCTCAGTGCCCTGGGACACCGGACGATGCGCCTAAAGACAGTAACATTAATGGGCGCCTCGGGCGGCTTGAGTAAGAGCCTGTATCGACCAGCGCCCTGCGCGGCCCTGATGCTGTGCAATACCATTCAATCTTGCTATTGGATGCGGTCAATCTAACATTTGAAAAACGCAAATTGATTTCTCTTCCGACTTCTGTAATATTGATCTCTTCAGATAGCCGCGCTTGGAGTTCGGTTGAACAAAAAAGCGCCTGATAACATCCTATACTATTATTATTGTTTTTATTATTGTTATTATTATGATGATTATTATTATGATTATAGTAGTAGTAGTAGTAGTAGTAGTAGTAGTAGTAGTAGAAGTAGTAGTAGTAGTAGTAGTAGTATTTAAAGCGCTACAAACTAAGAACGATGAAATTTAAAAAATCAAGCTGTCCACACTTTATTTAATTCTAGAAATTGTGCAACATTGTTCATCACAGGTTTTATGAACTGTACTCACCCAGTTCCAGTTTCACTCTTATTCCACCATCTCCCCACTCTTCCCCCGTCCACCCTCCCTCACTCTCTTCATTCCCACCACCTCTGTCCCCTTCTCCATCCACCCCTCTACACAAATAACAAACATCCACACCCGCAACTACCCAACCCCCACCCACCCCCCTTTCTCTCCTCTACGCAATCACAAAATTCCCTTGATATAAATTACTGCTAGTTGATTCCTTCCGCGATAGGGATGGTACACGCCAACACAGACGCACACACACACACACACCTACACACAGAGACACACACACACAAGACTGGTATACAACATACACATAGATACTCCCGCAAAGGCGCATCCGCCCCAGTCGGGTGTCTAGCGCGCTCACGTGCACGGACACACAACACACACACACACACACACGCTTTCTCTTTCTCTCACCCTCACTTTCTCTCTTACTGTCTCTCTCTCTCTCTGTCTATCTCTCACTCTCTCTCTTTCTCATTCCCTCCATCTCTCTTCTCTCCTTCAGTTTCTCTACTCTCTCTCTCTCTTTTTCTCTCTCTTTCTCTCTCTCTTTCTTTTTTTCTCTCCATCATTGCATCTTAACAGGACCTGACTCCACCTTACGTAAGCAATCTTTTAACTGCTGCAACAGAACGTTATGGGTCTAACAAATACATTCTGCCTCGAACAATAACTGACCTGTTTAAGAATAGCTTTGCATTCTCCTGACCTCTAATCTAGAACCTTCTTCCTTGCTCGTGTACCACTCTTCATTCATTTAAACGTACATTAAGGCAACATTACCTTAATATGACTTAACTTCTGATTCTGTCAACTGTTTCCCAATAGGTTACTTGATTATTTGATCTACAATAGATGTGTCTTAAATGTAGGTGTATTGTATCAATTGATTATTTGATAATTCATTGGGTTGTTTGTTACGCATTGCGTAATTGCAACACAATATTCATTCTCATATATCTTAGTTTGTATGATGTATGATAGCGTTTATATTTATTTTTTATATTGTTATATTTATATTGTATATTGTTTCAGTATAGCTATTTGTTTCGTCGTTGGCAAGTAGGACTGAATATCGCATGAGTAATATGAGTGTGAATGATAAGAAGGAACGGTTGTAAGATAGGATTCCCGTCTAAAATTTGCATCCTTGTTGTGAATAAAATGTCTGAGTCTG
>CM072526.1:10761725-10771725 GCA_036898135.1 Oncomelania hupensis | reverse complement strand
AGTCCACGCCACCTCCCAGGGAAGGGCATTCAAGAGGCTGTTTCACTTGCAACGCTACAGACCACAGAGCGGCTAACTGTCCTCAAAACAAGAGTAGCGGACAGCGGAGCAGTACGGACAATGCAGCGGCGGGCAACCGGCAGAGGCGGGTCTCCAATCAACGGCAAACCAGTAGATCTGACCATCAAGTGTGCGGCGGGAGCGTCATTCTTCCGAGTGAGACCAAGCGCACAGCTACTCCTGCGGATGTGCAAGAGTGCATGACCGATGGCCAACTTCTCCTTGCCAACGGAAAATCCATCCCCGTCGTCGCCAGCGCAGCTGTGACCGTCCAGAACATGCCTGTTTCAAAGGGACGCGTCGGAAATCATGAAGTGACTGTCTTTAGAGACTCTGGCTGCAGTGGGGTCATCGTCAGAGAAGACCTAATCGCTAAAGAACAATTCAACGGCGATTCTAAATGGACACTCATGGCCGACAGCAAATGTGTGAAAGCGCCAGTTGCGAAGATTCAAGTCAGCACTCCTTTCTACATAGGCGAAGTCGAAGCGGTTTGCCTGAAGAAGCCGCTGTATGATTTGATGATCGGGAACATCGACGGCGCGAGACGACACGACGACCCCGATCCAGAATGGAGTCCTGCCTCAACCCAACACGTCGAAGTTGTGGAGGAGGATCCATTGCCGTTCCCCGATGGAGACCTTACAGAGCTGCTACGGGACAATGTGGTTACTCCGGCTCAGCCCTGCCGACCAGAGATCGTCGGTGCTGTTACTACCAGGGCCCAGGCCAAGAGAGACAAGATGTCTACGCCACTGAAGGTCGCCGACAACTCCAAAGCTGCCATCGTGGACAGAGATAAGCTGATCCAGCTCCAGGAAGCTGATAGTACTTTAAACAAGTACAGGAACCGCCAAGACCACGTGACCAAAGGCAGTGGTACGGTCTATTTTGAGGTGAAGGCCAAGATCCTGTATCGAATCTTCCAGCACCCGAGGGTCAACGGAGGGAAACCACTACGTCAAGTATTGGTACCATTACCCCTAAGGCGCCAGGTGATGGAAGTAGCGCATGACTCAATCATGGGAGGTCACCTGGGTATCAAGAAGACGTCGGATAGAATCCAGGCGGTATTCTACTGGCCAGGACTTCATGCGGACGTCAGCCGTTTCTGCTGATCGTGTGACATTTGCCAGAAGACCATACCTCGAGGAAGGGTCCCGAAAGTGCCTATGCAGAGGATGCCTCTGATCGACCGACCTTTCAAGAGGGTGGCCTTAGACTTAATCGGCGAAATAAGACCTCCGAGTGAAGAAGGTCATCGATGGGTACTGACTTTAGTGGACTATGCGACTCGGTACCCAGAAGCAGTGCCCCTGAAGAAGATTGACACTGAAACTGTAGCAGAGGCACTGGTGGACATGTTCAGTAGACTTGGAGTGCCTGAAGAAATTCTGACAGACCTCGGGACGCAGTTCGTCTCTGACTGCATGAAGGAGGTCAACAGACTGCTGAGCATCCGGCATTTGACTACGACACCCTACCATCCAATGTGCAACGGGCTCGTCGAAAAGTTCAATGCTACGCTGAAGTCCACCCTGAAGAAACTGTGCAGCGAGCAGCCCAGACAATGGCATCGCTATATCAACGCCTTACTTTTCGCCTACAGAGAAGTGCCGCAGGAGTCCACCGGCTTTTCTCCGTTCGAGCTGCTGTACGGAAGAACCATCCGAGGGCCGATGCACATCCTGAAAGAACTGTGGACGAAAGAAGTAGACACCCCAGAGGTGAAGAACAGTTACCAGTACGTGTTTGAGCTACGGGAGAAGCTGGAGCAGACTCTCGAGATAGCCAGAGAAAACCTGAAGAAGTCCCAAGACTGTGGAAAGCATTACTACGATCGTAGGGCTGTGAACAGGAAGTTCAAACCTGGCAACAAAGTACTGGTACTGCTACCTACCGATCATAATAAGTTGCTGATGCAGTGGAAAGGCCCGTACGAAGTGGAGACCGTGGTGGGGATCAACGACTACAAGGTGAAGGTCGGTCAGCATTCCAAGATATACCACGCCAACCTCCTTAAGCTGTACGTGGAAAGGCCATCAGAGACTGTGCACGCAGCCACAGCAGCTGTGACCGACAACAGCTTTGACAGCGAAGAACTGTGGGAACTGGGAGACTTCCACAGCAAAGAAGGCATCGATGATGTTAAGCTAGGACCAAGCTTGACGGAAGGTCAAAAGATGGAGCTCAAGGACCTTATGGGCGAGTTTCCCCATAACTTCAATGATGTCCCAGGCTCTACGACTTTGGTCGAACATGAAGACCACACCCAGACCTGGAAGGAGCATCTGCAGACCGTGAGGGAGCTGTTCCACCGTCCCGCAGAAGCCAACCTGACCGCGAGACCCAGCGAATGCATTCTGGGAGATGACAACGTCGACTGCGACGGACATCCGACGGAAGAAGGAGACAACGGAGGACGCACTGATTCCAGGGAAGCCCACGTGATCATCGTCTTTGACCCTGGGCCAATGACAACCGCAACTGACGAGGGCGTCGATTCCTTGCGAACGAAAGAACATTGACTGTGTGGACGAATAAAAGAATATTGGTAATGACAGACTTGAAAATGAAAAATGTTGACTGGGTAAATGATCTGTGAACATTGACAGTATCCAGAAAGACTTGCAGATGAGAAACTTTGACTCTGTGTGAATGAACTGTGAACATTGACAATATCCAGGCAGATTTGAAGATGAAAACCATTGACTCTGTGTGAATGAACTGAGAACGTTGATAGTGTTCAGACAGACCGAAATAAGTTTTAATTCTGAACTTTGTTTGTGCATTACGTTTCAACGTTGCTGAAAGAAATTGGGTAAATTTCTTCTTGAGTGGGGGGTTATGTTACGTTGAAACGCGAATGGTAGTACGTCAGAAGCGCGCACGATAGATCTAATCGTTTCGTTTTGCAAAGTATTCAATGATGGAGTTTATTTACCTTTGATTTGAGTTTGCATTGTTGTTAGGAGAGGCTTTGTATAACGTTGATAATTTTTGTTGGTCGATATCGTTGTAGAATTTTCTGGACCCGCTTGTTTACTATCGATCGAAGTTTCGGGATAAATATCGAAGTATGGCGGAAGGAGAAGAAATATGTATGACGTAAGTCAGTGATGACGATCTTTTAATTGATTGGCTGTAGTGCGTCATTTTAGTCTACTGGGTTCGAAATTTTTCGAGAAAAGAGAGAGAGATTATAAAATTGTGTGCCGCACTGTTGTAGAGAGGTTGTTGTTGATAGTGAAGCTGGAGAGTTGCTGTGAAAGTTGTTGAGTTGAGTTGAGAATTGTATGCAGTTGTTGGTGTGTGCTGAATAAAAGTGGAAAACTTCATACGTCGACTTTGTGACTTGTATGCTGTTTGGACGGGTTGCGTGGATAAACGAATCTGAGTTACACCTTATCAGGAATTCAGCATTGGGGCTGAATCGGATACTGATAAAGGAAAACACCAACATCGAACCGAGTGTAACAGCCAATATGATTGACTTAACATGCTAACTTAGCAGTAGTTACAGAATCTGCGTAATAATAACAACAACAACAACAACAACAACAACAACAACAACAACAATAATAATAATAATAATAATAATAATAATAATAATAATAATAATAATAATAATAATAATAATAATAATAATAATAATAATAAAATTCTTCAAAGAAAACAAAAATCGCGTTTTCAACAACCACAAAAATGACATTCGGAGTGATTGACTGACCGGCAACTGGACTTCTATTGAATCATTGGTTATAAAGTGAAGTACCTGGATACCAAAAATTAACAAAATCGGTTCAGTCGATTTTGAGATATAATGTAATATGTCTTGAGCAAAGTATAGCCGCCGAAGACCTTGAACTTTGCGGTAGGCCAAAATAATTATGATGGCACCGGAGGCTGTCTACGAACCTAGATAATGTTCCTATGAAGTTAGGTTGAAATGCGTTCAGTTGTTCTTCAGATATGGCGTGCAACGGACGGACGAATAGACAGACCGACCCACAGACAGGCAGAGCGATAGACCGACATTTGGCTCATTCTGATACCCGACTATTTCAAAGTATTTCCAGATTAGTCTGGAAAGACGACAACATGTAGAAGATGCATTCTTGTGCTTGGGTTTCAACAAGTGGCTATTATACTTAAGCACTCCTGAGTGCATGTCGTCTCATCGCGCATCATACATAAATGTATTTCTTGTGCATTTATGTCACTTGTCGATAAAGTATCTCAATCTTTTATCTACATATCCGTGAGGAGGGTGGGAAGGGTTAGCCCTGTTGATGGCCTGTGAGCAGGAAAATGGTTAATCCTCTCTCTCTCTCTCTCTCTCTCTCTCTCTCTCTCTCTCTCTCTCTCTCTCTCTCTCTCTCTTTCTCTCTTTCTCTCTCTCTTTCTCTCTCTCTCTCTCTCTCTCTCTCTCTCTCTCTCTCTCTCTCTCTCTCTCTCTCTCTCTCTCTCTCTCTCTCTCTCTCTCTCTCTCTCTCTCGACTTGAACTCGGCTGATATTGGCTGGGTGAAGACATAGGCTGCCGCTTTTCTCGGATTTCCTTTAATTAACCTGCAAATAGCTCTGCACTGCTGTTAAAGAACAGCAACTGTCGGCACGATAAGCTCGCGATTGCCTCCCGTTGAAGATCAACGCAGCTGCTGTGACATTGCACGTAACGTCTTACAATGACTCCCCCTTTTAATATTAGATCTTGGGGTTACAGGGGTCAGTGTACGAGTATTGCAAGAATAGGTTAGTTGTTACAACATCAGGCGATTTTGACGCTAGCTGAGTATCAGGGATCTGTCAAACACAGTTTGTGATTAGGTGCATGCCCCCAGCAGTATGTGACATTCGGATCAGATTGGATTGAGAGAGAGAGAGAGAGAGAGAGAGAGAGAGAGAGAGAGAGAGAGGCGGGGTGAAGGAGAGAGAGAATGTTGTTTTTAAGATTTCTAATACCTTAACGGCTTTTTATGCATTTTTAATGTTGCATGCATGTAGTCTCTGAGATGCTTTCTAGCTTCTTTGCTGTTATATTCCTGGGAGTAGATCACAAACTCAGGTCATAAAAAGGGTCATAATATAGACTGGAATGCTTGACAATCTTCTTTGCAAAATATATAGTAATAACAAAATCTCCTTTACAAAATATATAGTAAAAACAAAACCTTCTGTGCAAAATATATAGTAAAAACAAAATCTCCTTTACAAAATATATCGTAAAATCAAAATCTCCTGTACAAAATTATATAGTAAAAACAAAATTCCATTAGAAAATATATAGTAAAACCAAAATTTCATTTACAAGATATATAGAAAAAACAAAATCTCCTTTAAGAAATACATAGTGAAGGCAAAATCTCCTTTACATAATATATAATAAAGACGCAATCTCATTTACAAAATAAATACAAAATTTTGTTTACAAAATATATAGTAAAAACAAACTTTCATTTATAAAATATACAATGAAAACACAATCGCATTTACAAACTATGTTTTGAAGAAAACAAAAAATTCATTTACAAAATATACAATAAAAAAATCTTCTTCACAAAGTTTCTAGCGAAGGCAAAATCTCATTTACAAGAAGATTTATTGTAAACATAAAACAATATTTTGATTGTTGGATTTTATTCGCCAACCATGTGGACCGAAGTCGGGTTGCCATCTCGGCGAAGTGCGGCAGCGCTGCTCAGGCCAGTGGGAATAGTTCCTAGAGTGCATGCTGGGTGTATTGTAGCGTCTGGTTCTTACATGTATAAGACTTTTAATTTGGAGGCCGATGACACCCCGATTCGCCATTTCCCGAATCGTCTTTCCCCAAAATCGCCTTTTCCCATTTCGCCGTTTTCGTTCGTCAATTCCGTCAAAAAGCTGTCATTTCGCTTGTTAACCCAGTGTATACCCCAGGCACAAGTACCAACACACATTTTCAGAATGTAAAACACGACGATTGAATATACCGAAACTGTAGATTTATTTAGTTTATTGAGTGCCGAATGGAACCCCTCTGCACCGCTGTTCGTCCTCGCTGATGCTTCATTCACGTTGTAAAAAAAAGTATCCACAATTTGGCTGGTTGGAAACCTAAATTGGAAGGAACTTAACGTTTTCAAAGACAATTCATTGCCCCCCTCCCCTCCCCCCCCCCCCCCCCCCCCAAAAAAAAAAGTCCTGGGTTGCAGTGTTGGTAGTTTTGAACAGGACTATGTTTACAATGTGACTGCTACCCAGTGCAATTCACAACTTTCCGGCACCTCTCATAAAAACTCGTGGGTATCGCCATTATAAATTAAAACGAGGTTAGAATGAAACCAAGTTCCGGTCTTGCTTGTTTTGCTTTTATCAAAGCTTGATGCGTGACTTTTAAATATGGCAAATTGCCGAAAACGACGATTGTTAGAGCCAGAAAACGAGTGGGATAAGTGTAAAAACGGTGGAGGAAGTACATGCTCAGTGACAGAATGCAAAAAACAATCGTAGAGGCCTGTAATTGTGGCGACTTCGGAGGTGCGTCGATCATCGACAGAAAGTGAAACAGGACCTGAAGACTCTTGTAGTTTTCCATAGCTTCGCCGTCGCAACCTTCACAAAACACGAAGTAGTTGACTATGTTAGTCGAGCGTTGTGGCCAAGTGGGCTAAGGCGGGACTAACTTGCCTTGTCCACAAGCCAGAAACCAATGGCGCCTGACAGGTGTGGGTTCGAGCCAGCATCTGGGCGTTATGTTTTTCCGAATATTTTTCACAAATAATGTTAGGTAGGTAGGGTTTAGGCGCGCCACTGGCGATAGAAAGGGATAATAAACTGCAGCAAAAAAAAAGTGAGGGTACGATACTGATGGCCAGTGAGTGACACATGTTATTATTCTTGAATATTTGGAAATAACTCACTAAAACACGCGGAGAAAAAAACAACCGGAAGTATGTTTCATTGAGGGGATTCCCGTTGGTGCATAGGATAGCAGAAAAGTGTGAATAAGGGAGAGAAGGAGTTTGTGTCATTAGATCATGCCACGACACGGAGGACATCATCGAATAAAGACCATATCCAACATGGTATCAATAGACTCCAGTCCCTTTTCTGTGGGCGAGACACCTTGATCACTCGTGTTTTACACACACTTGTTGTCTGCCTTGCTCCATGGAGATGTTTGCTGCTTCAAGCATCACAACCGGCTGCAACGCAATGAGCACAATTCACAATAATACGCTAAAGTCATGCAGGCTGCTTTGGCCATGTATGTTGTCAACTAAACTCAAATTAATTCACAATAATTTGAGTTAGTTAGTTAGTTTTTCATTGCTTGCAGGGTCCAGCGGACTGCAAAGATCCGAATCAGGACCACAAAATCAGGATCACAACTTGGTTAAAAGAGGACTCACTCCTGATCCGTATAAAAGGCAATTTGGCACTTGTGCAAAAGGCGAAATGACACCATCATTAAGTTATTATTTTTTTAAATCCTAAAAAGTACCTATCTTCACCCAATAGATCAATGGGAAAAGGCGAATCGGTAGGTCACCGTATTTTGTAAAGTCCGTGTGCTGAGATGGAATGCATGCTTGCACTAGACTATAGACCTCGATTTACACTCTCATTAGAAGGAGTCACTGTGTTGCATGAGCAACAGGGACATGTTATTGTGTGTTATTGTTAGGTGGCCTCACTCGGTGATGCGTACTCCTACCTGTATGACTGTGTAGCCGACCTCTCTGTTCATTTAGCTGACGTCGCCTTTGACCACAGAGCTGTCGCGATCTCGCCTTCCCCTACCCACCCCCCACACCTCCCTCCCACTTCCCAGCCTCCTAGCCTAAGGGTTCGGAGCTTTAAAATGAACATTCTGGTTGATATAGTATCAGTCGCCCTGTCGGTTCCCCTCCAGAAGAGGAAAATATAAAAGACTGGCCTCCGGGAGAGGACCACAGAGGAAGATCATCAAAGAACGTTACACTCGACTAAAACTGCCTAAAACAGCGTTTTAAAATATATCCAAAATTGTGAAGACACGTTTATTACTGATAGGCCTAATAGAGGCTGGAGCCTTAGGATGAACATTCTCGGTGAGGTGATGAAAGAAAAAAAATCATCCTATTTCTAGAACGTTGCAGGAACTGCGTGTGTGATTACATTCGCCGAAGTGCGAAAGCCCTTATGCACTCAAACCTCCCTTGTCTGATGTCAGCAATGTATAAACCGTTGGAGGTTTTTCTCAAACCACGCCTATTACACTTCTTTTGGTCCGTCTTTGTGTTTCGCTCGCTTTCCTCTGGGCCTGCATTTGTTTCGGTCTGTATGTATGTTTGAAGCGCTTTTGCTCTATCGTTCTGACCCCTCCCTCCCCACTCCTCACCCCCCCTCCACACAACCCAACACACGCAACACGCTCACACACACAACCTGCAGTTCGGTCTGTCTCACTCACTTCTCTCTCTAACACACAAACTCCCATCACCCCATGCCTTCTAAAGACACACACACAAACATACACACACACAAACCAGTACCACTTTCTGTCTGTCTGTCTGTCTGTCTCCCTCTCTCTCTCTCTCTCTCTCTCTCTCTCTCTCTCACACACACAAGCTCACATTCCCCCATACTCCCTAAACACACACGCGTCTTACCCTGCCTCCTCCCCCCCAAAAAAAAAATCACACCCTAATCCCAACCTCCCTCAAAACACACCATATCACATCAAAACCACAAACATACGTAGGCTACATACCTGGATTCGCGCCTCTTGCAACTCGCAGCGTATCTGGGACTCGCCGCGTTGAGTACCCCCTTCACTAGTGGAGAGATCAACGTTAAACACCTCTCGTCTCAGCTTCGCAGTATGTGCCCTTGCGTTACACCATGAATCCCGACAGAGATTCCGATGCAATTCCTGAAACCCAACGCTATCGCCGAGAACACACTTCCGAGACCATCCCGCTATCGCATTCCTGAATTTATTTTAACACGATAAAGAAGATTGCCGAGCAGGCACACAAATTGTAGCAAAGCACAATCTTCATGCGAAACACCGAGACCCAGAGCTTTTAGAAAGCGGTGGGGATTTAAAAAAAAAAAAAAAAGCACAAAACAACCTTGTCGGCTATTTGTGTGTGTCGATGGGTGAGGGGCAGGGTGGGGAATAGGGAAGGGAGGGAGGATATGGTATAATGGGTCGAGTTAGTCGAGTGAGGGGACTGGCGTCCAGGCGAAGAGACAGAGAGAGAAAATTGGATTGATTGATCATTTATCCAAAATAGGCCATAGCCCCTATTGAAGGGGTATGCGCATAAGAAACAATCAGATACAAAAGTACATAAATTATGAATAGTTAGTTAGTTATTCATTGCTCACAGGCTCCAGCGGACTGCAAAGAGCCGAATCAGGACCACGAAATCAAAACCACAACTTCGCTGAAAGAGGACTCGCTCCTGATCCGCATAAAAGATCTACCGAAACAACCCTAGTCGTAACACTGAAGGCACTCCACCAGCCGGTCACTTAACAATAAAGACATCCTACGCAGGGGAGGCTGAGACTATACTCTAATTTATCGAGCCCCCGTTTACAAAAACAAAATAGAATACAAACATCATTATAAAATATCAACAAAACACATTGTTACACTCGTGATGTTGATGTTTTTCTTTATCAGTAGTTGATTCAGCCCCAATGCTGAAGTCCTGATAAGTGTAACTCGGATTCGTTTATCCACGCAACCCGTTCAATCAGCAACAAGGCACGGAGTTGTCGTATGAAGTTTTCAAACTTTGTTCAGCGTACATCAACAACTGCATTCATTCGCCTTTTCACTTTCCTTCCCTTACTTTACACAGAGCATCGTTTATATAGTTTTTCTCTCAACTGGAGATAACGTCAGAAGGTTCCCGATGACGCTTTACAACCAATCAAACTAAATTTCGTCATCACTGTCTT
>CM072526.1:10726725-10759225 GCA_036898135.1 Oncomelania hupensis | reverse complement strand
TTTTGCTTCGTTCGGATGAAAGCCCAGTCACAGCACCGCCAAAAGAAAATCAACACTTTTGAAAATGTGTGTGGCTGTCTAGAAATACATCTCAATGGCTTGCCGTTTAGTTACATTTAATACCTTATGTTGTTTGGTTAAATCTGACTGTCTTTTATTTTATGGAGCCATGTTTAACGCCTATCAGGATTGCTTGTAAGAGGTCATAAACAATTGTTGAATTGAAATTGATTTAAACTAAATTGCTGCTGCTGCTACAGCTATTACTACTACTGCTGCTGCTAATAATAATAATAATAATAATAATAATAATAATAATAATAATAATAATAATTAATAATAATAATAATAATAATAATAATAATAATAATAATAATAATAATAATAATAATAATAATAATAATAATGGATGCTATATACGGGCCTTTCCCCAAATCAAGTAGGCTCAAAACGCGGCGATCTATACCAACATACATGCTCACCTGTCTCATCCACCCTCACACACACAACAAATACACATCCATCACTCAAACAGGTGGTGTAAAGCAGGAAGACGGAAAGAAAATCGAATTTTTACTTTTGAAATTTCATATTGACTGCGTCCAGTACCATTATTGAATGGAGGGAGGAAACCGGAGTGCCCGGAGAAACCCCTCGGTGAACCTCAATAGTCTCGTACTATACTTAAGTCACATACGTTCGCCCCCTGCGGGAATCGAACCCGAGACCTTCGGCATAGGAAACCGGCGACTAATCCACTGCGCCACTGCACTTCTACTACTACTGTTGCTGCTGCTCCTCCTCCTCCTTTCTTCTACTACTAATATAACTACTACTCAGCGCTATTCCTTCCGTTATCGACTGCGACCTCATAATTATCCCGACGCTGTGCGAAGAACCAGAGTCCGAAAATGGAGACACAGGATATGTGACCGCTATCATCTATCGACAGCGATTGCATTTTTAACGGATAATGTACGAGGGCGGCGACGTGCCTGAAACTGCCCAGACCTCAGCTAAGACACTCTAGGCAGATAGGGCCTAATAGAATACAGCCTCGAAGTAGAAAACATACGCTCCATCCAGAAGCCAAGGGTGACCCAATTTTACCACCTTGTGGCCCGGTAGCTCAGTCTTGCAAAGACCATCTTGCAAGGCACAGTGCAAGGAGGTAGAAGAAGAGGGAGACCGAAAAAGAGGTGGGAGGACAACATTCGAGAATGGACTGGTTTGACACTGAGCGAAACAATCAGGGGTGCTGAGGACAGGGAAAGATGGAGTACGCTGGTTAAACGATCATCTGTGGTGCCCATACGACCTCCGAGTTATGGGATAGGATAGGATAGGATAGGATAGTATATAGCTCAGTGGGTAGTGAGCTGGTTTCCTATGCCGAAGGTCGCGGGTTCGAAACCCGCGTGGGACGACGGTAGTGACTTAGGTACGAGACCTTTTCGAGGGTACGAGGGTTTTCTCCGAGTGCTCCGGTTTCCTCCTTCAATAATGATACTTGTTACACGTATTTATCAAGCTGATTCAGCAACGATGCTTGAATCTTGATAAGTGTAACTCGAAGTCGTTTATCCACTGTTCACTCGGCAACAAGGCAGGAGCCGTCGTATAGAGTGTTCTAACTTTATTCAGCAAACATCAATAACTGCATACAAGATCCTTTTCCGAAAATCACTACACAGATCACTTTTTTCAAGCAGACGGTGCATTACTTATACAGCCTTTTTGCGAGAGAAACTGCGAACATTACAGAATGACGCAATAACACCCAATCAAAACAAAACTCATCACCGGAACCTTGCAGTGTCTTAAGTCATAGAACATTCTTCTATCGATAACAAACAAGTGATTCCAGAAAATTCTCCACGATACTGCAACCATATCAATCGACGAAAGTTATCAACACGATACAAAGATTCTTCTAGCAACAGCGCAAAATCAAATCCAAGGTAAATGTCATGATCGGAACTATCGTGAGCCTCTCAACCGTTACAGTACTGGAGGAAGTCAAGGTACAAAATCTAAAAAAAAATATAAATGAATTCCGCCTTCTGTAATAGCGACCTGTTCAGGTCGCCGCGCTTTGAGTTCGATTGAACAAAAAGCGCGTGAAAACATCATGTATTATTATTATTATTATTATTATTATTATTATTATTATTATTATTATTATTAGTAGTAGTAGTAGTAGTAGTAGTAGTAGTAGTAGTAGTAGTAGTAGTAGTAGTAGTAGTAGTAGTAGTAGTAGTATGTAAATTTCAAATGTTGGCATCAAGTGCGCTAGGAGCACGATCTTCATGGACTACACTCCACCTTACAAAGTCTCCATCATCATCATCATCATCATCATCATCATCATCATCATCATCATCATCATCATCATCATCATCATCATCATCATCATCATCATCATCATCGTCATCACCTTCATTATCTTCATTATCATCATCATCATCATCATCAAGTGATACAACTATTACGTACGATATGGAAATATCGGACATCCAAACAAGGTAGACCTATGACCCACACAGTAAGCAAAATAGAAATGTGCTAGCATGAATTATACAAATATTTAGGAGCCATTGTATCAGACAACGGGTCCCAACAGGAAGTCCTCTCCAGGATCCCAGAAACAACTGCTGCCCTGACATTGACAAGGTTGAAGCTCATTTGGAAAGACAGGATCATCAGTCTACACTCCAAGGTAAAGCTACTGCGCTCCCTTGTCATCTCCATCTTCCTATACGCATGCGAAACATGGACCCCCACAGCAGACCTACAACGAAGGATACAAAGCATGGAGATGAGATGCTACAAAAGACTTCTGGGCATTTCCTATGCCCAGCACATCACCGGCACCAACGACGAAGTCCGACAGACCATCACACAAGCCATTGGACAACACGATGACCTGCTCACAATGATGATGAAACGGAAACTCAGATGGTATGTCCACATCACCAGAGCATCAGGTCTTGCAAAGACCATCCTGCAAGGCTCGGTGCAAGGAGGCAGAAGAGAAGAGGGAGACAGAAAAGAGGTAGGAGGACCACATTCGAAAATGGACTGGCCTGACACTGAGCGAAGTCATAAGAGTTGCTGAGGACATAGAAAGATAGAGTACACTGGATAAACAACCTTTTGTGGAGCCCCAACGACTTTCGAATTACGGGATAGGATAGAATAGGTGTTACGTTGAAACGCGAATGGTCGAATGTCGGAAACGCGCACGATAGATCTAATCGTTTCGTTTTGCAAAGTATTCAATAATGGAGTTTATTTACCTTTGATTTGAGTTTGCATTGTTGTTAGGAGAGGCTTTGTACAACGTTGATAATTTTCGTTAGTCGATATTATTGGAGAATCCTCTAGATTTTAGTATTTACTATCGATGGAAACTTCCTGATAAATATTGAAGTATGGCGGAAGGAGAAGAAATATGTATGACGTAAGTCAGTGATGACGATCTTTTATTTGATTGGTGGTAGTGCGTCATTTCTACTGTGTTCGAAATTGTTCGGGAAGAGAGAGAGGTTATAAAATTATGTGCCGCGCTGTTTTGTGGAATTGTTGTTGATAGTGAGAGTTGAGTTGAGAATTGTATGCAGTTGTTGATGTGTGCTGAATAAAAGTGGAAAACTTCATACGTCGACTTTGTGACTTGTATGCTGTTTGAACGGGTTGCGTGGATAAACGAATCTGAGCTACACTCATCAGTACTTCAGCATTGGAGCGGAATCCACTACTGATAGAAAACACCAACATCAAACCGAGTGTAACAATAGGATAGGATAGGATAGGATTTATACAAGGTTGTTGAAAAGTAAATCCCTATTGACAATGGCTGACAGCTGTTGTAAATAGTGCTGCTTATGCGTGAATCAAAACGTATTGTCATTGTTACAGTCCTATCCTATCCTGTCCCTTAACCCGAAGGTCGTAGGGGCACCACAGATGATCGTTTAACCAGCATACTCCATCTTTCTCTGTCCTCAGCAGCCCTTATGGCTTCGCTCAGTGTCAAACCAGTCCATTCTCGAATGTTGTCCTCCCACCTCTTTTTCGGTCTCCCCCTTCTTCTACTTCCTTGCACCGTGCCTTGCAGAATGGTCTTTGCAAGGCCTGATGATCTGGTGACGTGGCCATACCATCGGAGTTTCCGTTTCTTCACCACTGTGAGCAGGTCATCGTGTTGTCCAATGGCTTGTGTGATGGTCTGTCGGACTTCGTCGTTGGTGATGTGTTGGGTATAGGAAATGCACAGAAGTCTTCTGTAGCACCTCATCTCCATGCTTTGTATTCTTCGTTGGAGATCTGCTGTGAGGGTCCATGCTTCGCAAGCATATAGGAAGATGGAGATGACCAGAGAGCGCAGCAGTCTTACTTTGGAATGTAGACTGATGGTTCTGTCTTTCCAAATGGGCTTCAACCTTGTCAAGGCAGCAGTTGTTTGTGCGATCCTGGAGAGGACTTCCTGTCGAGACCCATTGTCTGACACAATGGCTCCTAAATATTTGAAGCTGTGCACTGTGTTGAGGGATTGGCCTTGTACTTTGATGTCCGTGTTGATGCCATTGGTGTTGTTGGTCATCATTTTGGTCTTCTCTGCACTTATTTCCATTCCATAAGCTCTGGAGGTGGTGTCAAGCCTCTGTACAAGCTGTTCAAGTTCTTGTTCCTCTCCAGCCAATCCATCAATATCATCCGCAAAACGAAGATTGGAGATTGCTCTGCCCCCTATGCTGACTGTGCCTTCGTGATCTGCAAGAGCATCTGACATGATGCGCTCTAGGAAGATGTTGAAGAGTGTTGGAGAGAGTAGGCATCCTTGACGCACACCGATTGTTGTTCTGAACCAGTTCCCGATGACGCTGTTATGGAGGACTGCACTGGTAGCCTTGTCATACAGGCTTTTGATGACTTCTATAATTTTAGGGCTGATGTTGTACACTTTCATGGTTGCCCATAGAGCTGCATGCCAGACTCGGTCAAATGCCTTCTTGAAGTCTATGAACACATGATATAGATGTTGTTGGTGCTGTAGGTATTTCTCACAGATTATTCTGAGGTTGAAAATCTGTTCAGTGGTACTTCGCCCTGCCATGAATCCTGCTTGTTCTTCAGCTATGATTTGTTCAGCTTGTGGTTTCAACCTGTTGAGTATTATTTTCAGGAGGACCTTGCTGGGATGGCTGATGAGGCTGATGGTGCGGTAATTTTCACACTTCTGAAGGTTACCTTTTTTGGGAAGAGTGATGACAAGCGACTGGGTCCATGGTGTAGGCCATTCCCCACTCTGCCAGATCTTGTTACAGATAATGGTGAGAGCATCAGTCATCGCTTCTCCTCCTGCTTGTAGCAGTTCCGCTGGTATGTTGTCCACTCCCGCTGACTTCCCTTTCTTCAGCGATTGCACTGCTGCCTCAACTTCTTCCCGGAGAATTGGGAGGATTTCTTCTTCTTCTTTGCTCTCGGGACATGCTAGAACTGATGGGTCTCCATTTGGTGTATGGTTGTAAAGGTCAGAGCAGTACTCTCTCCATCTGTCCAAGACTTCTTGTTCTTCTGTAAGGCATATGCCAGACTTGCTTTGGATAGTGGAGACTTTGGGCTGTTTAACACTTGTCAGCCGCTTCACAGTCTGGTAGGCCTTCTTGCTGTTGTTCTTGTTCAGATTGTTCTCTATTTCCTGGCATTGATCTTCTATCCAGTTCTCCTTTGCTGTGCGCATGCCTTTTCGGATGTCATTGTTGATTTTTCGGTAGACATCAGCTCCCTGTGAGGTGTTCTTTTTCTTTTTTAACTCTCTTCGTTTATCACACAGATCCAAAAGTTCAGGTGTGATCCACGGCTTCTTCTTTGGTCGGTGCTTGCCAAGGATCTCAGTGGCGGCATCTGTTACAGCTGAGTTGAAGGTATTGGTCATGGTGTTGACATCTACTTCGCCTGCCCCCAAAATAAGCAGTGGTGCAAATTTCCCTCCAATTGTGGCCTGAAATATTTTTGCCACCTCCGGGTCTTGCAGTTTGTCCAGGTCGAACTTCAGTCTAGTGCACTTTGCTGTATTTACTCTCTTCAAATGGAGCCGGAAAGACATCATCACGAGATCGTGGTCACTTCCAATGTCTGCTCCTGGAAAAGTGCGTGTCCTGCCAATGTTGATGCTTGATCTGAAGCGTTTCTTGACCATGATGTAGTCGATCTGGTTGTGATGTTCCCCGCCGGGACTGTGCCATGTCCATCGTCTGGATTTTTTGTGGAGACCAAGCGTGTTTGCCAGTACCAGATTGTTGTATCTGGCAAACTCCAATAGCCTCAGACCCCTGTCATTTGTCTCGTTGTTGCAGTGGGGTCCACATGTGTCTCCCCAGTTGTGGTGCGCATTTTGGCCAACCTTGGCATTCCAGTCGCCTTGCACTATGACTATGTCCTTCTTCGGCACTTGGTCAAGGACCGCCTGTATATTTTCATAAAAATCCTCCACTTCGCTGTCTTCATAGTCTGATGTTGGGGCATAGGCCTGGATGATGGTAATGTTGAAAGGGGTTGCTCTCAGACGGATGGTAATGAGTCTACTGGAGACTGGGCGGCAACCCATGACAGTGGCTAGAATGTTCTTGTGGACCAAGAATCCAACGCCGTGTTCGTGCCTGTCATCTCTACCGCTGAAATAGAGCTTGTGGCCTTTGTCAGTCGTTGTTTCACCTAGGCCTTTCCAGCGCAGTTCGCTGATACCTAGAACGTTACATCGATAGTGGTCCAGCTCGTGGGCCAGTTCTTCTAATTTTCCTTCCGCAGTTAGGGTCCTGACATTCCAGGTTCCTATGACGATGTTGTTTCTCGTGCGGATCTTGCTAATTTGTCCATCAGTAGCATACTTAACACCTCCGTCCTGGTGGCCAACGGAGGGCGCGGTCCTTGTGTAGCCGGGCGACGACCGATCCGGCATGGAATTAGTGGATAGCCTCATCATGTGTTGTGTCTTGGGCAAAAAAGACCTGGCAGGGCCACAGCCGAAATCCACGAATACAATGTGGCTCGCCTTGGCCCTGAGCACGTGGTCGTTGAACCTGTAGTAACGTGAGGTTCCTCCGCCCTGGCCGGTGACTTCTGTGTAGAAGACTTTCGCCCAGTGATGCCGTGCTAACATCACCCCTGTTAGTCGCCTCTTACGACACGCCGGGAAACGTTGGGTCTATTCTATTTGCCCGAACCCACAGAGCACCATTGTTACAGTGGTACAAGTTAATCACCGACCTGTGGTTTCATCTCACAATGACGAGGGCACCCTTCCACTCCCTTCCTTAATGGCTCGTCGCTCACGGGGTGTTTTCAGGCAACAAGTCATCATGGGATGCCGTTTTCGTCACATCAAGAGATTAGCGATTCGACTCCCCTTATCTCAGGCTTAATCAAAATACATATTTTGCTGTAGTAAAATGCGGCACTATTTACAAAACAAACAAACAAAAACGTTGTCAGCAATTTTCAATAGGGAGGGAGTTAATGTTTCAAACACCCCCGTAAGCTATATATAGCGAGAGTGCTAGAAGTAGGTTATCGTAGTTGTGCGTGCATCGTCGTGATGGTGAAGACTGAATAGATATATATAATGTTAATATCACTCATGGCTCTGGAACATTTCGTCAGCTGTCTGTCATATCAACGTCTGGCAAGTGTTAATCATGTGTACCACCGGTTCCAGAACTGGCCAATCTGAAGCCACTAAGTGGTAGCATATCTATGTTCTGGCAGGAACTATTTGCTCCCCAAGGTCCCTCTGTTCCTCAGGCCTATGTTCTTTCGGGTCTATGTTGTCCTGTGTCTAGTTGCCACCCCACTTCACCCAGCAAACCTATGTTCTCTCAGGTCTATGTCCGTTCCTATCGTGTTTGGGATCAAACGGTAATTGGTATGAGTTCTAACAAAGTGATATATTACTAACGTATATATATTTTAACCACTTTTAGATAGCGCTTTTCCAGCTCAAGAGCTGCTCAAGGCGCTAGCCGATACAGGATCTAACTCAAGCCGCCCGCCAGAGGCGCCCACCTGCAACCTTTGTTTGCACTGACTGACGCCCCGACGACTGACCACTGTCCTGGGCGACCGGGGATGGACAGAAGGGACCTAGTGCTGGGTGTATTTGTGTAGCCGGCACTCGTCCGTCTAGGACATGAGCGTCAGGATCTTTCAAGTCCGTGCGATGGAATGCGTGCGTGTACAGACTAGACCTTGGTTTACACTCTCATCCGACGCACAAACACGCACGCGCTATTCGAGAGGGAGGGAATAGACCTGAAAAAGCCTTGAGGAAAAGGGGTGGCCTAATAGGCCAGTGGATAGGACAGCCCTAGATATGGGGGGGGGGGAACATTGACCTAAATTTGGGATCACCTAGACCTGAGACCGGACAGACTGGATTAAGTTAACAGCCACTCTCAAACCTCGTACACCTGACACCGCCTCCCAGGTAATTGACTGCGCTGACGACAGTCCAGTCGCCTGGGACACAGCAAAGCTAAGACTTGCCGCGTACCTCTCACAAGCAAGTGAGATACTAAACTTAATCCTCGGCAAGGATCAGCTACGCTGTCTGGTCGCCTAGTTTGTTTTCTCTTTTCCACCTCCTATCCAATTTACACTGTGTGGAAGCGGAGCCATTCACATTTTGGCTCGGAGAATGATCGAGGGACGTTCCAGCCCCGAGGATTCGCGTGTTGTACTAGGCAGTGGTGACATTCTACCATGTTTACAATTATCTGATTAGAACAACAACAACAACAACAACAAAACAACAAAACAAACAAACATAAAAACCAACAACAACTCGCACAAAAATACACACTCATACACAGAAAAAAAAGTGTCATCTGAAATATTCTACATACCATCGCAACAGGTTTAATCTCTAATGATGATTTTCCAAAAACAAATGTGCATGGATACTGTTTTGAGCTTGTAAGTGCGCAATATAAGAGTAATCTCTTTCTTTCTTTACTGTTTCACAGAGATTTCAGCACCCTCACTCTTATATATACCTACTATTGAATATCATAATTAATACCAGACCTGGAAAATCGATTTCTTCGAACCAAACGTGCATTGGATAAATGTCACAACAGTGATGAACGTTTGCTCACTCTATATTGACCAGTAGGTCTGCTGTTAATAAAGACTTAACATTTTTGTTGGAACTGGAATAATAATAATAATAATAATAATAATAATAATAATAATAATAATAATAATAATAATAATAATGATTTTAACAATAATAATAATAATAATAATAATAATAATAATAATAATAATAATAATAATAATAATAATTATTATTTATTATTATTATTATTATTATTATTATTATTATTATTATTATTATTATTATCAAAATGATGATGATGATGATGATGATTATTATTATTATTATTATTATTATTATTATTATTATTATTATTATTATTAAACACACAAAAAAAATCTGCTCAAAGCGCAACATTCATATCATAATTGGAATATAGATTGCACCGAGCCAAATTGGTCATGGACCCGCTGTCACACCATGATTTGATCCATTCCATCCCCATGTTATGGGCCTGCCGTCGAATGATAATAGTAGAACTGCCACCGGACACTTTCCAGACACGAATCAGAAAAAAACTTAATGTAGCTCCTAGAAGTCTGAGGGACCGTCGTCTCGGTCATCCTCTAGCCAGTGGGCATCTGTCACCTTCTAGGAGCACTCTCAGACTCTTGTTCTGGGTTGAGGATCGATACGCCAAATGCCCCTGAAATAGTTAGCTCAGTGACTAGAGCCGGCGAGCTCGTGTTTGTGAGGGTGTGGGTTCGATCTTCGGTGCACACCAAGACAAGTAAACTGGTTTTGCACACTAGCCATCTTACTACTGCTATCAGTCTATGGGGTGGGTGGGTGGTTTATTTTCAGTGTATTGTGGTTTGGACGGATTTTGATGTAGATATGGGTTTAGTGAGGAATAAGTGTAAACATTATTATTATCAGTAAAAGGTACTAAGAAACACTTGGTCAATTTTCAAAGGAAGAAGAAATGAAAAAAAGTGAAGTGCTTTTATTTCTGTTCTTTTTGACTTACTGATAAGATAAGATACGATCAAAATTTTATTTTGCAAGGGTAAAAGAGTAAGCGCCGGGAGCGCTTTTCTACATCTTGCCCTTGGAGTTTGTAGCACAAACTATTAAATACAACTCAATGTTATAACATTCACATCATGGAGCAATAACAAATAAACAAGGTAACCATTAGATAATATCATTTTGTAAAAAAATTATCGTTGCTAATATCCATTAAAGACAATTACTTTTCATTTCATTTTTTAATGTGTTTTAAGAGATGTGTTCTAAATGATGTAAATTTAGATGCTGGAGGGCGGAGATCTACAGGAAGGTTATTCCACAAAGCGGACCCGGAATAAGCATGACTATTTTTGAAGAGATCAATTCTTGGAATTGGAACCTTTAATTTTGTAGACGATCTGGCAGTTTTTTTTGTGAAAAAAGAGAAGAAAGATAGGAGGGTGCTTTTCCAGAAAGTGCATGAAAACCCCTTTATTAAATTTTAATCTGTCGGCAAGAAGTAGAATACTGATCCGTTTATAGTTATTCTGAGATATTTTTTTTTGTTTAAGAATAACTTGCTTATTGCACTTTTGTTAATTCTAAGTAAAGGCTTCATAGCAGAATCCCAAATAGTAGAGGAATAATCAATAAATGGTTGAAAGTGACCGGAATAAAACAAGTATAGGAGAATGTAAATTTAACAGCTATTTATTCTTTGATAAATGATAAATCCTTTTAGACATAGTTTTATTACCATTTAAAATAGGTTTCATCCAAAGCAAATTATTGTCTTAAGTTACACCAAGAAGTTTATGAAATTGTACTGGCTGTGGTGTTTTTTTACACCTTGTCCTTGGGGCTTGTAACAATAACAATTAGTATAACAAAATAACTTCATAACAATTACATCATAATGTAACAATATAATCAAGATATACGCGCGCATGTACACACATGCACACATACATAACTTCTAAAAAAAAACAATCTAATTAAAGATATGAATGTAGAACTCTTTCTAAGTAGCTAATTAACTCATTTTACTGTGCTGTAAAAGATGGTTTCTAAAGAATGTATATTTAGTGACTGCTCTGCGGAGAACTCCTGGAAGGTAGAAAAAAAAGGTAAAGGTGGTCCCATAGCCTTGTGGCCGTAGGGGAGCGTGATGTTGGAGATCACACTTATCTTGGGCCAGCGTAATAAGGGTGATGCCCATCTCTCTCCATCGTTGCTTTACCTTCCTCACCCTTAAGAGAGTAGGTACTCAGTCACAGTTGAGTCAACTGGGAGCGTTGTTATTTGTCGCTTCACGGTTTGCGGTCACCCATCCAAGTGCTAACCGCACTGGACGGTGCTTAACTTGCGTCACAGGAGCGAGTGCTCCAACCACTGCGCTTTCCGACACCCCATTTTACCAACTTCTGGAAAGTTATTCCATAAAGTGGAATCTGAATATGACAAGGAGAGAGAGAGAGAGAGAGAGAGAGAGAGAGAGAGAGAGAGAGAGAGTGAGAGAGAGAGAGAGACAGAGACAGAGAGAGAGAGAGACAGAGAGAGAGACAGAGACAGAGACAGAGACAGAGAGACAGAGAGACAGAGAGAGAGAGGGAGAGAGAGAGGGAGAGAGCTAGAGAGAGCTAGAGAGAGAGCTAGAGAGAGAGATAGAGATAGAGAGATAGAGAGATAGATAGAGATAAAGGGAGAGAGAGAGAGAGAGAGAGAGAGAGAGAGAGAGAGAGAGAGAGAGAGTTATGGCTTTTGATTGGCGGAGTACTGCTGCAGGAAATCATAATCTTTACAGTACAGTTGCTCTGGCCTAAACCTGGGATATAACCGGGTAGTATTTCAGCACCAATTGTTGTCCTTTCACACTTTATTTTTAAAACAATGGAACGGAACGGAAAGAAAAGTAAAGACACGAAAGTATTATTAAAACAAAAACAAGGAAAAAAGAAGGGGAAAAAAAGTACTAAGAAGAAGGTAATCATCATCATCGTCATCATCCCCGTCACCACCATCATCGTAAACACCTCCACCACCAACAGCAACAAAAGCTTTAACAAAATGCTATAAACGAAATCCCTTACCTGAATGGCAAGGTCAAAGGTGACAAACAGCCCATGAAACAAAGAAAACAAAAATCAATGTTATTAGTTAATGAAATTCCAATCCTAAAATTAATAACAAATATAATAATTATGATGTAGGTAGTCAGCATAGGGGGGTAGAGCAATCTCCAACCTCCGTTTTGCGGATGACATTGATGGATTGGCTGGAGAAGAACAAGAACTTGAACAGTTGGTGCAGAGGCTTGACACCACCTCCAGAGCCTATGGAATGGAAATAAGTGCAGAGGATTGCAAAATGATGACCAACAACACCAATGGCATCAACATGGATATAAAATTCAATGGCCAATCAACACAGTGCATAGCTTTAAATATTTAGGAGCCATTGTATCAGAAATGGGTCCCGACATGAAGTCCTCTCCAGGATCGCACAAACAAACTGCGGCCCTGACATGGTTGAAGCCCATTTGGAAAGACCAGACCATCAGTCTACATTCCAAGGTAAGGCTGCTGCGCTCCCTTGTCATCTCCATCTTCCTATATGCTTGCAAAACATTGACCCTTACAGCAGATTTACAACGAGAAAACAAAGTATGGAGATGAGGTGCTACAGAAGACTTCTGGGCATTTCCTATACCCAGCACATCACCAGCGACGATAACCTGCTCACAGTGGTGAAGAAACGGAAACTACGATGGTATGGCCACGTCACCAGATCATCAGGCCTTGCAAAGACCATAATGCAAGGCATGGTGCAAGGAGGCAGAAGAAGAAGGAGACAGAGAAAGAAGTGGGAGGACCACATTGGAGAATGGACTGGCTTGACACTGAGCGAATCCATGAGGGTTGCTGAGAACAGAGAAAGATGGAGTACGCTGGGAGTTACGGAATTAGGACAGGATAGGATATGAGTGAGCGAAAAGTAGGCAAAACAATGACAATAATAAAAAGCATATATGAGACGTCATAAAAGACTGACGCAGTTCCCTGACCGCTACAATGAGGTCACTAAATTTCAATTGAAAAATACATAAATTTAAAAAAGACTGACGCAGTTCTACTCCCCCTTCCCCCCTCCCCCCCCCTGACATGACGCCACATTCAAACGTCGTATAAAAAAAGAAAAAAGAATATCGCAATTATGACGCGACAAGACGTCACTTTCACAGGGGTATAGTCAAACTAAGAAAAAATAAAGAAGCTAAAATGAAAACGTCAAACTTTCCAACAAGAAGTTTTGTCAATGAATTTGTCTCGAAGAAGGTTTTAATGATCAAAAAACAAAGTCAGTAATTATGTTGATCATTCAACCTTCTTCGAGACAAATTCAATGACCAGATAAAACAAAATCCAACGCATTTTCAAATCATAACTTTTACATGGGTAGTGACATTATTTCACAGACACTTTTCTTTTCTTTTAAAAAAATAAAATAAAATAAGTGCCAGGGTATGAAAGACGTTTATTTATTTATTGTTTATTTTAGTTCTTGAAACTATTCAATCGTTCTTACATAGCACTTATCCAGTTCAGGAGCTGCTCTCAAGTCGCTGGCCGAGATAGGATCTAACTGAACCCACCCAACAATAAGCTTACTTGGCAAATTACATTTGTAGTCACATAAAATAAAGAAAAGAAAAAAAAAAGAAGTAATGGATATTGGATGCTGGCAGCTAGCTTGCATTGAAGTCGGGCAGTAAACGGTTTGACGGCACTCGCGGTGCCGCAGAGGAGCGTGCCGTAGTTCTGTTTACGTCGCGTGTTTACATTTTTTTAATAACAGAAAATGAGTACCAAGGGAACTAAGCAATACATATACTTGAAAGGGGTCTTTTTAAGAGTAGATTGCTTCCCTTTGACCATATTTTTGACAAAGTTTCTCTCGACATCTCGCGATTTTTCTAAACCTAGATACATGCTTTGTTTACAAAATGGCTTCCCGTTTTTAACGCCGATTGTTCGGAAAATTTTGTTTTAGTTATGTGACAAATGCCTCTTCAGATTGTGCTTTCATGATTATTTTTGTGTAAAATTCATGTCTACAGTGTTTTTACATCATAAAAACAAGAGAATCAAATATTTTCATTAAACAAATGGGTGCAACATATAGATATTGTGCTTCTCATAAAAAATGTTGGGTGGTTTTTTTGTGCAAAAGTGATGTGTTTTTGGTGCAAAATATTTTTTTCTGGAGGATTATAGCACATTGGTGGTAAGTGAAATTAAAAATACATACTTTAAGCTTTCATTTGCAATTTATTTTAGGTTTCTATGTTGCTTAGTACATTTGGTGTGATTTTTTAAAAATAGCCTAAAATCCTGCGACTCTGGAATGATGCCGAGTCTGGCACTCTGCGATTTCAATGAGTTAATTGCTACACAACGCGCTTTTGAACAAATCACCAAGAAGGCTCAAAGCGGGGCGATCTTTATCAACCTACACGCTAACATGTTTGTTTGTTTTCTTTTAATATATATTCTCTTAAACACAACAAACCCACATTCAACACTCTAACATGTGGTGTAAAGGCAGAGCGATCGCTAGTAAGACACAGACAGAAAAATAAAATCCAAATTTTTGTTGTTGAAAGTTTAAATTGACTGCACCGACCTATACGGTTCTTGAAGAGAGGGATAACACCAGAGTCCCCCGGGGGGGAGACCCTCATTTGTTCCTTTCAAGGTTTGTCTGTCTGTCTGTCTGTCTGTCTCTGTCTGTCTGTCTGTCTGTCTCTGTCTGTCCTACATTTCTCCTTTTTACCTACTCTTTCTCTCTCTCTCTCTCTCTGACTGTTTAAAAATCTCTCTCTCTCTCTCTCTCTCTCTCTCTCTCTCTCTCTCTCTCTCTCTCTCTCTCTCTGACTGTATAAATCTTTCTCTATCACTGTATGTCTCTCTGTCTCTTTTTTCTCTCTTCCTCCCCTTTCTCCTCTCTCCCTTTCTCGTCCACCCCCCCTCCCTTCCGTCAATCATCCGTGAGTCACGTGCGTGCAGTCTGTCGTTTGTTCTGTGCATTGTAGGCAACCTACAGCGACGGCAAAGCTCGTGTCTTCCAAACCTTCTTAAATTATTCAGCTTCTGGTCCCGGAACAAATCGTCCCCGGATCATAAAACACCGCTTCCACAACAATATCATTTCATTTCTATAGAAGAAGAAAAAAAACGAACAAAAACAAACGACAACAACAAAACGGCAACCAAAAACAACAACACAATGCAACATGCAACAAAAGCACAAAGTGTTTCGAGGTGTAGTCGTACTAACTTCTTTTTGTTGTTGGCGAACTTTGGACTGGGTAGATGAAGATGCCGGATGACTAGTTTTTGTTGTTGCTGCTAATGATGATGATGATGACTATAATAATACTGATGGTGACGATGATGATTACGAAGATGATGACGATGATGATGATGACGATGATGATGATGATGATGATGATGATGATGATGATGATGATGATGACGATGATTAAGATGATGATGGTGGATGAGGAGGAGGAGGAAGAGGAGGATTCTGATTCAGATTCTGATTCTGATTATTATTATTATTATTATTATTATTATTATTATTATTATTATTATTATTATTATTATTATTATTATTATTATTATTATTATTATTATATCAATAAATGGAGACGACAAAGAACCGGTTTATAGAGGAATTCAGGACATAACATTTGGTGGCGTTCCTACACATTTTCACCTGCCGACGCGTGACTGAAAATCTGTCGCAGTGACGAATTCCCCGGAGCGGCGATATTTCTTATTACAATGGCTTTTGACGTCCTGATGCACAGATTGCAATGGTAACCGGGTCACGTGACAATTTTGTTGTGTTTTGTTTTTTTCTCTCCATTTTTGATCCGCGCATTTCTCTTCTTGACGGCAGTCATTTGTAATACATGGAATGCATTAAAATCCCTTAATATCAAACGCCACGCCATAGAAGAAATATTCTACATTCCATCACTGACGTTGTCTCGAGGTGGAAAATGTTTACCTGGCATTTTCCATTTGACTTTCGTTATTGTTGTTGTTTTTCTTCAAACCCTCCCCTTCCCTACCCGATCCCCTTTCGTCTCTCTCTCTCTCTCTCTCTCTCTCTCTCTCTCTCTCTCTCTCTCTCTCTCTCTCTCTCTCTCTCTCTCTCTTTACTTACAACCATACCTTAACCCTTAATCACACCGATCTTTTCGTTGATACCTTGCTGTTTACATTACATTACATTAATTACTTCGTTGGATAATGAAGAATAAAAAGCATGGAGATGAGGTGCTACAGAAGACTTCTGAGCATTTTCTACACCCAACACATCACCAACGGCGAAGTCCGACAGACCATCACACAAGCCATTGGACAACACGATGACCTGCTCACAGTGGTGAAAAAACGTAAACTCCGATGGTATGGCCACGTGACCAGATCATCAGATCCTGCAAAGACCATCCTGCAAGGCACAGTGCAAGGAGGTAGAAGAAGAGGGAGACCGAAAAAGAGGTGGGAGGACAACATTCGAGAATGGACTGGTTTGACACTGAGCGAAACAATCAGGGTTGCTGAGGACAGGGAAAGATGGAGTACGCTGGTTAAACGATCATCTGTGGTGCCCCTACGACCTCCGAGTTATGGGATAGGATAGGATAGGATGGGACATTAATTACGTATTTGTTGTTTAAGGTCCAGCGGACTCTTTTCAGCCAAATCAACCCCTGCAATATCTTGCTGTTCTTTCTGTTTTATATCACCATCGGAACAGTATTGGAACAATTTTCCCCCTTAATTTCAGAAAAGCTTTTGATCTTGAAAATCATGATATTTTGGAGAACGAAAAAAAGTTTCAATAACGTTCGAGTATTTGGTTTCGGTTTTATTTGTTTTCTCTTATCGAAACAGAAAGACAGCACAACATAATATCTTTACGGTTTGTGACGACACGAGTTTTCAGATGGTAGGGAGAGAAACACTTTCTACGAAGTTACACTTCTCTGTATATCTGCTGTACATAGAATAGCGTGACCGATTTACTTTTGCGTATGAAAGTGCAGTTTCGTAAAGTCCGTGCGATTCATAGAAGACAGGGAGTCGGCCAATTTCGAATAGGGGTACGCGTAATAAAGAACGTGCATACTGACGAGAGCTCGACTGTTTTGCTTGTGGCCGGCGCAGATTTTGAAGGGCAGAGTGGTTTGAGATGCTATTGCGTGAGGAAGGAATTCTAACGAGACAGCAGCCCTGTGACAGAGGTCATCGTAGTGTAGGGTACTGTTGGAAGGGTGTGTGTATTGTTTTATAGCCACCCAAGGTCTTATGCCCTCGTCGGGATAAGGATGTGTAGAATTCGAAGGAAGATGGTAACTGCCATTCGCCAGTGAGTGTAGAGTTCCATACTTAAGGTGCGTGTGGTTCTCGATTGAACACCCACCAAGACTTAGTGTCTGTAGCAGAGCTAAGGTGTCCTCATCCTCAGAATAAATGTTATTTGGACAGTGAAATAACGTGCAAGAGCAAGAGAAAGAGACTCTCAAAAGACTAATCCATTGTGTTGTGCCAATGTTGTGACAGTGTTGTGTCGTGTTGTGGTGTTGGGGGTAAAGGGCGTCACGAGCCGAGGCCTGTAAGGTAAGCAAACCCTGTCGTTCAATTCTCTAGTGGCGCGCTCCGAGCACTGCGTACGTGTATGAGTGGTAATGAGTGTGGGGAAGGGGATGTATTTTAGGATGTGTAATGAATTTTGTTGATTTTATATGATTTTCCTATGATTTTCTTATTGTATATGTGATGGGGAAAATGTCGTTGCTGTTGTTGTTATGGAAGTGGGTCAAAGGCGACGATGGGGAATATAGAGAGGGAGAGAGAGAGTGAGGGTGTATGTATGGAAAGAGCGATAGAATGTAGTATGCTGAAGAAGGATGAAGTGATGATTATGAAGGAAGCATGTTTACAGTGTGGATGAAGGGAGGTAATCGTGATGTGCTATAATTGTTGGGGGTGACGGTAGTGATGAAGGGGGGTGGAATGAATCAGGACTGTGAGATGGTAGTGTGGTTGCGATAATTATGTATATTTATATAAACATTGGTTTGTAAAGAAGATGCGAATTATTTAGCATCAAAGGGTGATTTACATTATTGAAATCTGTGTATAGTATCTTATATTATTATTATGATATTCATAGCTATACAGGTCAAGATGGCGGACGGAGGACGGCGTGTTATGTTATATTAGTTAGTGTTTATTATTTGGTGGGCATATTGTTAAGACTATGTATATGTCAACAGGTGTGGGCTGATGATGATTATTACATCTACGTGTTTATTTCTACGCATTATTCCCACGCTGTTGCCTTTGATGTGCCTGTTGTGCTGTACTGATGTTGATGTTGTTGCCGCTGACTGGGTCTTAACCAGCCTGGGATGTACCTTTGCCTCTACGACACAGTAGTGTTGTGGTGATTTCTTACACTGCTGCAGGTTTTGCCTGTGTACCGAGGCAACACGCTTCCAGGGGGTTTTCATGCCTAATTCATGCACACACAGACTCACATTACACGCACCTAAAAACATATCCATTTAGTTAGAAGAATCATCCACTTTGTGAAAGAGACTGTTAGCTCTCTGAGCTACTTAACAAGAACATTGAGACATTACTTCTGTGCCACAGCTTTGTCTAGCTAATAGTTCATGATTCAACGCCATCGCTTATTATTTGAAGACTTGCATTTTGAATTGATTTGTTGATTTTGATTTTCTGTATACACTTTGTAAAGAAACTGTTGTTATTTAGTTCTATTTGGGGTTTGTTGCAAGGGGAGGTAATTGTTAGTTAGTATTGGGACGGGGGTCTGTTTAGGGGTTGAGGGAAGGTTAGTTCCCATTTGTCCTGTGTTTGCTTGTTGATTGTTGAATAAAAGAGTGTGTGTTTGTACTCTGGCATTTTGTGTTAGTTTATTTTGTTTGAGTTTATTCTTTTCACTCGCTTTATGAGCTGACGTCACTGAACCCGCTCGGGGGACGTGACATTTTTGGTGTCAGAAGTGGGATAAACTCATTTATTTTGTTAGGGTATTGCCAGATGTGTATGTTGGGTGTTTGAGTTGTTGTGTGAAAGGGTACGCAGCGGGCGGTTGGCGGGAGTGTGGGTGTATTGCACTAGGGAACACACTCGGAGTGCAGCATTAACGGGGAATTGGGTTGCAGGGTTCACTTGCTCGCCTTCAGGGGTACGACGGTGAACGATTCCTCGGCTCCTGTGACTGTTGTGTTGCGTATTCATTCTGTTAGGTGTTTGTATCAGTTAGGTGTTTGTATCAGTTAGGTGTTATTTGTTTTGTGTATACTAACATCTGTTCTTCCCTTCTTTTCCGACATGGCTACGCGGGATGCTCGAGCCGCGATGCGCTGCGACGCTAGGACTCGTAAGGAGGAGGCCGAGCAGGAGGAGCAGGACTTCCGGGATGACGGCTCTGTGACAGGGTTGTTGGAGGAACCTTACGCAGTGAGTACTCAGACCACTATGCCTAAGATGTATGCCAAGTCGCCCGGTGCACAGAGCAAAGTCGAGGTCGCGCTCAGCGATAGTGAGAGATTTAGACAGATTGGGGAAAGTCTGGGTTTCCGTGATGGAGCGTTGGCACACTATGTCGTTAGTGAGATGAGAAGGGAGGACGAGCGGAGAGAGAAAGAGGAAGAGAAAAGGGAGAGAATGAGGAAGGAGGCAGCAGAGAGGTTAGTTAGGGAGGAAGAAAGGAAAGAAAGAGAAGAAGATCGTCGTCGAATGGAGGCTAGGTTAGAGGCAGAAAAGGCAGCGAGGGCAGATGAGAGGAGGCTTTTAGAGCTTAGATTAGAAACTGAGAGGGAAGACCGACGTCGGTTGGAACAGAGGGTGGAAAATGAGAAGCGAGAAGAGAGAGAGGCTAAGGAAGAGGAAAGGAGGATGTTTGAGATGAGGCTAGAGGAGGAACGTAGAGCCAGAGATGAAGACCGAGCTGATCAGAGGGAGAATAGGGCTAGAGATAGAGGGGCAGCGTACCCAGTCAAGTTGAAACCCTTGGAGGAGAGGGAGGATGTGGAGGCCTACCTCCAGATGTTCGAACGGGTGGCAGAGATTCAGGATTGGAGGAGGGAGGTATGGGCGGTTAGGCTAGCGCCTTTGTTACAAGGGGAAGCCCGAGATACGTACCTTCGTCTAACGCCTGAGCAAGCCCAGGATTTCGACATTGTGAGGAATGCGCTGTTGAAACGCTTCAGGAAGGACGCCGACTACTATCGTAGGCAGTTTCGAGAGGCCAAGAAGGAAGCTGCAGAAACGTTTCCTCAGCTAGTAGTAAGGCTAGGGTCGTTAGTGAAGAAGTGGTTTTCGCTCGCCGGCAAAGACATCACCGACGTAGGGCAGGTACTAGACACTTTCATTGGAGAGCAACTTTTCTCCATCATGACTACCGAGCTAGAGATTTACGTGAGGGAGAATCTACCTGAGACTAGCCATGCCGCAGCAGAGTTGGCGCAGCGTGTGGTAGATGCCAAGCGGGCAGCATCAGCACCGGCACCCGTACTACCCAGTCAGAGACGCAGTTTTCCCAGACGACCGGAGGCTCCTCAGCAGCCTAGCAACAGGGGAAGTCAGGGTCAGAAGGTAGGGAGGACGGAAGGGGGTAGTGGGGTACGCCGTTGCTACCGATGTGGGTCGGAGAAGCATGTGGTCAGGGACTGCAAGGTCAAACCTCAGACAGTAGGCCAGGTTACAGTGGGACGGACTATTTCCACGGAGACCGCACCTCGGGCTAGCGTGTGTGCAATCAAACCTTATGATCCATGGGGCCAAGGTAGGGCGAACGAGCAGGACGTTCGGGTATTGAGAGATACGGGGGCGGAGATAGGGGCAGTCGCGAGCAGGTTAGTCAAACCAGCTGATTTGACGGGTCGGACTGTCGAGATTTGCTTGGCGAATCGATCGAACGTGGGTCTGCTACCGACAGCTTGGGTGGAGTTGGATTGTGCGCTGGTCAGGGGGAGAGTAGAGTTGGTGGTTTTCGAGGACGGGCCCGATATCATCCTGGGTAATTGGGTAACGTTTGATAGCGGGGAAAAGAGTCCTGTTTCCTTGTTCGGAGGTGAGTGCGCAATGGCTGCAGCAGTGCAGACTCGGGCGCAGGTGAAGGCCGAGAAGAAGAGGGAGGTACCCTTAGCAGTGGTCGAACCATCCCAGATCTCTGTTAGCACCCCAGAGTTGATCAGGATGCAAGAGACCGACGAGACGCTCGCGAAGGCGAGAACGTTGGCACAGAGCGGTGGGGCGATAGCGTCAGGTAGAGCGTCAGCTGAGTTTCGCAAGAAGAAGGGGGTGTTGTACCGGATACACACGAAGAGAGGTAGCCAGGTCACGCAACTGGTAGTCCCGAAACAGTTGAGGGGGGGGATCCTTCGTTTGGCTCACGATCCACCCATGGCTGGGCATTTGGGAGGGAAACGTACCAGGGAGCGGATCTGGGGGACATTCTATTGGCCGGGAATGTGTGCCGAAGTACGGAGGTATTGCGCCAGTTGTCCAGAGTGTCAGAAGGTAGTACCGAGGGGACGGGTGAGGAAGGTACCATTACAGCAACTTCCGCTGGTGGACGAGCCATTTCAGAGGGTGGCGGTAGACATTGTGGGACCCATCAAACCCAAGTCAGATCGGGGTAACATGTACATCCTAGTGGTAGTAGACTATGCCACACGCTATCCCGAGGCTGTCCCGCTCAAGGGCATAGAGGCAGAGAGGGTGGCAGAAGCGCTGTGGGAGATTTGGTCGAGGGTGGGCGTTCCTAGGGAAATTTTGACAGATCAGGGGACGCAATTCATGTCTGAAGTCATGCGGGAGATGAACAGACTACTGTCGATCCATGGGAAAGCCACCACGCCGTATCATCCACAGTGCAACGGTCTGGTTGAGCGATTCAACGGGACGCTAGTGTCCATGCTCAAGAAGCTAGCCACAGAACAACCTACAGCGTGGGACCGCTACATTCCAGCGCTACTATTTGCATACCGTGAAGTAGCACAGGAGTCTACAGGGTTCTCTCCCTTCGAGCTCCTATATGGAAAGACCGTGCGGGGACCGATGGCTGTATTGCGAGACCTCTGGACCAAAGAGATACAAGAGGAGGAGGTGAAATTGAGTAGCCAGTACGTGGTGGATCTGCGTAACCGCATCGAGGAAACATGTAAGTTGGCACAAGGAAACCTCAGAACCGCGTCAGCCAAGCAGAAGCGGCACTTCGATAAGAAGGCGAAACGGCGTTTGTTCAACGCGGGGGATCAAGTGTTGCTGCTGTTACCTGAGAAACACAACAAGCTGCAGCTAGCATGGCGAGGACCGTACGAGGTGATCGAACGTGTGGGAGAGTGCGACTACCGGATCAGGATGCGTGGGAAAAGTAAACTATACCACGCCAATCTCCTGAAGAAATTCCATACCAGAGCGACGGTGGCCACGATCGTCGTAGACGACGAGGGGGTAGAGGAGGAGGAAACTATGCCGGTGTTTGGGGATATTCCCGTAATCACCTTGACAGCATCAGAGACACCCCGCGACGTGAAGATGGACGACAACTGCCCAGAAATACGGGAAGAATTGCAGGAGCTGGTGTGGCAGTTTGAGGATATCCTAACCGACTTGCCGTTACGCACTACACTGGACGTGTGCGAAATACGTGTGGACAGCGACATTCCAGTGAGGACGCGGCAGTACCCACTTCCCCATTCGCATCACGAGACCATCAAGAAGGAAGTGGAAGCGATGCTAGCGATGGGCGTCATTGAGAGGGCCAGTTCGCCATACAGCTCGCCCATCGTATTAGTAAAGAAGAAGGAGGGCACGATGCGTTTCTGCGTTGATTTCCGGAAGTTAAACAAGCACGTCGTATTCGATGCGGAACCATTGCCGAACATCGACTACTTGCCAAGTATCTCACCAAGATCGACTTGACCAAAGGTTACTGGCAAGTGCCTATGAACAAGGGAGATAAAGCGAAGACGGCATTTACAACGCCAGAGGGACAATTTCAGTGGACTGTAATGCCATTTGGGCTGAAGACGGCGGGGGCAGTCTTTTCTCGCATGATGCGGAAGTTATTAGCACCCCTGGGAATGTCGGAGATCGACAATTTTGTTGACGACTTGTTGGTAGCCACCATTACCAAGCAGAGACACCTGGAATGCTTGGCACGTCTTTTCCTTAGGTTGCGTGAGGTGCAGCTATCCGCCAAACCATCGAAGTGTTACCTGGGTTTCCGAAGAGTAGAGTATCTTGGGCACGTGGTTGGACAGGGAGAAATTCGTCCTGAGGTGTCAAAGATGGAGAGGATCCGAGATGCACCACGACCAACGACCAAGCGGCAAGTGCGCTCATTTTTGGGTTTAGCCGGATACTACAGGCGGTTCGTACCCAACTTTTCAGCGATTGCTTCACCACTACACGATCTGACCAAGGGAGGCAAGCCAGGGGCGGTACAATGGACCGAAGCATGCGAAGCTGCATTTTGCACACTGAAGGAGAAGCTGTGCTCTGACCCTGTGTGCTGTCTGCCGGACTTCACCCTACCGTTTGTGCTACAGACAGATGCGTCGGAGGACGGAGTAGGGGCCATTTTGAGCCAGGACAGGGGACAGGGATTACAGCCTATTGCGTGTGCAAGCAAGAAACTGTCGAAACCCGAGAGGAACTATTCGACCATTGAGAGGGAGTGTCTAGCGTTGGTGTGGGGTGTGCAGAAGTTCAGTCAATACCTGTACGGACGTACTTTCGTAGTGCAGACTGACCATATGCCACTGCAGTACCTACAGCAAGTGAAGAACACCAACAGCCGACTGATGAGATGGGCACTTCAGCTGCAACCTTTCTCAATGTCTGTGGAGCACATTTCTGGGAAGGACAACGTCCCAGCAGATTTCCTCAGCAGAAACGCTCAGTAGGTAGCATAGGGGGTAGTGAGAAATTCGCGTCGTAGTTAAGGTTCTTCAAGGTGTTAAGAACTGGGGGGGGGTTGTGTGACGACACGAGTTTTCAGATGGTAGGGAGAGAAACACTTTCTACGAAGTTACACTTCTCTGTATATCTGCTGTACATAGAATAGCGTGACCGATTTACTTTTGCGTATGAAAGTGCAGTTTCGTAAAGTCCGTGCGATTCATAGAAGACAGGGAGTCGGCCAATTTCGAATAGGGGTACGCGTAATAAAGAACGTGCATACTGACGAGAGCTCGACTGTTTTGCTTGTGGCCGGCGCAGATTTTGAAGGGCAGAGTGGTTTGAGATGCTATTGCGTGAGGAAGGAATTCTAACGAGACAGCAGCCCTGTGACAGAGGTCATCGTAGTGTAGGGTACTGTTGGAAGGGTGTGTGTATTGTTTTATAGCCACCCAAGGTCTTATGCCCTCGTCGGGATAAGGATGTGTAGAATTCGAAGGAAGATGGTAACTGCCATTCGCCAGTGAGTGTAGAGTTCCATACTTAAGGTGCGTGTGGTTCTCGATTGAACACCCACCAAGACTTAGTGTCTGTAGCAGAGCTAAGGTGTCCTCATCCTCAGAATAAATGTTATTTGGACAGTGAAATAACGTGCAAGAGCAAGAGAAAGAGACTCTCAAAAGACTAATCCATTGTGTTGTGCCAATGTTGTGACAGTGTTGTGTCGTGTTGTGGTGTTGGGGGTAAAGGGCGTCACGAGCCGAGGCCTGTAAGGTAAGCAAACCCTGTCGTTCAATTCTCTAGTGGCGCGCTCCGAGCACTGCGTACGTGTATGAGTGGTAATGAGTGTGGGGAAGGGGATGTATTTTAGGATGTGTAATGAATTTTGTTGATTTTATATGATTTTCCTATGATTTTCTTATTGTATATGTGATGGGGAAAATGTCGTTGCTGTTGTTGTTATGGAAGTGGGTCAAAGGCGACGATGGGGAATATAGAGAGGGAGAGAGAGAGTGAGGGTGTATGTATGGAAAGAGCGATAGAATGTAGTATGCTGAAGAAGGATGAAGTGATGATTATGAAGGAAGCATGTTTACAGTGTGGATGAAGGGAGGTAATCGTGATGTGCTATAATTGTTGGGGGTGACGGTAGTGATGAAGGGGGGTGGAATGAATCAGGACTGTGAGATGGTAGTGTGGTTGCGATAATTATGTATATTTATATAAACATTGGTTTGTAAAGAAGATGCGAATTATTTAGCATCAAAGGGTGATTTACATTATTGAAATCTGTGTATAGTATCTTATATTATTATTATGATATTCATAGCTATACAGGTCAAGATGGCGGACGGAGGACGGCGTGTTATGTTATATTAGTTAGTGTTTATTATTTGGTGGGCATATTGTTAAGACTATGTATATGTCAACAGGTGTGGGCTGATGATGATTATTACATCTACGTGTTTATTTCTACGCATTATTCCCACGCTGTTGCCTTTGATGTGCCTGTTGTGCTGTACTGATGTTGATGTTGTTGCCGCTGACTGGGTCTTAACCAGCCTGGGATGTACCTTTGCCTCTACGACACAGTAGTGTTGTGGTGATTTCTTACACTGCTGCAGGTTTTGCCTGTGTACCGAGGCAACACGCTTCCAGGGGGTTTTCATGCCTAATTCATGCACACACAGACTCACATTACACGCACCTAAAAACATATCCATTTAGTTAGAAGAATCATCCACTTTGTGAAAGAGACTGTTAGCTCTCTGAGCTACTTAACAAGAACATTGAGACATTACTTCTGTGCCACAGCTTTGTCTAGCTAATAGTTCATGATTCAACGCCATCGCTTATTATTTGAAGACTTGCATTTTGAATTGATTTGTTGATTTTGATTTTCTGTATACACTTTGTAAAGAAACTGTTGTTATTTAGTTCTATTTGGGGTTTGTTGCAAGGGGAGGTAATTGTTAGTTAGTATTGGGACGGGGGTCTGTTTAGGGGTTGAGGGAAGGTTAGTTCCCATTTGTCCTGTGTTTGCTTGTTGATTGTTGAATAAAAGAGTGTGTGTTTGTACTCTGGCATTTTGTGTTAGTTTATTTTGTTTGAGTTTATTCTTTTCACTCGCTTTATGAGCTGACGTCACTGAACCCGCTCGGGGGACGTGACACGGTTCATTTTTGCCGGCGGGGGTAGTCAACTGAGAGTTGTCACAGGGGTCTGTCCAACAGACCCATTTTGTTTTTGCTTGCTTTCGTTTAATGTTCTTGTATTTCTTTTATCATGCTGTTCTATTCTTTCTGTTTTCTTTCTTTCTTTCTTTCTTTTACAATTTTTTCTGGTCTTCTTCTTTGTTCCAAAAAAAAAAAAATCGGTGGCTCCTTTTTTAAATGAAATTACTGAGCCTCTAAAAGAAAAATTAACATAGAAGAACAACAGCAATAAAAAGAAAGAAAGAAAGAAACAAGAAAGAAAGATAGAAACAAACAAACAACGAACAACAAATGCAAAAAAAGTAAATAAAGAAACTTAAAAAATAAACAATAAGAACAAGAAAACTACAAAAAATTAAAAAAAAGAAAGTAAGAAAGGCAGAAAAAAGAAAGAAAGAAAGAAAATTAAAAAGAAGAAGAAGAAGCAGAAGTAGAAGAAGCAAAAGTAGAAGAAGAAGAAGCAGAAGAAGAAGAAGAAGAAAAGAAGAAGAAGCAGAAGAAGAAGAAGAAGAAAAAACAGCAGCAGCAGACAGCAGAAGAAGATGCAGAAGTAGAAAAAAAAAAGAAGAAGCAGAAGGAGCAGAAAAAGAAGCAGAAGAATTAAAAGAAGAAGAAGAACAAGCAGGAGAAAAAAAAGAAAAGAAGCAGAATCAGCAGAAGCAGAAGAATAAAAAGAAGAAGAGAAAGAAGAAGAAGAAGAAGAAGAAGAAGAAGAAGAAGAAGAAGAAGAAGAAGAAGAAGAAGAAGACGAATGAAGAAGAAGAAGAAGAAGAAGAAGAAGTAGAAGACAAAGAAGTAGAAGAAGAAGAAAAATAAGAACAAGTAGCAGCAGAAGAAGAAGCAAGAAGCAGAAGAAGAAGCAGAAGAAGAAGAAGGAGAAGGAAAAGGAGGAGGAGAAGAAGAAGAAGAAGAAGAAGAAGAAGAAGAAGAAGAAGAAGAAGAAGAAGAAGAAGAAGGAGAAGAAGAAGAAAAAGAAGCAACAGCACAAGAAGAAAAAAGCAGAAGAAGAAAAAGAAGAAGAAGAAGCAGTAGAAGAAGAAGAAAACCCGAACTAACTGAGCATCTAAAAAAGAAAAAAAAAACACCAGTCATTTAAATAAAGGAAGAAACTTAAATAAAGAACGACAGGAAGAAAAAAAAACTAAAAAATTAAGAAGAAAAACCAAAGAAAGAAAGAAGTTAGAAAGAAAAAAAGGAAATTACATTACATTACATGACTATTGCTTTAGGTCCAGCGGACTCTTCCGAGCCAAATCAGGACCGGACAACCCCCAATCCGCATAAAAGATCTGCTGAAACAACCCTAGTGGTAAAACTGAAAGCTCTTCACCAGCCAGTCACTTTACAATAAAGACATCCCACGCAGGGGACGCTGAGGCTATACTCTAATTTATCGAACATTACATTACATTACATGATTATTGCTTTAGGTCCAGCGGACTCTTACGAGCCAAATCAGGACCAGAGAGACTTTATCTTAAAATATTATAAAATGTTTCAAATCTTAAAAATCAAGCCTGTTACTCTTAAATACCCAAACAAACTTTCACATGACACCTCTTTAAAAGTCTTCTTTAAAACTGATGTATTAAAAATATGTTCTCTTTTTTCAATCAAATCACTAAATTCAGTACTAATTTATCGAACCCCCGTTTACAAAAACAAAATAGAATACAAACATCATTATAAATTATCAACAAAACACATACATATAAAATGCCTACATTGCAAAAAAAAAAATAACACCATAGAAAGCCATAGTGACCACCTGGCAGAAAGCGTCCAATATTCCCAAGCTGATCCAACAGACCTCATACACAAATAAGGAGTATTGTCCCTAACGCGAACTTGTTTTTTCTCCAACTTAATTCCAGTCATTTTCCCGAAAAAGGCAATTACCGAAGTCGAACGAAGCTCTCCGAGTCGAGCGAAGCTATCCGATGTTTTACGAACGAATGCTGGCAGGACTACGTGAAACCACAGGCTTGGAAGTCTCGTCTTTCGTAGGCCTCAATTACATACTATACTACGTACGTATTTAGGAGTTTACAAAGACAAAAGAAAAGACTTCAGAGCCTGTGGTGAAACATCCGTGCATAAAAATAGCCGCTGCTAGATCTAATTCTATTTCGATCTGCACAGCTTCAAGCTCAAGTCGAGATTTGCATTTTGAAGCAGTTAGTATTATTATTATTATTATTATTTTATGATGAATAATATACTGACACAATTAGTAATAAGGAGTAAAAGTAAAACATAACACATAAAGCACACATACAACGATTTCACATCTATATCAACAATAAAACCATGACTAATCTTCAAAGCGCTATGGATACGTTGATGTCACTTCAGCACAACAAGGCAAAGCAAATTTATAATGGTCTCAAAAAACAGTGATATTTTTATTGCAAGCACCAAAGCAATTATTTATTTAACTAATATTATTCTTTTTAACTGATACAGTAAATTTGTTATATGTATTTCAATTATATGTATTTTAATGAGAAACACGTATTAAAAAAAATGTTGCGTGGCGGGCGGAAATTTTTATAAATCATCTGAAAACTTTGTTAAATCTATAAGAAAAATAACCAGTAACACCATCTGAATATTTCGGGTTACACCCAACTTCAGCAAAAACAAACAAAACGTCACTGACCATATTTACACCATTGAGCACGCACAGCAGCACACTATTCTTTTTTTTTTTATATAAAGTAGGAATAATAATAATAATAATAATAATAATAATAATAATAATAATAATAATAATAATAAGAATAATAAGAATAAAAAGAAACAAATAATAATAATAATAATAATAATAATAATAATAATAATAATAATAATAATAATAATAATAACAACAACAACACACAAACAAAACAAATAAATAAATTAAAGATTTAACTAAATAACTATACTACTACTACTACTACTACTACTACTACTACTACTACTACTACTACTACCTGCGAAGTTGTGGTCTCGATTTTGTGGTCCTGATTCGGCTCTTTGTAGTCCGCTGGACTCTGTAAGCAATGAATAACTAATAAGCTTTTAATTTAACTCTGATCTCGAGTTGTCTTGATTTTGTGGTTCTGATTCGACTCTTTGCAGTCCGCTGGACCCTGTAAGCAATGAATAACTAACTATTAATTTAACTCTTATCTCGAGTTGTAAAAAAAAATTCGCTTTGCCTACTCGTCCTTCTCCGGAAATTTCAAGATTCGAATATTATAAAGTAGGCCTATAGGCCTAAATATTATCAATTAGAATAGATATAGTTTATACATTTATTTACGTATAAAAAAAACAATACAGGTCTAATAATTATATTCAGCTAGTGAGCTTCTTTGCTGCGCGGAGATTGACTTATAATATAATAATGTAGATTAAGCCTATGTATTCTGTATAACAGTGTCTACTTGGTTCTAGGCAGGAAATGGGCAATGCTATTATTAGCCTTTACTGCTGAAAACTAACAAAATGCAAATCAAGGAACGCAACTATTAAATATGGTCGATAATAATTATGCTCATATTATGCTCATATTAACAAAGTATACCGTTGCGAAATGCTAAATCTGTGTAAATCGAACAGAATTAGAAGCCACAGCGATCATTTTTAATGTCAGCTAGTCGTAGTCATGCAAGCATCATTTCGTAACACATCGGAGAGCTTCGTTCGACTTCGGTGATTGCCTTTTTGGGCAAATGACTGGAACTAGGTTGGAAAAAACAAGTTTGCGTCCCGGAAGAGTTGTCAAGAAAAAAGGTAGATGACTGGTCTAGTGAAGAAGAAGATAGTATAGCAGATTAATAGAACAGAGCAGGAATGAGAAAGAGCAAATGAGAAAGACAGCGACAGTGGGAAATACAAGAAGAAAAAGAAGAAGAAGAAGAAGAAGAAGATTTAAAAAAAGGAGAAAAAAGGACGAGGAAAAAAAGGAAGAAAGAAAAGAGAAAGGAATAAGAAAAAGAGAGAAAGCAAGAAGAAAAGAAAGACAGAATGAAAAAAAGCAAAAGAAAAAGTATGAAGGTATTAAGGAAGGAAATATATAAATTAATAAAGAAAGTAAATAAATACATACATATCAACATTTCATTAAGCTAAACGTCGCCGTCAGTTAGTTTAGTTAGATTACTTTATGTCGCAATGGCACCAGGATCGTTGGAATGAACACAGTACAGCAAAACCACCCGCTTACATTAGAAAAGAAAGACCCAAATATTAAGCAAACAAAACAAAACATTCTTCTCCGCTCTTATTTGATTGTCGTATAGATAACCGTTATTGCAATTTTATTTTTAAGACCAAAACACGGTATAGCTTTTAAGAAGAAAGAAGAAGAAGAAGGAGGAGGAGGAGAAGTAGAAGAAGAAGAAGAAGAAGAAGAAGAAGAAGAAGAAGAAGAAGAAGAAGAAGAAGAAGAAAAAGAAGAAGAAGACGGAGAAGGAGAAGAAGAAGAAGAAGAAGAAGAAGAAGAAGAAGAAGAAGAAGAAGAAGAAGAAGAAGAAGAAGAAGAAGAAGAAGAAGAAGAAGGAGAAGGATAAGAAGAAGAAGAAGAAGAAGAAGAAGAAGAAGAAGAAGAAGAAGAAGAAGAAGAAGAAGAAGAAGAAGAAACAGGAGGCGGTAGAAGAAGAAGAAGAAGAAGGATGAGGAGGAGAAAAAAAAAGAAGAAAGAATAAGAAGGAAAAAGAGTAGGAGGAGAAGAAGAAGAAGAAGACGAAGGAGGAGGAGAAGGAGGAGGCGGAGGAGGAGGAGAAGAAGAAGAAGAAGAAGAAGACGAAGGAGGAGGAGAAGGAGGAGGCGGAGGAGGAGGAGAAGAAGAAGAAGAAGAAGAAGAAGAAGAAGAAGAAGAAACAGGAGGAGGCGGTAGTAGAAGATAAAGAAGAAGAAGAAGAAGAAGAAGAAGAAGAAGAAGAAGAAGAAGAAGAAGAAGAAGAAGAAGAAGAAGGATGAGGAGGAGAAAAAAAAGAAGAAAGAAGAAAAAGAAGGAAAAGGAGGAGGAGAATAAGAAGAAGAAGAAGAAGAAGAAGAAGAAGAAGAAGAAGAAGAAGAAGAAGAAGGAGATTGATTGATTGATTTATTGTTGCTTTAGGTCCAGCGGACTCCTCCGAGCCAAATCAGGACCGGACAACCCCCGATCCGCATAAAAGATCTGCCGAAACAACCCTAGTGGGAAAATTGAATGCCCTCCACCGGCCAGTCACTTTACAATAAAGACATCCCACGCGGGGGACGGCTGAGGGTTGACCTCAACTACGCGAACACCCCGGTTACAAAAACAAAATAGAATACAACCATCATTATAAATCATCAACAAAACACAAACATATAAAATGCCTATAGTGCAAAATAATACAATCATAGGAAGCCCTAGTGACTACCCGGCAGAAAGCGTCCAACACTCCCAAGCTGATCCAACAGACCTCATACACAAACAAGGAGTCTTGTCCAGGAAGAGTTTTCAAGAAAAAAGGTAGGTCATTGATCTAGCGAAGAAGAAGAAAGTATAGCAGAGTGATAGGACAGATCAGGAATGGGAAAGAGCAAATGATGAAGACAGCGACAGTGGGAATTTAAAGCACTAAATTTCCAGAAAGTGGGGATACTATTTATACTGAAACCCCCGGCACTCCAACGGGGGGAACTGTTGCCGCAGTGAATTAGTCATGACCACAAAGGCAAGACAGGTTTTCAAATGGGGCTTTCACTTTTCCCTTGATAGGTTAGAACAATCTACAGTGACAAGATTGCTCATGACCCCAAGGGGTAGAAGAAGGAGAAGAAGAAGAAGAAGAAGAAGAAGAAGAAGAAGAAGAAGAAGAAGAAGAAGAAGAAGAAGAAGAAGAAGAAGAAGAAGAAGAAGAAGAAGAAGGAAAAGAAAAAGAAGGAGAAGAAGAAGAAGAAGAAGAAGAAGAAGAAGAAGAAGAAGAAGAAGAAGAAGAAGAAGAAGGTGGAGATGAAGAAGAAGAAGAAGAAGAAGAAGAAGAAGAAGAAGAAGAAGAAGAAGAAGAAGAAGAGACACCACCACCACCACTAACAACAACAACCACAACAACAACTGTCTATCTCCGTCTCTCTCTCCAACTCTCTGTCCCTCTATCTCCCTCTCTCTTTCCATTCACCTTACATGCATTTGC
>CM072526.1:10701725-10721725 GCA_036898135.1 Oncomelania hupensis | reverse complement strand
TAGTAGTAGTAGTAGTAGTAGTAGTGTTACACTCCGTTTGATGTTGGTGTTTTTCTATCAGTATTTGATTCAGCCCCGATGCTTGAAGTACTGATGAGTGTAGCTCAGATTCGTTTATCCACACAACCCGTTCAATCAGCATACAAGTCACAGAGTCGACGTATGAAGTTTTCCACTTTTATTCAGCACACATCAACAACTGCATACAATCGCTCAATGGCTTTTCCACTCTCAACTTTTACTTTCCAACTCACTATCAACAACACACCACACCTTTTGAAACAGTGCGGCACTTATATAGTCTCTACATACTCGGGAACAAACGAGAATATCCTACATGAAACACCACAACCAATCAAAACTAATTTCATCACCACTGTCATGGTAACGCTTCCATGGTAACCACTCGAACTATCCACACGCTTCGATCGATAGTAAACAACCAATTCTCGAAAATTCTCAAATAATATCGACCAACTAAAAACACCAACGTTATACAAAGCCTCTTCTAATAACAACGCAAAATCAAATCAAAGATAAATACACTCTATTACTGCATGCGTTGCAAAATAAAACGAACAGATCTATCGCGCGCGCTTCACACATAATTATAATATCGTGCGCATTTCACACGAACCATCATGCACGTTTCAACGTAACAAGTAGTAATAATAATAATAATAATAGTAGCAGTAGTAGTAGTAGTAGTAGTAGTAGTAGTAGTAGTAGTAGTAGTAGTAGTAGTAGTAAAGAAAGAAAGAGCTTAGTCTTATATAGCGCACTTACAAGCTCAGAGAGCTTCTCAAAGCGCTGGCCACTACTATCCAGCAATCACAAAATAGTTTGCTGAAGTCAGGATTCGAACCCACGTCGTCCGAAACGCACGTACGCAAATCGTGCGCTCTGACGACTGAGCTATCCCTGCCGCCACTAGTAGTAGTAGTAGTAGTAGTAGTAGTAGTAGTAGTAGTAGTAGTAGTAGTAGTAGTAGTAGTAGTAGTACCCCTGAGCTAACACTCACTAACGCACCGTCAGCAGCCGATGTGGACACTGCTCTTGAGTGAGCACAGCCACCATTGGCGAGACGGCAGACGGGTATAAGCATCCCAGGGAAGAAGGGAGGTATGAAGGACAACAATCAGCGCGTTGAACCACCACAGCAATCGCACGATAAAGATGGACACTGGAATTGACCGCCACGGGACTCGAACCTGGATCCTCGGTGTGGCTGTCGAACGCTCTACTAACTCAGCTACGGCGGTGGATCACCATGCTGTTTGCTCCGGGGTCTCTGGTTCAGCTGACCGGTCCTCCAACACGTTTATGTCCAGCACAGACCCGTCTCGGGCGTCATTTTTTTTTACATGGCGAGTGGTCATACACGGAAATCGGTTAATGGAGCAGAAATAATAACAAAGAAGTAGTCACGGCCACACAGCGTGGGCCGAGACTCAGCGAGTACCCCCCGCTCACAAAGTGCAGAGGCAAGCGGTAAAACTTGGAGAGTCACAGTTACGCAGTGTGATTCCCCAACTCTGACACAAACCCTCTTCCGCTCCAGTGACTTAAAGGCCAGACGTCCAAGAATAGTAACACAGAGGTTCTTGGAGTTATTTGTAATCGTCTTGTTTAGCGCTTTTATCCCCGCTCAAGAGCTGCTCAAGGCGCTGGACGATACAGGATTTCATTAACTCAAGCCGCCCGAGGTGTCCGTGGGTGTGTGTATGTGTGTTCCTGAACCTCTGAAACCCCTCCCCCCATACTCCCTCCCACCCTACCCCATAGATCCGCGCCTGTGTACGACCCACAAAAGTTGAAGAAAAACCTGTACTCACTAAAACTGCTTGGCTGTTTTATTTCAGCTTTGACCTTCCAAAGGGGATCATTTAAAAGGCTCCAATACAAAAGCGTTGTTTGCTTTTGGCCAAAACGAGTTCACCCTACAGTTGGCATTATTATGACATTAACCAATCATAACGTGAGCTTTCTTCGCTCAAACCAACCGTTACAGCTGGAATTTTCCACTTCGGTTCTGACAGGGAGTGATTTCCCCTGTTTTTAACGGTACGCCGGCTGACCTTTGACCCTATTTCTGAGAGAACCACGTGACTGGAAGTGTGCCTCTTTTGGCGTCTGGAATATGATAGGGTCTAATTTATCAACCGAACACCAACAACTTTACAAGCTTTTTTTTTTTGGAAAACGGGTTCTGCCTTTAACCGGTTTTCGTCGCTGCTATGTTTAGCTCCGGAATGTTGACTGCCTAGCCCACGGCTGATGGTTTTAATAGGCATAAGAGCTCCGGAATGTTGACTGCCTAGCCCACGGCTGATGCTTTTAATAGGCATAAGAGCTCCGGAATGTTGACTGCCTAGCCCACGGCTGATGCTTTTAATAGGCATAAGAGCTCCGGAATGTTGACTGCCTAGCCCACGGCTGATGCTTTTAATAGGCATAAGAGCTCCGGAATTTATTCCTTTAAAAATAATGATACTTTCGAAAGTTTGTGTGTGTTGTTGTTGTTGTTTGCAAGCTTATGTTTTGTCAAAGGGGCAACACTCACTGTGAATGTTAAAAGGATTTGCGGAGGGGTCGTGATCACAGTGGGTCCCTTTAAGCTAACGTAATAAAGCATTTCTAACGATCCACCGTCAATGGCGGGCAAACGGAGACTTGACATAAATAAAAATGGCAAACACAACAAATGTCAAGCGTTCATAAAACACACACGCATGCAGATAAATCATACTACAAAGCCTATAGGATTTCAAGCGTTCATACATAACATACATATACATACATATACATTCATACAAATCATCACGCACAAAGTTTACGGAATAGCATACTTTACTACGGGGCCCATTTCTCGAAATTACAAACACGCAAAAAGATGGTGTTAAAAAAGTTGATCCGCACCTTTTACAACTGGCCCTAAGGACCGGGTTTCCTGCGTAACTCTTTCTAGAAATGTCCGGTCCTCTAACTAACGTCTAGCAGGGCTTGTTTGAGAGTTCATCCTGGTGTCATCGAGGGGAAGGGGGCATAACCACAGGCCATAGGGGCTTTTGTACGAGTTCATAGCAAATAAGAACGGCAAAAGGAAGCATAACTATAGTAGAGATAGGAAGCTGTCCGCGCTTTCTGCACCGGCGCAGCATCATTCCCATTCAAGTGGGGTGCACATAATGCTTACATGTACCTGCACCCCGAATCAGACTCTGCAGAGCGCAGACAATTATAATGCAACAGTAGGATGCTGTCGTGCCATAATGTTGGGTGTTTTTTTTTTTTTTTTTTTTTTTTTTTTTTTTTTTTTTTGTATGTGGAAAACACATCTTCTCTTCTCTACGATATGTTGGCTCGCCTTTTAGGAAGGTGCTGAAGTTATTACATTGTTGTAGGAGCAAGAGAGACGGAGGAAGGGAGGGAAAGTTAGGGGGATGGGGGGAGAAGGGGAAAGGGAAGTTGTAATGTATTACTGATTTAATGGTTCGTGGCTGGATTGAGGAACATTGGACGTGGAACAACCGAACACACAGGCATCAGACAATCGACCTCAAAGGCGACGAATGAAATCTTTTAAAAATCCAATAAATTTAATTAATAAATAAGTAATAATAATAATAATAATAATAATGATGATGATGATGATGATGACGATGATGATGATGATGATGATGATGATGATGATGATGATGATGATAAGATTATCATCATCATCATCATCATCATCATCATCATCATCATCATCATCATCATCATCATCATCATCAGTCTCATCATCATCATTATCATCATTATCATCATTATCATCATTATCATCATTATCATCATCATCGCCATTATCATCATACTACTACTACTACTACGAGTACTACTACTATTACTACTACTATTACTATTACTGCTACTATTACTACTACTACTATTACTACTAATAATAATAAGTAAAGTAAAAAATGAATAAATTAATTAATTAATTGAACATAATTATTGTTAAAAAAAAACAAACATTTAGTAAGAATAAAAGGTTTGTGTGCGCACAACGTTCGGCACAGGTATCTTTGAAAGTTTATACTCTCTGTCTATGCCTGTGTCTGTATGTCTGTCTGTCTGCCTGTCTTTCTATCTCTGTCTGTCATGAAGGCAGTTAGGTATTTATTTCTTATTTGATCCTTCTTACATAGCGCTTTTCCAGCTGAAGAGCTGCTCAAGTCGCTGGCCTATCCAGGATCTAACTCAAACCGCCCGAGGCGCCCACTTGCAACCCTTGGGCGCATAGTCTGACGCCCAGACGACTGGGCACCATCCTGGGCGACCGAGGATGGGGGGGGGGGGGGGGGGGCGCCAAGGGAGTATTTGTGTAGCCGGCACTCGCCCGTCTAGGACATGGGCGTCAGGATCTTTAAAGTCCGTGCGATGGAATGCGTGCGTGCACGGACTAGACCTCGGTTTATACTCTCATCCGATGCTGCTGTAAAGTAATGCAGACTGGCGCTACGCGGGAGCGGAAAACCGGACCGACCGCGATGGCGGATCCCTACCCTAGCGTTAGTACCTACACTGTCGTCAGTTACGCCATGTCGAACCCCCACCCTAACCTCATTGCACACAGTCTCCGATGAATGACAGCAATTGCGGACCCCCCATCCCCATCCCCCCCAATTGCGGACCCTAGTTACCCTAGTGTCACTAAGGATTACTGTCTCCAATGCCAAAAGTGCATTAATCAAATCCTATATAACCTTACAAGCAATATTTCGTCCGGTTAGGGATTGTTAGTAATTTGTCGATGACATTTCCAGCCAGCGTTACGTTACGTTTCTCTCGTTATCAATTTTCCATTACGCTGAAATGGTTAGATCCATATGTAGTGCTTGCATAACTTTGACGTGGCATTAAGGTTTCTTTTATCTTTTATTTGTATTTCTGTCAGGCTATTTGATCTATTTGTGACATTAACGTTACAAGATGTTGAGTTGAATTAGCTGAATAAAAACAACAAAAGGGGTTTTGGGTTTTCCCACTGCACACACACATTTGAACAATCTTAGAACTGCATAGATCAGACTCGCCGAGATCATTCGACTAGACTTACGTTTTTGCCTTATTGAGTAAGGAGCGCAGCCTGCATACTTGTAATACAAGGTTGTATTCTAGTTAGGAGAGAGAGGGACCCTCTGTTCGGAGAGGTACTGGCGCCTGTGACACAGAGTATCACAGAATCTTAAACGTACAATGCATACATGTACAGCCATTGCTGTTGTACCATCGTGGTATATCGAATAAGTCCTGCTACAGCGCGATGTCCAGCTCAAAGGGTTGCTCAAGCCGTTGCCTGGAAACTGGATCTAGCTCGACAAACTGTCCAACAGACAGCAAGCATGCTGTTTGATGCGCGCTGTCTACAGCCATAAACAACTGAGCCATTCTGAACGGCAGTAGGGGTGGGAATCGGAGGACCTAGTGCTTACTGGTTGTCTTGATGTAACTGACTCTCTATTTTCTCTCTTTCTCTCGTCTAGGACGTGAGCGTCAGGGTCTTTGAAGTAAAGAAGGAGATTGTCTGTCTGTATCTGCCTCTCTCTCTTTCTATCTCTTTCCCCACCTCTCTCTCTCCCACTCTCTCTCTTTGTCTGTGTCTGTCTGCCCCTCTTTCTGTCTGTCAGTCTCTTTTTTTCTCTCCCTCCCTCTTTCCTTGTCTGTCTGTCTCTCTTTCCCTCTCTTTAACTATCTCTGTCTCTCCCTCCCTCTTTCCTTGTCTGTCTGTCTCTTTCCCTCTCTTTAACTATCTCTGTCTCTCCCCCTCTCTCTTTGTCTCTGTCTCTCTTTCCCTCTCTTTAACTATCTCTGTCTCTCCCTCCCTCTTTCCTTGTCTGTCTGTCTCTTTCCCTCTCTTTAACTATCTCTGTCTCTCCCCCTCTCTCTTTGTCTCTGTCTCTCTTTCCCTCTCTTTAACTATCTCTGTCTCTCCCTCCCTCTTTCCTTGTCTGTCTGTCTCTTTCCCTCTCTTTAACTATCTCTGTCTCTCCCCCTCTCTCTTTGTCTCTGTCTCTCTTTCCCTCTCTTTAACTATCTCTGTCTCTCCCTCCCTCTTCCTTTGTCTGTTTGTCTGTCTCTCTCTTTCCCTCTCTTTAACTATCTCTGTCTCTCCCTCCCTCTTTCTTTGTCTGTCTGTCTCTCTTACCCTCTCTTTAACTATCTCTGTCTCTCCCTCCCTCTTTCTTTGTCTGTCTGTCTCTCTTACCCTCTCTTTAACTATCGCTGTCTCTCCCTCCCTCTTCCTTTGTCTGTTTCTCACTTTCCCTCTCTTTAACTATCTCTGTCTCTCCCTCCCTGTCTCTCTCGGTCTTTTTTCTTCCCTCCCTCTATTTCTTGTCTTTCGCACTCTCTCTCTCTCTCTCTCTCTCTCTCTCTCTCTCTGTCAAATCCTTTTGATCTACTAACCCAGGTAATGTTCCTAGGAAGTGTGGTCACTAACCTAGGTAATGTTCCTAGGAAGTGTGGTCACTAACTCAGGTAATGTTCCTAGGAAGTGTGGTCACTAACCCAGGTAATGTTCCTAGGAAGTGTGGTCACTAACCTAGGTAATGTTCCTAGGAAGTGTGGTCACTAACCTAGGTAATGTTCCTAGGAAGTGTGGTCACTAACCTAGGTAATGTTCCTGTGAAGTTTGGTCACTAACCTAGGTAATGTTCCTAGGAAGTTTGGTCACTAACCTAGGTAATGTTCCTATGAAGTGTGGTCACTAACCTAGGTAATGTTCCTAGGAAGTGTGGTCACTAACCTAGGTAATGTTCCTATGAAGTGTGGTCACTAACCTACGTAATTTTCCTAGGAAGTGTGGTCACTAACCTAGGTAATGTTCCTAGGAAGTGTGGTCACTAACCTAGGTAATGTTCCTAGGAAGTGTGGTCACTAACCTAGGTAATGTTCCTGTGGAGTGTGGTCACTAACCTAGGTAATGTTCCTAAGAAGTGTGGTCACTAACCTAGGTAATGTTCCTAGGAAGTTTGGTCACTAACCTAGGTAATTTTCCTAGGAAGTGTGGTCACTAACCTAGGTAATGTTCCTAGGAAGTGTGGTCACTAACCTAGGTAATGTTCCTAGGAAGTGTGGTCACAAACCTAGGTTATGTACCTAGGAAGTGTGATAACTAACCTAGGTAATGTACCTAGGAAGTTTGGTCACTAACCTAGGTAATGTTCCTAGGAAGCTTGGTCACTAACCTAGGTAATGTTCCTAGAAAGTTTGGTCCCTAACCTAGGTAATGTACCTAGGAAGTTTGGTCACTAACCTAGGTAATGTACCTAGGAAGTGTGGTCCCTAACCTAGGTAATGTTCCTAGGGAGTTTGGTCACTAACCTAGGTAATGTACCTAGAAAGTTTGGTCCCTAACCTAGGTAATGTACCTAGGAAGTTTGGTCACTAACCTAGGTAATGTTGTTAGGAAGTTTGGTCACTAACCTAGGTAATGTTCCTATGAAGTTTGGTCACTAACCTAGGTAATGTTCCTATGAAGTTTGGTCACTAACCTAGGTAATGTACCTAGAAAGTTTGGTCCATAACCTAGGTAATGTTCCTAGGATGTGTGGTCACTAACCTAGATAATGTTCCTAGGAAGTGTGGTCACTAACCTAGGTAATGTTCCTAGGAAGTGTGGTCACTAACCTAGGTAATGTTCCTATGAAGTTTGGTCACTAACCTAGGTAATGTTCCTAGGAAGTGTGGTCACTAACCTAGGTAATGTTCCTAGGAAGTGTGGTCACTAACCTTGGTAATGATCCTAGGAAGTGTGGTCACTAACCTAGGTAATGTTCCTAGGAAGTGTGGTCAAAATCCGTTCAGTGGTTCTTAAGATATGGCTTCTAACGGACCGACGAAACGGCCGGACCAACCGACGTACAGACAGATCGACCTTTGGCTGTTATTGCTTCCAGACTACGTCAAAGAATTTCCACAAGCCTGGAAATACAAAAAGACCTCAGTCTCACTTTCAGGTTAATGGCTAACCTCTAAAGCAGAGAGTACCTACTGTGCTAGGAGACTCGCTATTGACCAATTTCCCTTTTGCTTGCACAGAGATAAACAAATATACCTTGCTGTCCAGTTGTACGATTCATAAATCTATTTAATTACATGTATGTGTGCGCACTTGTTAGTTCTAGGTGCGGTCCATCCTGGTCCCGGGAAACTGTGCGTGTGTGTTTGTGTGCGGGTGTGTGTGTTTGTGTGCGTGTGCATACATGCAGGTCGCGAAGGGTTTTCTCCGAGTACTCCGGCTTTCCCCCTCCCTTTAATAATAGTATTAGATGCAATCAATTTAACATTTTAAAAACATTTTGATTCCTATTCCGACTTCAGTAATAGCGATCTTTTCAGAACGCCGCGCTTTGAGTTCGATTGAAGGGAAAGCGTGTGATAGCATCCTGTATTATTAGAGTGTACAAGCATGCATACGTGTTGGGCTGTGATCTAACCCTGTAAGAAAATGCGTGCGCAATAGATAGCGTCAAGAATAGATAAGGGAGACAAACACAATTGAGGTAGGTTTTTTTGTGTTTGTCTCCCTTGTTTATTATGCTAGTCAGCAAGTCACTCGAATAGATATGACGGAAAGATACAAATGGCGAGAAATTCGGCTTTGAGAAATAAATATATTTGACGAGAACAGCATATCTTATGAAATTTTTTTACCTTTTCTTTTAAAAGGTGGATCATGTGACGCTGGCACCGTTTTACAAAATAATAGGTATATTTATTATTATTATTATTATTATTATTATTATTATTATTATTATTATTATTATTATTATTATTATTATTATTATTATTATTATTATTATTATTATTGTTATTATTATTATTAAAATACAATAAAGACGACACTTGTATATTTTCTTTTTGAAGAAATAGTATAATGTACATGAACTAATTTCTTCTTCTTCTTCTTCTTCTTCTTCTTCTTCTTCTTCTTCTTCTTCTTCTTCTTCTTCTTCTTCTTCTTCTTCTTCTTCTCAGTCGTCATCGCTGTCCATCATCATCATCATCATCATCATCATCATCATCATCATCATCATCATCATCATCATCATCATCATCATCATCATCACCATCATCAATAAGACCTAGACAAAAATACAAATCATAAAGTAGGTGTAACGGGAATCTCCAGGTGCTCGTTACGAACACCATCACCACCACCACCATCACCATCACCACCACCACCACCACCACCAACAACAACAACAACAACAACAACACCTAAAAGAAAGACAAATCCTGAACTAGATCTTCATGGGAATCTCCAGATACTCGTTATCTCACCATCACCACCAACGTCACCACAAACATCACCAACAACATCACCAACAACATCACTACTACCACCAACAACAATATGAACAACAAGATCCAGAAGAAATACAATCATGAACTAAATGTCTGCTGGAAATCTCTCGATACACGCAAGAATCAATAACAGCTACAACAACCATTACAACAACAGCAACAACCACGACCACAAGAAGACCTGGTAAAAATACACCCCAGAACTAGATGTTCTTGGGAATCTCATCCCAGAACTAGATGTTCTTGGGAATCTCATCCCAGAACTAGATATTCTTGGGAATCTTGGAATCTCATCCTAGAACTAGGTGTTCTTGGAAATCTCCGGATACTCCTTAGAATCAGTAACAACAACAACCACGGCAACAACAGCAGTGACACCTTCAACAACAACAACAACCGCAACATCAAGGAGACCTAGAAAAAATACAATCCTGAACTATTCGTTTAATGGGAATATCTCAAAACTCGTTAGAATCAGCGACAGCAACAATAACATTAACAGCGACACCACAACCAACCACGACAACATACATAAAAGGAATCAAAACTCGAACTATATGTGTTGCCGCATGACAAAACCCGGCTAAAGACGCCAGGATTGATTCGCTGCTACAGCCATAAAACACTAAAAATAGGCTACCCCATCAATTTTAAGATTGTTGCCTCTTTGTCTTTATTTAAGACTTTTCTTTAATATCCCAAACGGATTTTGTTCAAAACTTACTAGAACATTGTTTATTTTGTTGATTTTGATAAGGGTGTTGATCACACCTTGCTAAAACAATGGCACTAATTGACCTCCGATACCCCAACTTTTCTTGTCCGACTATGAAGGGAAATCCCCAATGTGGATTGATATATAACGTCTGGAGAGTGAAAAGTCCCTATTGGTACTACGTTTTGGTACATAAAAGTGTGTGGCGTATGAATTTTTCATGAAATTCCTTGTTCCGAAGCTTGCTTGTGACACAAGTTGTGTTCGAATGTGTCTCTAGCCAGATCGTGAAAAACTGAAGTGTTTTCTATAGATTTTCGACGATTTTTAGTTCAAAGTGAATTTTTTAATGTAGATAAACTCATCATACATCTATTTCAAGTGTTTTCTTGCAATATTTATGTTGCATTTGTTAGAAACAATTTGTCAAAGTAAGTGACCGATTCTTTTTGGAAACCGGAAGTGATGGCTTCGTCTCCAGCGTCAGTAGATGTGTCGTCTGCTAGAGTAGCTAGGGCCTTGAATCGACCCGGTTTTGCTTCTGAAGAGCTCCAAGACCTGCTTTCAGACTATTTTTATGATGGTGCCAGTGGGAACTGTGATGAGGATTATGATTCTGACGAGCAGAAGCTTGATCCCGTTATTAAACGATACTGTTTGTTTTCATTCAATGATTCATGTTTCGTAGGCCTCTTCGCTATTGGCGTGTCTTTAATAATCCGTCATTCTACTTGCATAGATTTAGGTAAAGGTTGAAAAGGCGATATCAGTGAAAGAATTACAGTAGGAGTGTGGAAAATAATTATTTCAGTAGTATATTTTGTTGGGTGGAGGTGGGGTGGGGTGGTTGAAAATGTAAGTAGTCTGGCCTGCATTCAATATTACTAGCATGACAAGTTGACTATGTTCTCAGTATTTATTATTGTTGGTTTGTCTGTTTTAGGAAATGAACATGAGGACTATTTACCAAATTACTAGTAATTAGTATTTGCTTTGATATTTGTGTTTATTTAAACTTTATAGAGCAAAATGACATGTTATTTTGATTTACACCTGTGACGCAACAGATTTATTCGACGTGCGGAAGGGAGTGGAGAATCGGGGAATTATTAAAGCTTGATTATTAGGACTGAAAACTACCTAATTTAACTTTTGTTTTAGGTTTGCAATCTTTGTTTGACTATTTGAACTGAGCTGATGTAGCTGCTTGCAATTAAACAAAAGATTACTTGACGGACGAGGGATTTAAGAGGGGGGGGGGGGGAGGGAGGGGGCATTATGATAGGGTTTATTTTCGAAAAATGATTGATTCAGGCCATGTTCTTGATATATTATTATGTGTTTGAGTTATTATAGACTTGCTAAACACTTGTTTTATTTCTAATATGTTTAAAAACACTGTGCATTATGGATGGGTACAGAATAAAATTGTGCGTACTGTTTTAATTTGTTTATGTTCAGTATTGTGTGAATGGTGTATAATGTGAATTTTCTAATCTTATCTCAACTCACTGCCATATTGCTGCCATCTTCCTGATTGTTTTGATACCAAATACATGCATGGGAAAATTCTGGTTGTGAAGTAATGATCATTTTACAATTCAAAACTTTGAAGGCAATTTCTGGAAATTAGCCCCCGAGAAAATAAAATATTAAAAAAAATCATAAAACATCAACCAATAAAGATAAAACAATTCTGTTTTTTGCATTTTGAAGATTATTTTTAGTACTTTGTTAATAAATAAATAAGTAATTTTTCATATTTTGACACTTTAGCCTGGTTTTCTCATGCTGCAACACATATGTTTAATGGGAATCTTTTGATACCCGTTAGAATCTACAACAACAACAACAACAGCGACCACCACCAACAACAAGAAGAAATGCAACCCTTAACCAGAAGTTCGATGGAATCTCCGGATACTCGTTACAATCGGCTAATCTTTGGTCCCTAGCCTTTCGTTAGTGGCCAAAATAACAAACGCCAACGTCTCATGTTTTTCACACGAAAAAACAAAACAAAACAAAAAACCTTTACATCTTGGCCGGGATTGAGAGTCTAGGGGCTAAAATAAACTGAAGAAAGAGACTACGGGAAAGATTCTCTCGAGAGCTAATCAAGATTTGGAACAAATAAATCTGAAACCACGGTAGTATGTGGTGTTTTTATGTTCGTCTAGACTTTAAAATGGGGGAGGGAGAGAGAGAGAGAGAGAGAGAGAGAGAGAGACAGAGAGACAGAGAGAGAGACAGAGAGACAGAGAGAGACAGAGAGAGAATGAGACAGAGACAGAGGAGGGGTGCAACTTAAACTGTCGCAAGATAGGGAATAACAAACGGTATAAAATCATCTTAAATATTAGAATATGTTACATATTAGAGAGGAGAGAGAGACAGACAGAGAGGGAGAGACAGAGAGACAGACAGAGACAGGGAGAGGGAGAGAGAGACAGACAGAGAGAGGGAGACAGAGAGGGAGACAAAAAAGGAACACAGAGAAAGTAGAGGGAAAGGGAGAGAAAGAGGGGAAGGCAAAGAAAGAGAGAGAGAGAGAGAGAGAGAGAGAGAGAGAGAGAGAGAGAGAGAGAGAGAGAGAGAGAGAGAGAGAGAGAGAGAGCGCACGCATGGGCACATACCGGCATTTCCCAAAAATGCACACCATAAAATTCCCTCCTTCATACACACTCACACTCTCTTTCTCCCCCACACATCTCACTCATACCCCACACATCTCACTCATACCCCACACATCTCACTCATACCCCCACACATCTCTCATACCCCACACATCTCACTCATACCCCACACATCTCACTCATACCCCACACATCTCACTCATACCCCCACACATCTCACTCATACCCCCACACATCTCACTCATACCCCACACATCTCACTCATACCCTCACACATCCCAACACACATCCCACTCATACCTACACACATTCCACTCATACCCCCACACATCTCACTCATACCCCACACATCTCACTCATACCCCCACACATGTCACTCATACCCCCACACATCCCACTCATACCTACACACATCCCACTCATACCCCCATACATCTCACTCATAACCCCCACATCTCACTCATACCCCACACATCTCACTCATACCCCACACATCTCACTCATACCCACATATTTATTTTTATTTATTTATTTAATCGTTCTTATATAGCGCTTTACCAGCTCAAGAGCTGCTCAAGGCGCTGGCCGATACAGGATCTAACTCAAGCCGTCCGAGACGCCCACCCGCAGCCTTTGGGCGCATGGTCTGACGTCCGTACAACTGAGCACAATCCTGGGCAGCCAGGGATGGGGGAGAAGGACCTAAGTGCATGCTGGGTGTGTTCTTGTCACCGGCACTCACCCGTCCAGGACATGAGCGTCAGGATCTTTAAAGTCCGTTATGATGGAATGTATGCGACACAGACTAGACCTCGGTTTATACTCTCATCCGAAGGAGTAATATCTCACTCATACCCACACATCTCACTCATACCTACACACATCTCACTCATACCCCACACATCTCACTCATACCCTCACACATCTCACTCATACCTACACACATCTCACTCATACCCCCACACATCTCACTCATACCCCACACATCTCACTCATACCTACACACATCTCATTCATACCCCACACATCTCACTCATACCCCCACACATCTCACTCATACCCCACACATCTCACTCATACCCCCACACACAAACACACGCATTCAATGCTCAAAATGCCCCCAACCCCCCATCACTTCCCCCATCCCTCTTAAAACATGACCATCTTCTCTCCACGCTCCTCCCCTCTGCACATTGGAAAAAAAACCACGACACCACATCTTCCCTTCACAATCACCCCCTTGTCATCTTCTCCTTCTTCAACCAAATAAAAACTTCACCTACGTTTTAAACTCAGTGAAAGAAAGCAAAAGACGTGACGTTTCTCGCGATTTCGTCAGAGGTACAAGGGTGACCACTCCGGCCAGGCAATAACGACAACTCTGCCCTTTAATGCGTAGATTAAGCACGCCGATAAGGGAGGGAAGGGGAAATAAATGCGTTTTCAATCTCTTCAAGCGTCTCAACGATTATCTGCCCATTGCCCCCAAGCTCCACCTCCCCACCCTTCTCTCTCATCCAAATCCCCAACCCTGGGTCTTTGTCCCTTTTCTTTCACAAAAACCTTCTCCCCATTGACTGATATAGCAGCTAGATAAAACGTCCTAATACTTCACGGTAAACGGACAGATTTTCACAGGAAGGCATCCACATGTCACATCCTTCAAGTTCCGGGTCTCCTAGTTTATCCGAGCGCATTTGCGCATGCGCCAGGTCATGTCGGGCCAGCTTTTTCATGAAGTTCTTAGGCGTCATAACCCTAACCCTAACCCAAACCCTAACCCTAACCCTAAACTCTTAACTCTAACACAAACCCTAACCCTAACCCTTATGAAGGCTATGATAGCACTGTGCGCATGCGTCGAATTTTGTAACGCGTCGACCAATCAGAATGCTCCCATTCGCTCCCAGCCCAGCTAAGATACTAGGAATTGTGACGATGTCACACCCACGTACAGGGCAAGGAGGTAGAAGAAGAGGGAGACCGAAAAAGAGGTGGTAGGACAACATTCGAAAATGGACTGGCTTGACATTGAGCGAAGCCATGAGGGTTGCTGAGGACAGAGAAAGATGGAGTATGCTGGGTAAACGATCATCTGTGGTGCCCCAACGACCTGAGAGTTACGGGATAGGATAGGGTAGGGTAGGACAGAAATACAACGCGGCCGATGGCAAAGTCCCCATATGTCTGTTTTCTTTGTCGTTGGTACTTTTGCAGGCACGCCGACGGCACTAAAGGGAGAGAGAACTCGGAAAAATCGCATCAGCGAACCCGCGCCACAACGGCCTTTGTCATATCCATTATGCATCCAACGGAATATAGCCACCAAGCCAGTCGTCATTCTTAGTGATTTCGTTTAGCTGGCTGCCTGCACACAAGAAGGGCGTACTGTCAAGTTAGGGACATGCACATACTTCTTTTATGATTTTTTTTTTCTTCTAAAAAACTTGAACAGCGAATATGATAGTAAATCCTGATTTGCGTGTGTGCATTCAGGCTGAATGATTATATTCAGTCACAAAGGAAGTCGTCTTCGGCTCCTGGGATGTTGCCGCCGAACCAACAACTACTACGGCAAGAATCCAGCTCCTGCTCCAGGAATATGTCCAGATACAGTAAAGATACAGAAAATGTGCACATTGAACCCTATCGCACCCATTTAGGGGCTTTGTTCAACAGGCTATCGAAATGAAACTGATGAAAAAACTAAACAAAACAACAATAACAAAAAACAACACAACAAATAACAAAAAGAAAAACCTGAATAGATAGAGATCAAGGTTATAAGGCCTCTTCAGCAAATTATGACAAACAGCCTAGGGGTCCCGGGGGGTTCTGTATAAATAGTATCCCCACTTTCTGGAACTGTAGTGCTTTAAATTCCCACTGTCGCTGTCTGTCTCATTTGTTTTTTTTCTCATTCCTACTCATTTCTATCAATCTACTATACTATCTTCTTATTCGCTAGACCAGTCACCTACCTTTTTTCTTGAAAACTCTTCCGGGACAAAACTTCTCATTTGTGTTCGAGGTATGTTGTATCAGCTTGGAAATATTGGACGCTTTCTGCCAAATGGTCACTAGGGCTTCCGATGATAGTATTATTTAGCAATGTAGGCATTTTATATGTATGTGTTTCGTTCATATTTATTTTATAATGATATTTGTATTCTGTTTTGTTTTTGAAAAGGGGGTTTGATAAATTATATATAGCCTCAACGTCCCTTGCGTGGGATGCCTAAATGGATAGTGACCGGCTGGAGAAGTGCCTTCAGTGTTACATCAGATCTTTTATGCGGATCAGGGGTGAGTCCTCTTTCAGTCAAATTGTCCTGACTCGGCTCTTTGCAGTCCGATGGACCCTGAAGCAATGAATAACTAACGTACTAACTGAATTTCCCCCTTGATTGCGTTGCTTTCCTACACTATGACACAACTAACTAACTGAATTTTCCCCTTGATTGCGTTGCTTTCTTACACTATGACACACATCGTGCTAAGTGAACCGTACTCACCCAATAATACTGCATTTGCTTCAATAAGCCTGACACACCACCTTCTCATTCTTACTGATGACAGTGTAGTGACGACACAAACAACTCGGGCTACTGAAGAGAGACAAACGGTTTTAAGACTGTAATTGTCTCGCCTATAGAAGCGAGATCGGAGTTATATACCAGCACCTTGGAAATAATCCTTACGAAATTTAATGTTATACCCGGATGCTTCCCAAGTAAAGAGGAAACTTGGATAGATCCATCTCCCCTTCTCTGCTTCCAAAGCTTTGAGTTTGTGGAATTGTCCACAGGCCAGAAACCAATGGCGCCAGACAGGTGTGGGTTCGAGCCAGCATCTGGGCGTTATGTTTCTCCGAGTATTATTTACTTTCGACTCGGGGCAACGTCTCTGGGGTTTTCTCCGGGTACTCCGGTTTGCTCCCCCAGCAAATTTTGAAAAAAATCACAAAATAATGTTAGGTAGGTTGGGTTTGGGCGCGCCACAGGCTGCGACTACGTCTTCTACAGGGGAGGCGGCCCAGTTTCCCGATAATAAGGGATAATAAACTAGAAAGAAAAAGAAAAAAAGGGAAATTTGCTTGCTCAAAGATAATCTTACTCTTTTTCTCTGCCCAAATATATAATCTCTTATTAAATATTGCAGTAAACAACTTTCCTACAACACCCAGGGGCGGATCTTTCCATTGTTGAGGGGGTGTGCACAGCTAATGCGAAGTGGCGTAGCCACAAGCGCGAGCCTGCCTGGTTAAAATCTGTGCAATCTGGTGCATTTTGGGCATTATTTTAAGGACTGAAAATAGTATTGTTTTGTGCTAAAAGTCCTCTTTTAGTCCCCCCCCGCACACACACACACAAACACCCCTATGCAAACTCTGATGATAAAATTTACAATAGCATAACATCTTGCATAAAGGCTTATACAAAGACAGATAAAGTTACTGCAAATAAAACAATAGCCACTCACATCAGTTTTATTCAAAACTGACCTGATGCATGTACAAGTTTGGTCACACAAAAAAAAAAACCAAAAAAACACACCCTAATTTGGAGGTACATGAAACTGTGTGGTGAGTGAGAATTAGTATTTTTTTTCTCTTCTTTCTTCTCCTTTTCTCCCTCCTTTTCTTTATCTTTTTTTTTTTGACCGCCAGGGGGTGTGCACGTGCACAAGTGGCACAAGAACAAGATCCGCCCCTGACAACCAACAATGAAATACCTCTATAATTATCCGGGTTGTCTTGATCACTTTTCTTGAAAAATGGTACTATGATGGAGTTACACCAACTTAAAGGGAAGTAACCTGTATCATATAATTTATTAAACAAGTTTGTCAAAAACGGCGTCAGTGATTTTCAGTGTATTTTAGAAACTCGCCACATACGTTGTCTAGGCCCGCAGCCTGCCCATTTTTTTAATGTTATAAATAGCATCGCGTACCTCCTTATCTGTAATAGGATTATCAAGCTCAGGGATACTAACTCTTTCTTCTGGAAACGGGGACGAAGGTGTTGCACAATCCTGCCTAACTGCAATGCCCTCCCAAGAGCCGTTCCAAAGTGATTTTTCCATGTATTTAAGTCGATGTCTGGTTGAGCTCGTTTAATGAATCTTGCTTTTCTTATTTGGTCCCAAAAATTGCTAATGTTTTTTTCTTTTGTTTTTTTTTTCCCCTAGATTCTCTTGAACTGACTTACGATATACTTGTTTCTTCTCTCTAATCATGGTTTTGTGAAGTGACTTGGCCGACTTATATGCTTTATCTGATACCAACGCCGATTTACGAAAGGCTTCTAGTGACTCCCTTGTCTTCCACTTTTTTTCTGTAGACACTCTTTATCGTACCATCTGTTCGTGGCTCGCGCGGTAGAAACGTTCAGACCCTTCGTCTTTAAAATATTTTCTGTAAAAGTTAGAAGAGCAGTCTCAATACAAGTGTTCAACTGCTCAATTGCTTGTTGAACTAGGTTTCGTGAAAACTCGCTGTTTACTTATACGTGTTCTTCTTTTGTTCTCACTGTTCCATTTTAAGTCTTTTGTAGTGTTTTCAGTTTGTTTATGATGTTCCCAACCACCACCAGCATTTTTGCAAGGTAATGAGAGGCAAATGGGCGAATGACTCGATTCTACCCGACTGTCAACTTTAAAAAGTGAGAAAGAGAGGGAGAGAGAGAGGGGGAAAGAGAGAGAGAGAGAGAGAGAGAGAGAGAGAGAGAGAGAGAGAGAGAGAGTACGTAATAAACTCTCTGACAAAAGTACGAGGGCAGAGTGACATGCGGATAGAAAACGTACGCAAACATTCCTGCCAAATAACTTTTAGGTCGTTCGTTGTCTCTGATTGGTCTGGCGGTGTGTCTGATAGTTAATTTGCGTGTGGAATAGTCTGCGTAATATGTATCTTTCTGACTGTAAAGTTTAGACTTTGTCTATCTGTCTGTTTTTTTCTGTTGCACGCCAAATGATGATTCTGATGATGATGCTTGAATCCGCGTAATTTTAAGAGCGTGTGCTCACTCACATGCACTGTCTTTCTGTCTCTCTCTCGGTATCTATCTGTCTCTCAGTCTGTCTCTCTTTGTCTCTTTCTTTCTCTTTGTCTCTTTCTCTCTGCCTCCGTCTGTCTGTCTGTCTGTCTCTTTCTTTTAGCCATAATTAATCAATATAATCTTAAGCATAGTTAAGGTATATTTTAGGTTCAAATTAATCGTTATGTTATTTATTTGTTTGTTCCGAATGGTGTTAATGACAGACTAACGGTAAGGCAGGTCCATAGAACATAATGCTAGTTTCAACTCCGCCCTCTCTCTCTCTCTCTCTCTCTCTCTCTCTCTCTCTCTCTCTCTCTCTCTCTCTCTCTCTTTCTCTCTATCTCTCTCTGATGAATCAAAATGAAACGATTTAAAAATTTTAAAAAACTTCTGTAGGTCAAAACAAATTTCAGCTCAACCAAGCCTTCACCCGCTTACGGTACCTGAAGTCTTTTACGCACTCACACATTTAGAGCATAAATCGGCTAGATGGCAGAATTCTTACTCTTAGGCTGTGTGCCCCGATAATTTCTGATACCCTCACATACATTTACAATCTCTGCTTACAGAACAACTATTTTCCAATTGCCTTAAAACAGACTCAAGTTAATCCTTTGTTCAAATAGGGTGATAGGAAAGACCCCTCAAATTACAGACCAATCTCTATATTGTATGTTATATCAAAACCACTTGAGAAATATATAAACTACCACCTCATAGCGCATTTCAACCATAATCAATTATTTCACCATAATCCATCTGGAGTCAGGGCACATCACTCATGACACACTGCATTAATCAGTCTTTTTGACCAGTGTATGAATTAGGTTAATGATACTGAATTTCGTGGTGCCGCTTTTGTAGATTTAAAATTTCGCCAAAGCTTTTGACGTAATTGACCACACGCTGCTTCTAAAATACACTCCTCTCACTATATGGACTTGGGATTGATTCAGTTCAACTTATAACTTCTTTTCCCAGAGACAGGCATCAAACTGTGCATGAATGAAACACCTCAACATTTAGTGTGCAGGTTGTACTAATATATATATATATATATATATATATATATATATATATATATATATATATATATATATATATATATATATATATATATATATATATATATATATATATATAGATATAGATATAGATATAAGATCTTCCCATTCATATTAAAAAGTTATGTGAACTTTTGCAGATGACATTACCATACATTCTAGCAACACCAATTTAAATCATGTATCAG
>CM072526.1:10651725-10696725 GCA_036898135.1 Oncomelania hupensis | reverse complement strand
ATAGTATCCCCACTTTGTGGGAATTTAGTGCTTGAAATTCCAACGGTTTCTGTCATTCTCCTTCGTTCTTGCTCGTTCCTAATCTATTCTATCAATCTACTATCTTCTTCCCTAGAACAGTCGCCTACTTTTTTCTTGAAAACTCTCCCCAAACTCCCTATTTGTGTATGGAGTCCGTTGGGTCAGCTTGGGGATATTGGACGCTTTCTGCCAAATGGTCACTAGCATTTTCTATGGTATTATTATTGAGCAATGTATGCATATTTTAGATATGTGTTTTGTTAATCTTTTATAATATTCTATTTTGTTTTTGCAAACGGGGGTTCGATAAATTAGAGTACAGCTTCAGCCTTTCCTGCATGGGATGCCTTTATTGTAAAACGACCGGCTGGTGGAGTGCCTTAAATGTTAACATTAGGATTGTTTCAGCAGATCTTGTATACAGGTCAAGAGTGAGCCCTCTTTTAACCAAGTTGTGGTCCTGATTTTGCTCTTTGCAATCCGCTGGACACGGTAAACAATGACTTACTAATCATTTCATCCCTTCCTTTTTCACTTCATTACAATGAAATAAAACCGAATAACAACATCGCCACGGGAAATATTGGTAATATAGAACATTCTGATTTCCAGCTACGTAATTATGTGAGTGAGTGTTTGGAAGTACACGTGAATGGCTTGCCCTTGTGGTTTTGTGGGTTATGGAAGAGGAGTAGGATATTTGCTGGATGGGGATGATGTGTGTGTGATAGGGGAGTTCACACACTTCCACCACTCCATCTTCTTCTTCCATCATTCTCCTCAACCATGGTTGTTTTTTTAAAGAGCACTGTTGAACCAACACACACACCCCCCTCACCCACACAAACACACACACATACACACTCACACGCATGTGCACCTGAGATGAGCACGATGAGGACGTCTCCAAATCTCCTTACGCGACGGAAGAAGCGTTTTGAAGTGTTGTCCACGCTCTGACATGTTTGGGTTTTTTTGTGTGTTTTTCTGGTCTCTTCTTTTGCCTTTTCTTTCCGTCTTCTTAATACTTTCACTCTTTCCTACTTCCCTCTCTTTACCTTCCGCTCCCTCCATCCCAACCACATTCCATTCCTTATTTTATCTTCCTCACGCTCTCTTCCCCATCCCCCTACCTATCATTCATCTGAGGTCAAGCTCACACTTCAAACATAGAACATTAGTTTTCTGATTCAGGCAAAGACGTACGCATTTGTTTATTGATTCATCCTATCCTATCCTGTCCCATAACCCTGAGGTTATAGGGGCACCACAGATGATCGTTTAACCAGCATACTCCATCTTTCTCTGTCCTCAGCAGCCCTGATGGCTTCGCTCAGTGTCAAACCAGTCCATTCTCGAATGTTGTCCTCCCACCTCTTTGGTCCTGATTTGGCTCGGAAGAGTCCGCTGGACCTAAAGCCATAATCTTGTATTGTATTGTATTGTATCCCTCTTCTTCTACCTCCTTGCACTGTGCCTTGCAGAATGGTCTTTGCAAGGCCTGATGATCTGGTGACGTGGCCATACCATCGGAGTTTCCGTTTCTTCACCACTGTCAGCAGGTCATCGTGTTGTCCAATGGCTTGTGTGATGGTCTGTCGGACTTCGTCGTTGGTGATGTGTTGGGTATAGGAAATGCCCAGAAGCCTTCTGTAGCACCTCATCTCTATGCTTTGTATTCTTCGTTGTAGATCTCCTGTGCGTGTCCATGCTTCGCAAGCATATAGGAAGATGGAGATGACAAGGGAGCGCAGCTGCAGTCTTACTTTGGAATGTAGACTGATGGTCCTGTCTTTCCAAATGGGCTTCAACCTTTTCAGGGCAGCAGTTGTTTGTGCGATCCTGGAGAGGACTTCCTGTCGGGACCCATTGTCTGACAGAATGGCTCCCAAATATTTGAAGCTATGCACTGTGTTGAGGGATTGGCCTTGGACTTTGATGTCCGTGTTGATGCCATTGGTGTTGTTGGTCATCATGTTGGTCTTCTCTGCGCTTATTTCCATTCATAAGCTCTGGAGGTGGTGTCAAGCCTCTGTACCAGCTGTTCAAGTTCTTGTTCCTCTCCAGCCAATCCATCAATGTTATCCGCAAAACGAAGATTGGAGATTGCTCTACCCCCTATGCTGACTGTGCCTTCGTGATCTGCAAGGGCATCTGACATGATGCGCTCTAGGAAGATGTTGAAGAGTGTTGGAGAGAGTAGGCATCCTTGACGCACACCTATTGTTGTTCTGAACCAATTCCCGATGACACTGTTATGGAGGACTGCACTGGTAGCCTTGTCATACAGGCTTTTGATGACTTCAATAATTTTAGGGCTGATGTTGTACACTCTCATGGTTGCCCATGGAGTTGCATGCCAGACTCGGTCAAACGCCTTCTTGAAATCTATGAACACATTATATAGATCTTGTTGGTGCTGTAGGTATTTCTCACAGATTATTCTGAGGTTGAAAATCTGTTCAGTGGTTCTTCGCCCTGCCCTGAATCCTGCTTGTTCTTCAGCTATGATTTGCTCAGCTTGGTGTTTCAACCTGTTGAGTATTATTTTCAGGAGGATCTTGCTGGGATGGCTGATGAGGCTGATGGTGAGGTAATTTTCACACTCCTGAAGGGTACCTTTTTTGGGAAGAGTGATGACAAGCGACTGGGTCCATGGTGTAGGCCACTCCCAACTCAGCCAGATTATTGATTCATACTTTTTAAAATATATAATACTATTATTTCGCGGAATTTAAATCTAAAGTCTAACGTCGGTACCCGCCATTGGAGATACGGCAAAAGGGTTAACAATCCCAGGCAAAATAGGGGACGTGGGACCTAAAGCAACAGTGTTTGAATGCAAGCATATATAATATTAGTGGTTTTGTACCCTGGCAAGCCAGGGTACACAGGTTGCTGTTTAAAATGTAGACAGAGAGACAACTGTTGTCTGCGAGTTTCATTTGGACAATTTTGCCTTGGCTTGTAAAAGTATCTTCATTTATTAGTTTATTTTTATGTTTTTGGAAAAAAAAATTAGGGTTGGTGCAAAATGTACAGGGTCGGTCAGGTGACCGTAAACGGACAATTAGGCAACGTATTTTTAAATGTCATACCTTTATTTAAAAATATTAGGCATGATATTTATTGCAATGTACTTACACTTACAGCCGACGCTGTTGTCAAATGTCGTCTGCAAAGTTATATGTGACGTCACGTTTGGCGCTTGAATGGGATTCTTGCAAGATTGTTTGGGAATGAATTTTTGTGCGCATATAAGTATGGATGAAAAAGAAAGTGAACAGGTAACCTTCAGCTGTAAGATTGGTGACATGAGTGCAAAAGTGTTTTAAATGGAAATAAAACAAAATTTGCGGTATTATGGAACGGCACGTTCTTGACACGGGTTGAATCGGATGCGCGCGGAATGAGGCTATTGCAGTTTGTGGACATTTTGTTTATTTATTTATCTCAGAAACAGTTAAACGTTCGGTAAGGAAATGTCGGCTATAACGATTTCGCGGGTTTTGAGCGCACAGCAGCCGATCCGCAGCGCCCAGCACCTGCCCAGATCAGCGTCCATACCGGACAAACTTTACAGTAGAGGCGAAGAAGGACTTCCGGCTAAGCAATTTATATATATAGATTATAAGGAAATAAGTAACCACTTACAGTGAAGTGGACTCTCTATAGGGGAGTGGGGGAGGGGGGGGTGAGGACCACTGAACAACACGATGGCTTGCTCACAGTGGGTGAAGAAACGGAAACTCCGAGGGCATGGCCACGTCACCAGAGCATCAGGCCTTGCAAAGACCATCCTGCAAAGTACGGTGCAAGGAGGCGCTAGGAGTAAGAAGAGGGGGGGGGCAGAAAAGGAGGTGGGAGGACAACATTCGAGAATGGACTGGCTTGACAATGAGCGAAAGCTATGAGGGTTGCTGAGGACAGAGAAAGATGGAGTATGCTGGTTAAACGATCATCTGTAGTGCCCCAATGTTTCTCGAGTTACGGGATGCGAAACGATAAGATAAGATAAGATAAGATAAGATAAGATAAGATAAGATAACATAACATAACATAACATAACATAACATAACATAAGATAGAGGGAGAGGCGAAGGGTTGAGGGTGGGGTTGAGGGGATATTTTTCTTCGCAATGTTTGTTGTAGATTTTAGACTCACTTTTGAAGTTTACTGAAGAAGAGAGTAACCTCTAAAAGTCACAGCTACGCTGAGTGACATCACCATTGCAGTCCATTGCCGTAATCGACGCTGGGGAAATTACCTCGAAAGAGAATCAACGTTCCAATCAGTAGTACGCAGTCGACTGCAGCCTATACAATGCGTAGTGGATGCGGGGTCTGTGGGGGTGGGTGAGAGGGGGTGTGTGAGAGAGGGTGGGTGAGAGGGGGTGGGTGAGAAGGGGTGAGTGAGAGGGGGTGGGTGAGAGGGGATGGTAGTGGGTAGATAGTCATGCGTGTGGGTGTAAGTGTTTGTGTATGTGCGTAAGTCACGGGGGTGACCTCGTGGCGCAGTGGATAAGTCGCCGGTTTCCTATGCCGAAGGTCGCGGGTTCGATTCCCGCAAGGGGCAAACGTATGTGACTTAGGTACGAGACTACTGAGGTCACCGAGGGTTTTCTCCGGGCACTCCGGTTTCCTCCCTCCCTTCAATAATGGTACTGGATGCAGTCAATTCACAATTTTAAAAAATAAAAATTCGATTTCCTTTTTCGTCTTCCAATAGCGATCTCCATGCCTTTACACCACCTGTTTGAGTGATGGATGTGTATTTGTTGTGTGTGTGTGTGTGTGTGTGTGTGTGAGGGTGAATGAGACAGGTGAGCGTGTATGTTGGTACAGATCGCCGCACTTTGAGCCTGATTGATTTGGGGAAAGGCGCGTACATAGCATCCTGTAATATTATTATTTATTATAAGTGTGTGGGTGTGCGTCTACAAATGGTACAAATTGAGGACCTTCATGTGTAAGCACACCTTTCAAATGGGGACCTAAATCGAACTGGGGACCCAAAAGTGCGTCCTCATTTCGAAAATGGTTTTATCGAGTCCTTTCGCTATAAATAGAATAAATTCGAATAAATACCGCATATTCTCATTATGTACCAAACTTCTGTTTCTCCACACACAAAGTGTGTGTCTTTGAAAAGATGTGTGTGTTCATCACAAATACAGAAGAGAGAGCGCTGGCTAATAATTATGATGATGCAACAGTTGCATCAGCGCTCTCTTACTGTAATGACGACATCCATTTCCTTTGCAACTGGCGGGTAAGTGCAAACATTGGTATATCTATTTCTTAAAGTTTTTCTATCACCAATCCCATAACTCGCAGATCGTTGGGGTTGTTTTCTTGTTTTTTGGGGGGTACGCGGCAGCAGCATTAGGGAAAGCTATCCCATCAACCATACCATAACTCGGGGGGTCTTATCCTATCACCCACCCCATGGGGGGCCCCCCTTCCCCCCCCCCCCCCCACCGAGGTGATGTGTTTTTAACCACCATCTGTCTTGGCATATGCTATACTATACATATAGGGTCGTTGGGGGCCCCCTACCCCACCCCACCCCCCAACAAAGGTGATGGAATTTTTAAACACCATCTGTCTTGCCAGATGCTATATTATATATATATAGGGTCGTTGGGAGGGCCCCTCACCTCCCCCCCCCCCCCCCACAGATGTGATGTGTTTTTTAAACACCATCTGTTTGGGCATCGTTGGGGCCCCCCACCCCCAGATGTGATGTTTTGTGTAACCACCATCTGTTTTGGCATATGATATATTGTATAATACACCCCAAATACCATCCCCGTAGGTGAAGCAAACAGATATTTTAAAATAATAAAGCAGGTTTTGGTTTGCCCAACTAATCTCACCCGGTGCGGCCTCTGTTTCAAAACTCCTAACTTTGCAAAGTTTCGGGGCTGCTTACGTCACATTCCCTTTGATCTTTCCAATCTCTTGCCAGTGTGTGTGTACTTGTGTGATCTGTAGCAAAATACACGCGCTTCTTTCCTTATAAACTGGTATAATAGTGGTTCTACGCTTTTGCTGTCCATTTGAGCAACGTAGGCCACACAGTGGCACAGTGGTTATAGCGCTGTGGCACAGCAAAGTTGTAAAAGGCATAAATAGGGGTCAAAATAGGTGTTGTGATATATCAAAGGAATGGTCTCATGGAGACCACCTCTTATCTGTGCTATATACGGTCCATGTTAGCAGTAAAATAGCTCTGGTGGTTCAGTGTTCATTCAATGATTGTCAGAACATGCGCCCAAAGGCTGCAGGTGCGCGTCTTGGGAGGTTTGAGTTAGATCTGGTCAAGTACGGCGAGATAAGTGCGCTATACAAATCCTCAATACTACTACTACTACTACTATTGTCCCCTATTATACGCACTGTGTCCGGGGACGTTAATCTAATCACTGAACTCCTACAGTAAATATAAGCGGAGAAAGCCGCGGAGGGGGAGGGGTGGGGGTAATTATCCTATCCTATCCTATCCTGTCCCGTAACCCGGAGGTTGTAGGGGCACCACAGATGATCGTTTAACCAGCATACTTCATCTTTCTCTGTCCTCAGCAGCCCTGATGGCTTCGCTCAGTGTCAAACCAGTCCATTCTCGAATGTTGTCCTCCCACCTCTTTTTCGGTCTCTCCCTCTTCTTCTACCTCCTTGCACTGTGCCTTGCAGAATAGTCTTTGCAAGGCCTGATGATCTGGTGACGAGGCCATACCATCGGAGTTTCCGTTTCTTCACCACTGTGAGCAGGTCATCGTGTTGTCCAATGGCTTGTGTGATGGTCTGTCGGACTTCGTCGTTGGTGATGTGTTGGGTATAAGAAATGCCCAGAAGTCTTCTGTAGCACCTCATCTCCATGCTTTGTATTCTTCGTTGAAGATCTGCTGTGAGGGTCCATGCTTCGCAAGCATATAGGCAGATGGAGATGACAAGGGAGCGCAGCAGTCTTACTTTGGAATGTAGACTGATGGTCCTGCCTTTCCAAATGGGCTTCAACCTTGTCAGGGCAGCAGTTGTTTGTGCGATCCTGGAGAGGACTTCCTGTCGGGACCCATTGTCTGATACAATGGCTCCTAAATATTTGAAGCTATGCACTGTATTGAGGGATTGGCCTTGGACTTTGATGTCCGTGTTGATGCCATTGGTGTTGGTGGTCATCATTTTGGTCTTCTCTGCACTTATTTCCATTCCATAAGCTCTGGTGGTGGTGTCAAGCCTCTGTACCAGCTGTTCAAGTTCTTGTTCCTCTCCAGCCAATCCATCAATGTCATCCGCAAAACGAAGGTTGGAGATTGCTCTACCCCCTATGCTGACTGTGCCTTCATGATCTGCAAGAGCATCTGACATGATGCGCTCTAGGAAGATGTTGAAGAGTGTTGGAGAGAGTAGGCATCCTTGACGCACACCGATTGTTGTTCTGAACCAGTTCCTGATGGCGCTGTTGTGGAGGACTGCACTGGTAGTCTTGTCATACAAGCTTTTGATGACTTCAATAATTTTAGGGCTGATGTTGTACACTTTCATTGTTGCCCATAGTGCTGCATGCCAGACTCGGTCAAACGCCTTCTTGAAGTCTATGAACACATGATATAGATGTTGTTGGTGCTGTAGGTATTTCTCACAGATTATTCTGAGGTTGAAAATCTGTTCAGTGGTACTTCGCTCTGCCCTGAATCCTGCTTGTTCTTCAGCTATGATTTGTTCAGCTTGGGGTTTCAACCTGTTGAGTATTATTTTCAGGAGGACCGTGCTGGGATGGCTGATGAGGCTGATGGTGAGGTAATTTTCACACTCCTGAAGGTTACCTTTTTTGGGAAGAGTGATGACAAGCGACTGGGTCCATGGTATAGGCCACTCCCCAATCTGCCAGATCTTGTTACAGATAATGGTGAGGGCAACAATCATCGCTTCTCCTCCTGCTTGTAGCAGTTCCGCGGGTACGTTGTCCACTCCCGCTGACTTCCCTTTCTTTAGCGATTGCACTGCTGCCTCAACTTCTTCCCGGAGAATTGGGAGGATTTCTTCTTCTTCTCTGTTCTCGGGACATGCTAGAACTGATGGGTCTCCATTTGGTGTATGGTTGTAAAGGTCAGAGCAGTACTCTGTCCATCTGTCCAAGATTTCTTGTTCTTCTGTAAGCCATATGCCAGACTTGCTTTGGATCGTGGAGACTTTGGGCTGTTTGACACTTGTCAGCCGCTTCACAGTCTGGTAGGCCTTCTTGCTGTTGTTCTTGTTCAGACTGTTCTCTATTTCCTGGCATTGAGCTTCTATCCAGTTCTCCTTTGCTGTGCGCATGCCTTTTCGGATGTCATTGTTGATTTTTCGGTAGACATCAGCTCCCTGTGAGGTGTTCTTTTTCTTTTTTTTTTATCTCTCTTCGTTTATCACACAGGTCCAAAAGTTCAGGTGTGATCCACGGCTTCTTCTTTGGTCGGTGCTTGCCAAGGATCTCAGTGGCGGCATCTGTCACAGCTGAGTTGAAGGTGGTGGTCATGGTGTTGACATCTACTTCACCAGCCCTCAAAATGAGCAGTGGTGCAAATTTCCCTCCAATTGTGGCCTGAAATAGTTCTGCCACCTTCGGGTCTTGCAGTTTGTCCAGGTCGAACTTCAGTCTAGTGCAATTTGCTGTATTTACTCTCTTCAAGTGGAGCCGGAAAGACATCATCACGAGGTCGTGGTCACTTCCGATGTCTGCTCCTGGAACAGTGCGTGTCCTGCCAATGTTGATGCTTGATCTGAAGCGTTTCTTGACCATGATATAGTCTATTTGGTTGTGATGCTCCCCGCCGGGACTGTGCCATGTCCATCGTCTGGAGTTTTTGTGGAGACCAAGCGTGTTTGCCAGTACCAGATTGTTGTATCTGGCAAACTCCAAGAGTCTCAGACCCCTGTCATTTGTCTCGTTGTTGCAGTGGGGTCCACATGTGTCTCCCCAGCTGTGGTGCGCATCTTGGCCAACCTTGGCATTCCAGTCGCCTTGCACTATGACTATGTCCTTCTTCGGCACTTGGTCAAGGACCGGCTGTAGATTTTCATAAAAATCCTCCACTTCGCTGTTGTCATAGTCTGATGTTGGGGCATAGGCCTGGATGATGGTGATGTTGAAAGGGGCTGCTCTCAGGCGGATGGGTATGAGTCTACTGGAGACTGGGCGGCAACTCATGACAGTGGCTAGAATGTTCTTGTGGACCAAGAATCCAACGCCGTGTTCGTGCCTGTCATCTCTACCGCTGAAATAGAGCTTGTGGCCTTTGTCAGTCGTTGTTTCACCTAGGCTTTTCCAGCACAGTTCGCTGATGCCTAGAACGGTCCATCGATAGTGGTCCAACTCGTGGGCCAGTTCTTCTAATTTTCCTTCCGCAGTTAGGGTCCTGACATTCCAGGTTCCTATGACGATGTTGTTTCTCATGCGGATCTTGCTAAGTTGTCCATCAGTAGAATACTTAACACCTCCGTCCTGGTGGCCAACGGAATGCGCGGTCCTTGAGCCGGGCGATGACTGATCCGGTATGGAATTATTGGATAGCTTCATCATGTAGTGTGTCTTAAGCAAAAAAGACCTGGCGGTGGCCAATCCTCTCCAGGCTGTTGGCCACAGCCGAAATCCACGAATACAATATGGCTCGCCTTGGCCTTGAGCACGTGGTCGTTGAACCTGTAGTAACGTGAGGTTCCTACGCCCATGGCCGGTGACTTCTGTGTAGAAGACTTTCGCCCAGTGATGCCGTGCTAACATCACCCCTGTTAGTCGCCTCTTACGACACGCCGGGAAACGTTGGGTCTATTCTATTTAATGCCCGAACCCACAGGGCATGGGGGGTAATTAGCTAGCCATCAATGTCCTATCCTGCCCGCATGAGAGCAGGTGGTAGTAACAAGCATACTTTTCCAATTAAAGAGCGATAGCTTAGCTAGGCTTCTGGCTGTGACGTAGGCACGCTCACCTGTGTCATCCACCCTCACACACACCAAATACACATCCATCTCTCAAACAGGTCAGGGAGATCGCTATTGGAAGAGGAAAAAAAATCGAATTTTTATTTATTGTAAAGTCCATTTCAGCAACGTGGATAGTGCTCAGTTGTCCGGGCGTCAGACCATGCGCCCAAAGCCTGCAAGTGCGCGTCTCGGTCGGATTCAGTTAGATCATGTATTTGCCAGCGCCTAAAGTCTGGTCAAGTATGGCGAGATAAGTGCGCTATAAAAATCCTCAATAAAAATAATAATAATAATAATAATTATAATAATAATAATAATAATAATAATAATAATAATAATAATAATAATAATAATAATAATAATAATAATACTCTATGGTCATCTCATTCAAACAGTCACCTCTCTCCAATGTGTACCCCTTGGGGTCATGAGCAATCTTGCCACTGTAGATTGTTCTAACCTATAAAGGGAAAAGTGAAAGCCCCAGTTGGAAACCTGTCTTTCCTTTATAGGCAAGACCGATTCACTGCGGCAACAGTACCCCCGTTGGAGTGCCGGGGGTTTCAGTATAAATAGTATTCCCACTTTCTGGAAATTTAGTGCTTTAAATTCCCACTGTCGCTGTCTTCCTCATTTGCTCTTTCCCATTCCTGATCTGTCCTATCACTCTGCTATACTATCTTCTTCTTCGCTAGATCAATGACCTACCTTTTTTCTTGAAAACTCTTCCTGGACAAGACTCCTTGTTTGTGTATGAGGTCTGTTGGATCAGCTTGGGACAGTATTGGACGCTTTCTGCGGGGTGGTCACTAGGGCTTCCTATGATGTTATTATTTAGCAATATAGGCATTTTATATGTATGTGTTTTGTTGATGATTTATAATGATGTTTGTATTCTATTTTGTTTTTGTAACCGGGGGTTCGAGTAGTTGGGGTAAAGCCTCAGCCGTCCCCTGCGTGGGATGTCTTTATTGTAAAGTGATTGGCCGGTGGAGGGCATTCAGTTTTCCCACTAGGGTTGTTTCAGCAGATCTTTTATGCGGATCGGGGGTTGTCCGGTCCTGATTTGGCTCGGAAGAGTCCGCTGGACCTAAAGCAACAATCGATCAATTAATCAATCAATCCCCAACGTGTTCCCATAACTATCTCAATCTTAATCAAACAGTCACCTCTCCCCAACCAACAGAGCTAGGGTATAATTGCTTATTGCGAAAAAATCATAATTTCCGCCTTTTATACACAAACTGTGTATAAAAGTTTGTAATGAGGACTTGGTGTGTATAACAGTTGGAAATGAGGACTGGGTGTGTATGAAAGTTCCAAATGAGGACGGTGTGTATAAAAGTTTGAAATGAAGATGGTGTGTATAAAAGTTTGAAATGGGGACTTGGTGTGTATGAAAGTTCCAAATGAGGACGGTGTGTATAAAAGTTTGAAATGAGGACGGTGTGTATAAAAGTTTGAAATGGGGACTTGGTGTGTATGAAAGTTCGAAATGAGGACTTACGTCATGTCCTCATTATGTACCTTTTTTTCATGACGTCCAATTGATTAATCCAGATGGGAAATAACTCGCCTAAAGCTGCTGTGTGATTCCTGCTGGTTTTGTGTTTCTAGCGTAGTTCCTTCCCTGTGTCCCCAAAATGTAGGTGCCTTGTCAAGGTCCCCGTTTGGCACCATATACACGTATGGGTGGGTGTGGGTGTGTGTGTGTGGATGTGTGTGTGTGTGTGAAGTGTTGCTGTGTCTGTGGACAGTGTGTGTAATGTGTTGGGTGTGTAGTGTCAGTGCAGTTATTATGTGTGTATGGAGAAGGGTGGATAAGGAGAGAGAGTATATGTGGGTGATGTATGTGGGATGTATGTGTGCGACCGCGCGCGCGCTCTTGTGTGTGTAAAGGAATGAATATGATTATATACATGTGTTTGCGTAAAGAGTCTACTTGCTGGTGCCAGTTCGTAGGTTCCTGCTCTCTGTTTGATTTTCAATGGGAATGGACGAACAAGAAGAATAGGGACAAGAATGAAAGACTAAGGCCCTGACGAGCAGTCTAAGGCTAAATGTCTGGCAATGGTTTGTCATTGGGTATCAGACGCTGAGCCGTCACGTACTGAGCAATCACACGCCAATTACAGTCACCCATCGCTAATCCGGACCAAACAGCCTGCGAATCTTCAAAAATTTATCTTGGTTTAAACATCAATTTTATTCACCAAAACCAGAACACAAGATAAAGGTACCATAAGGGTACACAACAGCATCACGTTTTAATAAGTGCTACCCAAGAAACAATACTTCAATAATGCCTCTAGCGGACGAAACAAGAAACATGAACACTGGTTTTGTTAATATCGTTGTTGTTGTTGTTGTATTGGGGGATTTTTAGATTTTATTTATTACGGTACCCTTGAAGACGAAATTAATGTTGGGCTTCATTCTTAGAGAAAGAGCGGCGATCGCAAAAGCAGCTCGACTACAAGCAAATACGTCTGGCTATATTCGCCACTGCACACAAATAAATCATTAAATGAAGATACTAGGAATTAGAAGCGCTCGGCTGTAATTAATGTAACCTTCTGCTGATATGTTATAGATTATTTGTTCTGTGTTCTACATAGAGGGTATTCTAATATAGTATGTGTGTGTTCATGAACGGTTCACACCAGGGATGTTTAATTGAAAATGAAATTTCCGAAAATCAAGACATAGATGAGAGTGTTTTTTTTTTTTTTTTTTTTTTTTTTTTTAAAGTTAGATTCTTTTTTCTTCCTTGCTCTTCTTTCATCATCATCATCATCATCATCATCATCATCATCATCATCATCATCATCATCATCATCATCATCATCATCATCATCATCATCATCATCATCATCCTTCTCCTTAATCATCATCGTCATCATTATCATCATCATCATCATCATCATTCATCTTAATCATCATCATCATCATTATGATCATCATTACCATCATCATCTCCTTCTTCCATCATCGTCATCTTCATCACCATCTTCTTCTTCTTTTTCTTCCTCCTCCTTCTCCTCCCCTTTTTCAACGTTTACCTTTGTGTTCGTTTCTATTCTTCGTCTTTTCTCTCTTTCTTCGTTTCTTTTTCGTGTTGTTTTCTTTCTTTTTGTTACCTTTCTTTTCATTTTTTTTCTCACTTTTCTTTCCCCGCTTCAAATTTCCATCCTTCCTGTCTTTCTCCCTCCACCCTTCACTCCCCTTAATCCCAACCCCTCATGTTGTCCATACTTCTCCTTTATTACCCTCCTGTGTCGCGGCAGGGGAAAGGTCAGTGTACGCGCCCCCCCCCCCTCCCCTTTGATTTCGACAAGTAGTGAACAAACATCGACGTTCAAAGTCTACACCCACCATAGGCGATACGGCAGACAGGGGGAAAAAACATCCCAGGGAAAGAAGGGGTAAGGACCGTAATCGAAACTCAACCACCAAAGCAGATTATACTGCTAAAATGAACAATGGAAATGGCCACGTATCGTGCCCAACACCGGATTCCAACCTGGGTCGTCGGTGTGCCAGGCAAACGTGAGCTACGTGGTGAGACTCGTGAAGGGGTTATGTATAAGGTACAAGATACAAGAAAACTGTATTATCTCGCACTGAGAAATTTTTTCTCTGGTATCTTGTATCTGGTAGATAGCCTACTGTAGGGCAAGCGCAAACTCTGGAAACATCGACACCACAAGTGTTGACGCTGCGTTCGTTTGGACGACACCCAGAAAAACAAAGATTTCAAGACAAAAAGGTAATAATAATAATAATAACAATAATAATAATAATAATACAAGGATTTCTATAGTGCCATTGTCTCACGGTCTATGGCGATTCAAGGCGCCTCTTATTCCCATGCGAACCCTTGCAGCTGTATGTGATGTAAATCTATCAAATATTTTTTACTGTACTGAACGTCGCCGCAGACATAGAGCACTACAAACAACCCAGTCCACTCAGCTGTGAAAGGGAGAGAACCAAAAGCTGGTCCCGAGAACCCAACGACCGAAAGTTTACAAAGAGATCACCGATTACTTGTATATATTGATATATAGTAAAACATTATATAAAATATAAAATTGTACAAATATGTCACATTATATTATATTATATTATATTATATTATATTATATTATATTATATTATATTATATTATATTATATTATATTATATTATTTATTCATACCTTTTGTGTGTCTAATATTTGCAAAAAAAAAAGAATCTAAACTTCGGGTCCGACTGGTTGAAAAGGTCATCTGCTATAGCCGTAAAGGGCCTATCCCCTTTACAATGAGAGACACTGACGCGAGGTTACTGGAGAAAGAAACCCTCTGATTTTACCCTTTCTGTTTCTCTTGGAAACTTTTTTTCCGTACTTCATTCGAATTAGCGGGGGGTCAACTGTACTTGCCATGTTAAAACTATCGGCCTTTTTTTTGAGTATACCTTTTATCTCCTCAGCTAAGGAAAGGTATTCCAAACCTAACATTTCGTCCCCCCCCCCCCTTTTTTTTTTTTGGTCAGTCCCTTTTGTCTGCAATTACTTAGGACAGACCTAGGTAAATTTACCTCTCTTAGACGTAGACTCTTACTAACTAAAAAGTGTACTTTTCCATTACTGATCATAGAGTAGTTTCTACAAGGGTGAAAAGTTCGGTTTCCCTGCTACTGAATCCTATCTATCCTATCCTATCCTATCCTGTCCCGTAACCACAGATGATCGTTTAACCAGCATACTCCATCTTTCTCTGTCCTCAGCAGCCCTGATGGCTTCGCTCAGTGTCAAACCAGTCCATTCTCGAATGTTGTCCTCCCACCTCCTTTTCGGTCTCCCTCTTCTTCTACCTCCTTGCACTGTGCCTTGCAGAATAGTCTTTGCAAGGCCTGATGATCTGGTGACGTGGCCATACCATCGGAGTTTCCGTTTCTTCACCACTGTCAGCAGGTCATCGTGTTGTCCAATGGCTTGTGTGATGGTCTGTCGGACTTCGTCGTTGGTGATGTGTTGGGTATAGGAAATGCCCAGAAGTCTTCTGTAGCACCTCATCTCCATGCTTTTTATTCTTCGTTGGAGATCTGCTGTGAGGGTCCATGCTTCGCAAGCATATAGGAAGATGGAGATGACAAGGGAGCGCAGCAGTCTTACTTTGGAATGTAGACTGATGGTATTGAATTGCTACTGAATAAGTATTTTATAGAAAATGATCACAGAGACGGGTCACGCATGTGTAGCAACTATAAACGTAATATTACAGGGCCATGTAGAGAATAGAGCTGTTGACCTAGGCATAATAAAACTAATAGAAAATAATGATGACAGACAGGAGCCAACTTCTAACATAAATGAGTAGGAAAGGTGCTTTTGTCTCTCCGCTACTAATCAGTCTAAGGAGACTTTACGCTTTTTATTTTTCTTCTTTTTTATATTTATGAGAGAAAGGAGGGGATGCGGAGTTAGAAAAGGAGTAGGGGTGAGGGGGAGGGGTGGAAGTAAGGGTGGTTTATTTTATAACGTCGGATTCTGCTCAATGCAGATCTCTGGACAGCTGCAGCTCTTAGTCTTTTGCAGAGCTGACTGACTGTAACCAACGTGAACCGAAACGGGAGGATGTTTATGTTCCCCGAGGCCTATATTATCCACAGGTCCTCAGGTCCACGTCCTTCGGGTCTATGTCCATGTACCTCCAGGGCCATTTTTTATTCCCCAGGCCAATGCACCCCTCAGGTTTATGCCCTCCACCCCCCTCCCCTCCCCTCTCGCACCTCGAGTACCATTCAATTTTTTTGATCGTATGGTAATTGGTGTATGACCTAAACGTCCTAACGTGATTACATTACATTACATGGTTATTACTTTAGGCTCAGCGGACTCTTCCGAGCCAAATCAGGACCAAAAAATCAAGACCACAACTTCGCTGAAAGAGGGCTCACCCCTGATCCGCATAAAAGATCTGCTGGAAAAACCCTAGTGGTAACACTGAAGGCACGCCACCAGCCGGTCACTTTACAATAAAGACATCCCACGCAGGGGACGCTGAGGCTGTACTCTCATTTATTGAACCCCCGGTTACAAAACCAAATAGAATACAAACATCATTATAAAATATCAACAAAACACATACACAGAAAATGCTTACATTGCTGAATAATAATATCATAGGAAGCCCCAGTGACCACCTGGCAGAAAGCTTCCAATATTCCCAAGCTGATCCAACAGACCCCCACATACAAATGATGAGTTTTGACCCGGAAGAGTTTTCAAGAAAAAAGGTAGGTGACTGGTCTAGCGAAGAAGAAGATAGTATAGTAGATTGATAGAACAGAATAGGAATGAGAAAGAAAAAAGGAGAAAGTTGTTGTTGTTGTTGTTGTTGTTTGTAGATTATAGTCACACGACACTTTCGCATATAGGTGACTACTGGACCGATTTATACTGACACCAGCGGGCCAGTTGTTGGTAAAAGGAAAAATAATATGATCACACGTTGACAAATCCGGGATTCGAACCAGCGACCTTTCGGTTACTAGCAAGACGCTCTTACCAATTGAGCTACCCGGCCCCTCTGTAGAGGAGAAAGACAGCAACAGTGGGAATTTAAAGCACTAAATTTCCAGAACGTCGGTATATTATTTATACTAAAACCCCCGGCACCCCTACGGGGAGGGGGGGGGGGAGCGGGGCGGGGTTTGGGGCTGGAATTAGATTCTGAATCGTCCAGCGCCTTGAGCAGCTCTTGAGACGAAAATCAAATTCCCTCGGTACACACGCACACCACATGACGTAATGCCTAGGTCATGGTAAACATAGGTCTCAGGGATTACACACCTGGCAGAACATAGATCTACATTTGCGGTGAATACAGACTTGAGGGAATGTAGACCTAGGGGGAACACTGGGCTGACTGCACAGAAACTACGGCCACGCCTGCAAGCGAACGGACCAGACTACCACAGCAAAATGCAAATCATGTCTTCTCTTCGTTCAGTTCAACACATGTATAAAAGATGCCTTGCATACTAAATCAATGGTAATGTTGTTGTGAAATAACCATGCTTACTGGTATCATGATTTGAGTGGGCTGGTGTTGTTAATGTTGTGGATGCTGTTGGTGGTGGTGGTGTTAGTGGTGGAGGTGGTTGTGGTGGTAGAACCTGGGAGATGTTTCTACTGAATGTTAGTTCCCTTTTTTTCCCCTGCCTTTCACTTGTCTGTCTCTGTGTCTCTCTATGTGTCTGTCTCAGTCTAACTGTCTGTTACGTTTGAGACGCGCGCGATACATCCGATCGTTTTGTTTTGCAAAGCACGAAGTAACAGAGTGTATTTACCTTTGATTTGATTTTGGGTTGTTGCTAGAAGAAGCGTTATTTAATGTTTATAATTTTCGTTGATCGATTTTATAGGAGAATTCTCTAGAATTACTTGTTTACTATCGATCGAAGCATCTAGATAAATCTAGTCATACCTAAGAGATTCTTCTAACCTAAATAAGGTTATATGACGTAAGAAAGTGCATAGTTCCGGTGACGAGTTTGATTTTGATTGGGTGTTATTGCGTCATGCAGGAATGTTCGAACTTTTTCTTGATCGCAGAGAGGCTATATAAGTGATGCACTGTGTCTGCTTGAGTAGTGAAAAAGTGATCGATTTATGGAGATTTTTTTATGATGATCTTTGAAGTTATTTTCGGAAAGCGATCTTGTATACAGTTGTTGATGTTTGCTGAATAAAGATGGAAAACTTTATACGAGGACTCCTGCCTTGTTGCTGAGTGAACAGGTTGCGTGCATGGACGAATCTGAGTAACACTTATCAAGATTCAAGCATCGGGGCTGAGTCAACCATTTATTAAATAACAACCGTGTAATATTGTCTCTTCTCCCTCTTCTTCTACGTCTGCTCTCTCTCTCTCTCTCTTTCTTTCTCTCCCTCTTTCTCCTCTCTCTCTCTCTCTCTTTCTCTTTCTCCCTCTTTCCCATCTCTCTCTCTTTCTCTCTCTCCCTCTTTCTCTCTCTCCCTCTTTCTCATCTCTCTTTCTCTCTCTCTCTCTTTCTCTGTCTCTTTCTGTTTCTCTCTCTCTTTCTCTCTCTCCCTCTTTCTCATCTCTCTCTTTCGCTCTCTCTCTTTCTCTCTCTCCCTTTCTCTCTCTCCCTCTTTCTCATCTCTCTCTCTTTCTCTCTATACCTCTTTCTCATCTCTCTCTCCCTCTTTCTCTTTCTCTCTCTCCCTCTTTCTCATCTCTTTCTCTTTCTCTCTCTCCCTCTTTCTCATCTCTCTTTCTCTCTCTCCCTCTTTCTCATCTCTCTCTATCAATCTTTCTCATCTCTCTCTCTTTTTCTATCTCCCTCTTTCTCATCTCTCTCTCTTTCTCTCTCCCCCTCTTTCTCATCTCTCTCTATCCATCTTTCTCATCTCTCTCTCCCTCTTTCTCATCTCTTTCTCTCTCCCCCTCTTTCTCATCTCTCTCTCTCCCTCTTTCTCATCTCTTTCTCTGTCCCCCTCTTTCTCATCTCTCTCTATCCATCTTTCTCATCTCTCTCTCTCCCTCTTTCTCATCTCTTTCTCTCTCCTTCTCTTTCTCATCTCTCTCTCTCCCTCTTTCTCATCTCTCTCTCCCTCTCTCTCCCTTTCTCATCTCTCTCTCTCCCTCTTTCTCATTTCTTTCTCTCTCTCACTCTCTCTCCCTCTTTCCCATCTCTATCTCTCTCTCGCTACCCCCCTCGTTATCCCCTCCCCATCATCCCTGCTCTCCACTTTCTATCACTCAGAGCGTAAGATCAACTAGCAGCACCCTCCCTCACTGACACAGCATGCTTTGACCACAGAGGCCAACGATTCTGCACGGACACAGAAACAAACACACAAACCGGTCCAGTCACACGGACACAAACACGAACACACACACACACACACACTCTTCTCTCTCTCTCCCCCCCCCTCTCTCTCTCTCTCTCTCTCTCTCTCTCTCTCTTGCAAACAATAAAAATCTATTTCTTTTCCGTATTCCAATAGTGATCTCCCTGCCTTTACACATGTTTGAGTGATGAATGTGCGTTTGTAGGTATATGTAAGCGCGTCTTTAACATGTGGACGTGTTATTATTATTGCTAATAGTAGTAGTAGTAGTAGTAGTAGTAGTAGTAGTAGTAGTAGTAGTAGTAGTAGTAGTAGTAGTATTTCATCCATTATTATTATTATTTTTTTTTCTTTTTAATAATAATAATAATTATTACTATTATTATTATTATTATTATTATTATTATTATTATTATTATTATTATTATTATTATTATTATTATTATGGACATTTATATACGACTAATCGCGACAGCTCTAGGAGTAGACGGAGTCGATTAGCAGTAAATAATAAAACAACCAATATGTTAAAATATAATTCTGCTTTGAAATGCCAAGGTCTTCAGTACAGCAAAGAAGGTAGGTCCGTAGTTTGCAAATCGATAGTCAGATAGTTAATTAACAAAAGCAAGGATCTAAAACGTTCACAAAGAAAGAAAAAAGAAAAGATTGTCTGTAAATTAAAAAAAAATGACAGAAGCGAACCTTAACAAAAGCACTGTGATACAATAGATTCTTTGAAAGGACAGGGTCTGTTCTTCATGGACAGCAGCGTGTTTACAAATCGATGTCTAGTAGTTAATTTACAAAACTAGGATGTAAAACGTAATTTTAAAAAAGAAGAAAGAAACAAAGAAAAAAACAAAGAAAGAAGGAAAGAAAGAAAGAAGAAAGAAGAAGATAAATAAATATTCAATGTTTTTAGGGTTTAGCGGAGTGCCAAGAGCCGAATCAGGACCCCTGGAGAAGAAGAAGAAGAAGAAGAAGAAGAAGAAGAAGAAGAAGAAGAAGAAGAAGAAGAAGAAGAAGAAGAAGAAGAAGAAGAAGCAAAGAATAAAAAGACACGAAATGAAAATAACGGGGAAATTACTAATACTAATTTTTAAAAATATACTACTATTACTACTGTGAAGCGGCTGACAAGTGTTAAACAGCCCAAGGTCTCCACGATCCAAAGCATGTCTGGCATATGCCTTACAGAAGAACAAGAAGTCTTGGACAGATGGACAGAGGATTGCTCTGACCTTAACAATTATACACCAAACGGAGACCCATCAGTTCTAGCATGTCCAGAGACCAGAGAAGAAGAAGAAGAAATCCTCCCAGTTCTCCGAGAAGAATTTGAAGCAGCAGTGCAGTCGCTGAGGAAGGGGAAGTCAGCGGGAGTGGACAAAATACCCGCGGAAATGCTTCAAACAGGAGGAGAAGCGATGATTGACGCACTCACCACTATCTGAAACAAGATCTGGCAGAGTGGGGAGTGGCCTATACCATGGACCCAGTCGCTTGTCATCACTCTTCCCAAAAAAGGCAACCTTCAGGAATGTGACAATTACCGCACCATCAGCTTCATCAGCCATCCCAGCAAGGTCCTCCTGAAAATAATACTCAACAGGTTGAAACCCAAAGCTGAACAAATCATAGCTGAAGAACAAGCAGGATTCAGGGCAGGGCGAAGTACCACTGGACAGATTTACAACCTCAGAAAAATCTGCGAGAAATACCTACAGCACCAACAACATCTATATCATGTGTTCGTAGACTTCAAAAAGGCGTTTGACCGAGTCTGGCATACAGCTCTGTGGGCAACCATGAGAGTGTACAACATCAGCCCTAAAATTATTGAAGTCATCAAAAGCCTGTATGACAAGGCTACCAGTGCAGTCCTCCACAATAGCGCCATCGGAAACTGGTTCAGAACAACAATCGGTGTGCGTCAGGGATGCCTACTCTCTCCAACACTCTTCAACATCTTCCTAGAGCGCATCATGTCAGATGCTCTTGCAGATCACGAAGGCACAGTCAGCATAGGGGGAAAAGCAATCTCCAATCTTCGTTTAGCGGATGACATTGATGGATTGGCTGGAGAGGAACAAGAACTTTAACAGCTGGTACAGAATCTTGACAGAATCTCCAGAGCCTATGGAATGGAAATAAGTGCAGAGAAGACCAACATGATGACCAACAAAATTAATGGCATCCCTCAACACAGTGCATAGCTTCAAATATTTAGGAGCCATTGTATCAGACAATGGGTACCGACAGGAAGTCCTCTCCAGGATCGCACGAACAACTGCTGCCCTGGCGAGGTTGACGCCAAATTGCAAAGACAGGTCCAGATCATCAGGTCTTGCAAAGACCATCCTGCAAGGCACAGTGCACGGAGGTAGAAGAAGAGGGAGACCGAAAAAGAGTTGGGAGGACAACATTCGACAATGGACTGGTTTGACACTGAGCGAATTAATCAGGGTTGCTGAGGACAGGAAAAGATAGAGTATGCTGGTTAAGCGATCATCTGTGGTGCCCCTACGACCTCCGAATTACGGGATAGGATAAGATAGGACTACTACTACTACTACTACTACTACTACTACTACTACTACTACTACTACTACTACTACTACAGGAAGCTAAGAAAAGAAAAGAACAAGAAGACATACAACTAACACATACACACGCACACATATTTGCAAAACATCGGAACTGGGTTTATTTAAGAATGCAGGAAGAGGAAATTTTTGTTTTGTTTTGTTTTTACGAATAGAGTGCAAATTTCAACTAAAAATTAAGAATCCGCAGCACAACAATTGGCTCTTTCCGTCCAAAAAGTTGACCTAGTTCGTCTCCTATAGGGGACGAATTAGGTCGACTTTTCTTCAAAATCTGCCCGACATGGAGCCGGATTTTCTCCGTCCCGGATAGCGCGCTCCCTTGTACTTAAAACACTCTCATGCACTACAACTGCTCGTCCCATGCATTAAAAGAGCACACCCATGTACTTACAAAAAAGTGTTCGTATCACGTTTATTGTAATAATCGGAGAGAAGCGGGAGGAGGCATTTCTCTAGAGTCTAGGAGAAGAAAAAAACGGTGTGTTCAGTTCAGCTGAACGTTCTACAGTCCGTTCGCGCTTGATGATAGGAAAGAAGAAGAAGAAGAAGAAGAAGAAGAAGAAGAAGAAGAAGAAGAAGAAGAAGAAGAAGAAGAAGAAGAAGAAGAAGAAGCAAAGAAGGAGGAGGACGAGGAAGGAGAAGGAAGAGGACAACTTCCAAAATCGAAACAATTGTTTTAGTTTGGGAGATTGTTTGTTGTTGGGTTGTTGTTGTTTTTTAAAGGGAGACGAGCGTCTGCTCAAGAAGAAGAAGAAGTAGATGAAGAAGAAGAAGAAGAAGAAGAAGAAGAAGAAGAAGAAGAAGAAGAAGAAGAAGAAGAAGAAGAAGAAGAAGAAGAAGAAGAAGAAGAAGAAGATAGTAAATGAGAAGAAGAAGAAGAAGAAGAAGAAGAAGAAGAAGAAGAAGAAGAAGAAGAAGAAGAAGAAGAAGAAGAAATGTGTAACTGTAGATTATAGTCACACGACACCGAAGCGTACAGGCGACTACTGGTCACATTATTCTGACACCAGCTAACCAGTTGAAGGTAAGGGGAAAATAATATGTTCACACATTGGCCAATCCGGCATTTGAACCAGGTACCTTTCGGTTACTAGTAAGACGCTCTACCAACTGAGCTACCCGGCCCCATGAAGAAGAAGAAGAAGAAGAAGAAGAAGAAGAAGAAGAAGAAGAAGAAGAAGAAGAAGAAGAAAGAAAGACAGACAGACAGAGATATAGACAAAGAGGTAGTATGACGGCCTACTTGCGCCAAAACCGGGAGTTACCATTACCACGAGATAATTGAAATTATCACGTGTTCTGTGTAATTTACAGAGATATCGGTAATCCGCAGTGTTAATTAATAATTATCAATATTTGCCACGCTTTCCTAGCGCCAAAACATGATAATTACAAATATCGTGAGATAATTACAATTATCAAGCGATAATTATAATTATCACTGAAAATTATAAATATCAAGATGAGCATGCACGGCCCGGTGCGCGATGCGCATGCGCGGCAGCGGCACTGTTCCCAGCACGCCTGGGGTTTTGGCCCTAGTAAAGCGTGGCGAAAACTGAAAATTAGTAATTAACACTGTGAATTACCGGTATCTGTGAATTACACAGAACACGTGTTAATTACAATTATCACTGATACATGTAAGTTTTGCAGGTTTTGACGCTAAGTAAGCCGCCTTACCAGAATTAAGCACGATCACGTCAAAATTATAATAATAATAATAATAATAATAATAATAATAATAATAATAATAATAATAATAATAATAATACAGGATGCTATGTACGCGCCTTTCCCCAAGGCTCAAAGCGCGGCGATCTATACCAACATACACGCTCACCTGTCTCATTTACCCTCACACACACCAAATACACATACATCACTCAAACAGGTGGTGTAAAGGCAGGGAGATCGCTATTAGAAAACGGAAGAAAATCGAATTTTTATTTTTGAAATTTTTATATTGACTGCATCCTGTACCATTATTGAGTATCAAGTGAAAATTTTAATTATTATGTGATAATTACAATGGCGCATTTCCAGGCGGATTGAGAGAGCCAAAACTGAAAATTAAACATGATCACACGAACATATTTGTAATTTTTCAATGATAATTGGAATTATCTCTTGATAATTGTAATTATCTCTTGATAATTGTAATTATCCCATGATATTTGCAATTATCACATGATCATTGTAATTATCAGGTTTTGGCGCTAGTAGGCCGCCATAGGGTAGAGGCGCCGGTTGGGAGGAAACTATATTGACATGGATGAGCTCAGAGGGGCCGGGGGAGAAAAGGGAGGGTGAAGGGGAAGGAAAGGACGGGGTAAATTAAAGGGGTTGGGGGGTGGGTGATGGGGGATGGGTGAAGACTGGTAGAATTCCAAGGTGCGAGCGGGTGGGAATAGTATAGATTGCACTGAGTTGTTTAAATTCGACAAGGGAGAGCAATCTAGACAGGAAAATGGGGCGAATAAAGAATAGTTGACCCCTCCCCCTCCACTCTCTCCTCCAACTCCCCTCTCCTCTCCCCGTCTCCCCCTACCCCCCCCCAAAAAAAAAAGTAAAAAAAAAGACAAACTTTTAAAACGGGATATAGGTTGGATGCAAAAACGTTGGTTGGCGATGGAATGAGAGACTGTAGGGCAAGGGGTCAAGACTGCGGAACAATGCGGACCAACTAGGCGTAACACCCGAAAGAACACAAAATGCATCCATCGGTTAGGAAGTACAATGGAACCTCCGGTATACGACCGTCCAAAATCTGAGAAAAAACGGTCTTATAATAGAGGTGGTCTTATACCGGAAACAAGGGGTGGGGTGGGAGGGGGAGGGGGGTCAGGCTCGGAGGGGTATGTAGTCATAATTTTCACACTCACCAGCATGTATTCTCTGACATAGGAAACTGTAAAACATGTTTCATTTTTAGATTTGTCTTTTATTCACAACTTCAAAAATAGAAAACAGTCGAACCACTGCCAGACGCGTTCATCTAAGTCTGTTAGTGCAGAAGTTCGATGTTTCCCTTTTCGCTACTTTCTCCACTCTCCCATCGTAGTTTCACAGATTCCTTATCCTTTATGTTGAGCTGAATTTGGGTCTTCCCAACGTCTAAACTTCTTGCAATAGACAATCAACTCTCCCCATTTTCACTTCTTTCAATCACTTTCATTCTCTCTGCCAAACTCAAAACGTTCCTCTTGCGCGACGCCATTTTGACAGCCAGTGTAGGCGAGTAATGTCCCTTATTTGGGAACCGGAAATAGCAGACAACAGCAGGCGTACACTAACATGAGAGAAAAAACGGAAGGTACAGACAGCAAATTAACTGATATCTCTTTTAAATTGCCCTAAGACGGTCGTATAAAGGGCTTAAGACACGGTCGCTGGTCGCATAAACGAGGTTGTCGCATACCAGAAGTCATTTATTATTGGAAGTGAATCCGTCAGAAGTTTTCAGGTCACATAAAGGAGGGAGTCGTATACCAGAGAGCCGGATACCGGAGGTTCCGCTGTACTAGATGGTTGAAAAGTAACCCCCTAATCAAAGCAGCTGATCACGGGTATAAACATCGCAGCAGTTGCATGAAACCACGTGCGCTGGGATCCTTACAGTAAGGGAATTTGACGGCCGGCCTCTAGTTTATCTCATTGAGACCAGGGCAGCCCACACTGGCCCGTGATCTAACGCTGGTTTTTATGTCGTCTAATGTGTTACGTCTTTAGTCTTGCGTCGTGAGGGGTGTCGGATAGCGCAGTGGTTGGAGCACTCGCTACTGTGTCGCAAGTTAAGCACCGTCCAGTGCGGTTAGCACTTGGATGGATGACCGCAAAAACGTGAAGCGACAAATAGCAACGCCCCCAGTTGACTCAACTGTGACTGAGTACCTACTCTCTTAAGGGTGGGGAAGGTAAAGCAGCGAGGGAGAGAGATGGGCATCACCCTCAGTACGCTGGCCCAAGATAAGTGTGATCTCCAACATCACGCTCCCCTACGGCCACAAGGCTATGGGACTACCTTTACCTTTTTTACCTTTTTACCTTGTGTCGTGTGCCTTATATCACAACGTCCGGTCGCCTCCCTCCCTTAAATAATGGTATTGGATGCTGTCAACATGAAACTTTCAAAAATAAATATTTCATTTCCGTCTTCCAAGAGCGATCTCTCTGCCTTTACACCACATGTTTGAGTGATAGGTGTGTGTTGTGTGTGTGTGTGTGAGTGCATGTGAAACATGTGAGCGCGTATGTTGGTACATATCGCCGGCCTTTGATCTCGATTGGTGACTCGTACAGCATCATCATTAATAATAATAATAATAATAATAATAATAATAATAATAATAATAATAATAATAATAATAATAATTATAATAATAATAATAATATTGCTAACATTCAATGCTCATTTATTTATTTATTTATTTATTTATTTATTTATTTATTTATTTATTTATTTATTTATGTTTAAAGTCTGGGAGCCACGATAGCGGAATGGGGATACTACTACTACTACTACTTAGGCGGCAGGGATAGCTCAGTGGTCAGAGCGCACGACTTGTGTGAGTGCGTCTTGGGCGACGTGGGTTCGAATCCTGACTTCAGCAAACTATTTTGTGATTGCTGGATATTACGGGCCAGCGCCTTGAGAAGCTCTCTGAGCTTGTAAGTGCGCTATATAAGAGAACTCTCTCTACTACTACTACTACTACTACTACTACTACTACTAGGCCTACTACTACTACTACTACTATTACTACTACTACTACTACTACTACTACTACTATTATTATTATTATTATTATTATTATTATTATTATTATTATTATTATTATTATTATTATTATTATTATTATTGTTAGTAGTAGTAGTAGTAGTAGTAGTATCTCCATTCCCCAAAATCACAGTTTAAAACCATAATTATACATTAAGACCACGGAACCAGCCATTTAAAGGGACCCTGTATGACCACGCCCTTTCGATAGATCTTTTCAACATTCAAAGTGAGTGTTTCCCAATTGAAATAATAATCTTCACCCCATCCAAAAAAAAACAAAAAAAATTCAAACGAATAGTTGTATTTAAACTAAATAAATTCCGTAGTTTTTGTGACCATGGATGGCAACGGCTGCTGGCTAGTCAACCCACAGTTCGGTGCTAAACATAGAAGCTACCAAAGCCGATAAAGAGTCAGGACCAATACAAATAATTGCTCGGTAAGGTTTTTTCCTTTTTAGGTTGATAAAACGGACCCTGCCCTACACCCAGACACCAAAGGCACACTCTTCAGCTTCGTGGTTCATTGGGAACTAGGGTCAAAGATCACAGGCTTGTGGTAGTTGATGTACCGTTTAGTCAGGGGAAATCAATCGCTGCCCAACCGACATTGAAAATTGCAATTTTAGCGATTAGTATGAGCAGCAAAAAAACATTGTGTACTGTGATAACAATGCCGGATGTCAGGGTAAACCTGTTTCCGCCAAATGTAAACAATGCGTCGGAATCGGGGCTTTTTAAAGTAAGCCTACAATGATAAATAAAGACAATTGTGATGAAAATGGCTTCAGACTCACTTGAACTAACACGTATGCACTTTAGCTAATAAAGATCTCTCTCTCTTTCTCTCTCTCTCTCTCTCTCTCTCTCTCTCTCTCTCTCTCTCTCTCTCTCTCTCTCTCCCTCCCCATATTATATACTCTGCCACAGAGTGCTCTGTGGAGAAAGCGAGTATTCCATACGATTGCAGCCCGAGATTTTTTTTTGTTTAATCAGCTACAGAGACGGCCTACTGTTTCCTTCTTATCTGCTCACAGAAGGAGGCATCGCGTCTGTTCTACGTAATGTCCCTTTTCTGCATGCCGTGCTTGCTGCTGCCAGGAGGCCTCTTCTGGATATGCCTGCAGACAACGAGCGTTCTGCGTTTACCGAACTACCCACTCGCTCGGCACCTCCCATGGGCAAATCCTGCCCTTAAAGCCTCGACGCTTTTCATTTCGCTTCGGCGATGACTTCGTTGTCATACAGGCTCTTATCACGCAGAGCTCATGGTCTCAACGTGACTGCCATTGAAAAAAAGGTTCCCTGAGCGACTTTTACGGATTCGCCCGACAATCGCGAGGGTTGTTGAGTTCCTGTTGTTTAGAAATAAAAAGGCACCCAGCCCTGCTTTTGTTTTAGAAAATGGATACAAAGGAAAGAAAAAGACGAAGAACAAGAACAGAACGAACGAAGGAAAATATTACAAAACGTACGAAAGAAAGGAAATAAAGAAAGAAAAAGAAGAAAGATTAAAAAGTAAAAACAAAGAGAAGATACAAAGACAGAAGGAAAAAAAAGAACAATAAAGAGCGAAAGAAATAAAGGAATAAAGAAAAAAAAGGAATAAAGAAAAGAAAGAAACGAACGAAAGAGAGAGGGAGAGAGAGAGAGAGAGAGAGAGAGAGAGAGAGAGAGAGAGAGAGAAAAGAGAAGAAAGAAAGAAACAAAGAAAGAAATGAAAGAAAAAAAATTAAGAGAAGAAAGAGAAGGAAAAAAAGGAAAACGGAAAGAGATGATAGAAAGATACAGACTATCCAAAGAAAGAAAAGATAAGAAAAAGAGAAAGAAAGACAACATTAGGAATGAGGAAACAGGCATCTCCTTTTCATAAGCACACACATTCAACACACACACAACACACACGCACACAAACATTGCGCATACACATTCAATACACACATACAAAACCCACATACACACACGCACGCGCGCACACACACACACACAAACACACAAACACACACTTTGCGTTTAAGAACATATATACATCATGATCTAAGAAGAGCCTTTGAACGTCAGCGTGGGTATTTCTTTCTTTTTTTTTTTAAATTATATTTTTTTAAAATCTCTCACTGCTGCAAAGCATCATTTAATTTCCTGCTAGAAATGGTAAAAGTACAAAAACTGTGCTTGTATTCGTATATCTTCGTATCTTTTATCTGCATCTATAACTATCTCTGCCTTCATCTGCATCATTGCGAACAGCGTTTCCGGTGCTGAAAATTCCATTTTTGAGGAAGTCGCTTGCCCAAAACTGGAATACCGTTATATAATAGGGAAACGCTTTATGCGCATGCGTTCCGTTTTGAAAGCGAATACGCTCTCACGTATGACGTCACTTTGTGAAAGGGGAGGCAATCAACGGCGGTGCAGCGACTGGAATTAACGCCCCTGGGACATGTGTCTTTGGATTTCCCAAGGAAAGGAAAAAAGACATGAAACATGTTTCACGCCTTGCAATTCCGTACAGTTGAGCCAGACGCCATTTTGGATGTGTGCGAGGAGCGGGGTGAGAGAAGGGGGAGAGGGGAGAGATGAGGTAAATCAAGGTCAAGGTTAGGATATCTGAATCGGCAGCGCTCTAAGCTTGTTTTTATTTGAAAATGGATCCGGGCTATTCATGTCTGTGACTGGGTGATGCAGCTATCATCGACATGGGAGAACCGGTCAAAGATTAAATTTGAGAAACGAGTCAAGGTCAAATAAGGTCAAGAGCAAGGGTCAAAATTAGGATTAATATAATTAAAGGAAGTGAGCGTAGAAGACGAAGATATGTTCCTCGTTAATTCAAACTTATTATAATCATTCTAATCAATAAATCAATCAATCATATTTCTTTTTTTTTTGTCTGTTCACACATTCAGATCATATTAGATTTTTTTAAAGAAGAAGTTGAGGCAGCAGTGCAATTGCTAACATACCCGTGGAATTAATTCAAGCAGGAGGAGAAGAGATGATTGACGCCCTCATCATTATCTGTAACAAGATCTGGCAGAGTGGGAAGTGGCCTACAGCATGGACCCAGCCGCTTGTCATCACTCTTCCCAAAAAAGGTAACCTTCAGGAGTGTGAAAATTACCGCACCATCAGCCTCATCAGCCATACCAGCAAGGTCCTCCATAAAATAATACTGCGCTCCCTTGTCAACTCCATCTTCCTATACGCTTGCGAAACATGGACCCTCACAGCAGATCTACAACGAAGAATACAAAGTATGGAGATGAGGTGCTACAGAAGACTTCTGGGGATTTCCTATACCCAGCACATCACCAACGACGAAGTCAGACATACCATCACACAAGCCATTGGACAACACGATGACATGCTCACAGTGGTAAAGAAACGGAAACTCCGATGGAATGGCCACGTCACCAGATCTTCAGGCCTAGCAAAGACCATCCCGCAAGCCACGGTGCAAGGAGGCAGAAGAAGAGGGAGACAGAAAAACAGGTGGGAGGACAACATTCGAGAATGGACGGACTTGAAACTGAGCGAAGCCATGAGGGTTGCTGAGGAGAGAGAAAGATGGAGTATGCTGGTTAAACGATCATAGGTGGTGCCCCAACGACCTTTGATTTACGGGATAGGATAGGATAGGATAGGATAGGATACAAAAAAAGAACCAGATATTCCCACTCTTCATTAGTTTATCCCAAATAAAGTACTCTCTCTGCACGCACACACACGCTCTCTCTCTCTTTCTTCGCCTCTCCTTCCTTCCTTCTCCATCACTCTCTCTCTCTCTCTCTCTCTCTCTCTCTCTCTCTCTCTCTCTCTCTCCTCGTCTCTCTCTCTCTCCTCGTCTCTCTCTCTCTCTTTCCTCGTCTCTCCCTTTCTTTCTCTCTCTATCTCTCTCTCTCTCTTCGTCTCTCCTCTCTCTCTCTTTCACCCTCTTTATCTCTCCTCCCCCCTCTCCCTCTCTCCTTCGCTCCCTCTCTCTCTCCCTCTATCTATCCCCCATCCCCTCTCTCCCTATATCCATCTCTCCCTCCCTCAATCTCTCTCCGCTCTCCCTATATCCATCTCTCTTCCCTCAATCTCCCTCCGCTCTCCCTATATCCATCTCTTCCTCTCTCAATCTCCCTCCGCTCTCCCTATATCCATCTCTCTTCCCTCAATCTTCCTCCGCTCTCCCTATATCCATCTCTCTTCCCTCAATCTCCCTCCGCTCTCCTTATATCCATCTCTCCCTCCCTCAATCTCCCTCCGCTCTCCCTATATCCATCTCTCTTCCCTCAATCTCCCTCCGCTCTCACTATATCCATCTCTCCCTCCCTCAATCTCCTTCCGCTCTCCCTATATCCATCTCTCCCTCCCTCAATCTCCTTCCGCTCTCCCTATATCCATCTCTCCCTCCCTCAATTTTCACTCCGCTCTCCCTAAAATCCATCTCTCCCTCCCTCAATCTCTCTCCGCTCTCCCTAAAATCCATCTCTCCCTCCCTCAATCTCTCTCCGCTCTCCCTATATCCATCTCTCCCTCCCTCAATCTCCCTCCGCTCTCCCTATATCCATCTCTCCCTCCCTCAATCTCTCTCCGCTCTCCCTATATCCATCTCTCCCTCCCTCAATCTCTCTCCGCTCTCCCTATATCCATCTCTCCCTCCCTCAATCTCCCTCCGCTCTCCCTATATCCATCTCTCCCTCCCTCAATCTCCCTCCGCTCTCCCTATACCCATCTCTCCCTCCCTCAATCTCCCTCCGCTCTCCCTATATCCATCTCTCCCTCCCTCAATCTCCCTCCGCTCTCCCTATATCCATCTCTCCCTCCCTCAATCTCTCTCCGCTCTCCTATATCCATCTCTCCCTCCCTCAATCTCTCTCCGCTCTCCCTATATCCATCTCTCCCTCCCTCAATCTCTCTCCGCTCTCCCTATATCCATCTCTCCCTCCCTCAATCTCCCTCCGCTCTCCCTATATCCATCTCTCCCTCCCTCAATCTCTCTCCGCTCTCCCTATATCCATCTCTCCCTCCCTCAATCTCCGCTCTCCCTATATCCATCTCTCCCTCCCTCAATCTCCCTCCGCTCTCCCTATATCCATCTCTACCTCCCTCAATCTCCCTCCGCTCTCCCTATATCCATCTCTCCCTCCCTAAATCTCCCTCCGCTCTCCCTATATCCATCTCTCCCTCCCTCAATCTCTCTCCGCTCTCCCTATATCCATCTCTCCCTCCCTCAATCTCTCTCCGCTCTCCCTATATCCATATCTCCCTCCCTCAATCTCTCTCCGCTCTCCCTATATCCATCTCTCCCTCCCTCAATTTCTCTCCGCCTATCTTTCACTTACTCCATAATCATAAAAAATTCTCTTTCATTTTGTTATCCCCCGAAGAGCGAATTTTTTCCCCCAAGCAACATGCACTCGAATTCATTTATATATGTCTTCCCAGCATGGCGTAAACTTTGAAGTTCCTTTATCACTTCAACAGCCTAGGAGGTCGATGGCGTGAAGAAAACACAACTACTGAAGATAAAGGGGAAGGTGTGTGTGCATGTGTGTGTGTGCAATGCGTGGGTGTGTGTGCAAAAATTATAACTTAATATAAAATTAAATTCTTCAATGAATAATAATTAACCCATTCTGTTATTTAAAAAAAACAAAAAAACAAATATTCTTTCAGTATGGTGATGTATTTTTGGTTTATGTGTGTGTGTGTGTGTTCGTGCGTGTGTGTAAGAGAGAGAGATAGAGGGCATAAAATACCAACAATTTGGCTTTTGTTATATTTATTATTAACAAATTAACACAGAACAGTTGAAAATGGTGGGATATTCACCCATATTGACTAACAACGATTCAAGTCCATGAAAAAAAAAACCACCACTTTACGGCTTGTGTATTTTGTCAGTGAGATTGATTGTGTGCCTTTTGAATGCTTGATTGTGAGTTTCTTTTGTTCATGTTTTCGTGTGCCTGTTGCTGTCAATGCTTACATGTGATTATTGTCAGTAGACGATGCGTTGCAATATAATGCTTTGTCATCATTTCTGAAGAAATTATCAAAATGTGTGTGTGTGTGTTTGCGTGTGTGTGTGTGTTCGTGTGTGTGTGTGTTGGGCTGAGAGGAGGAATTTCAAAGGAGGAGGAAGAGGAGGAGACTAAGGAGGAAGAGGAGACACAATTCCCGGAAGGCGATTTGGAGGATGAACCTGAGGAAGATGAGAAGAAGGAAGATCTCTCTCTCTCTCTCTCTCCCTCTCTCTCTCTCTCTCTCTCTCTCTCTCTCTCACTAATCCCTCAGCCTGTCGGGCGGTTTGGGATACATGGTGGATACTGTCGAGGAGACTTTTCCCGCCCTTTTGTTCTGTCTGTTGCTGTTGTCTGACATGAAAATATCCTCCAAGAGGAAGAAAAGAGGAATGTCAACAGAAGAGGAGAAGAAATAGACCCATGAGGGTTGGGCTGAGGAGGATGAACAAGAAGGCGTGGAGGTGAAAAAGAGGAATATCAAACAAAGAGGAGGAAGAGAAGAAACAACTCCCGGAGGCCGACGGCGATGATAAAACTGAGGAAAAGGGAGAGGGGGATACTGGGGAAGAAGAGATAAATGTCAAAAGAGGAGGCCGAATAGGATTTTAAAAATACACACACGACCGACAGCGATTTAGTGAAACATAAACAGACGTGGAAAAGCTATTTAAAAAACATAAATAGAAAAAAACAACATTAACACGCAAATAAATAAGCCATTAAACACAGAGACGCAAAATTATTAAAATACAAAACAGAAAAATTTAATTAATCCATTAGAACACGGGTCATTAAAATATCAACGCAATAAAAACTGTGCTCAAACATAAAAAGGTAAATAATCCGTTATAGCACCGACGGTAGGGTAGACAAGTCATTCATTGAATCGTATACAGAAAATAAACCATAAAACAAAAACAGAAAATAAGCCATAATCCAAACGGACAAATAAGTATCTGAAACAAAAACAGATAAATTAGTGATTGAAAGTAGGAAGAAAAAGAAGAAGAAGAAGAAGAAGAAGAAGAAGAAGAAGAAGAAGAAGAAAAAGAAGAAGAAGAAGAAGAGGAGAGAGAGAGGGGGGTGGGGGTGGGAAGGGGTATAGGATCATAACGATAGATTCCACCACGTAAGCCATTGAAACATATACATAAAAAATAAGCCAATAAAATATTAACAATGAAATACTAAGCAATTCAAACATACACCGACCAAAAAAAAACGCCATTGAAACGCACACAGACAAATAAGCCATTTAAATATAAACTGCAACATTAAACCAGAAACAGAGAAAATAAGCTATTAAAACACAAACAGAAAAATAAGCCATTGAAACATAGGTATTAAGCCATTGAAACATAAGCAGAAAAATAAGAAATCGAAACATAAAGCATAATAAATAAGCCGTTAAAACATACACAAAATAGTCCGTCACTGAGCGGATCTTGAGCTGGAAAAGCGCTTATATATGTATATGAACTATTAAATACAAGTAATCTATGTAGAAACACATCAATGTTGAATTTTGTTCCTCTCAAAAACTAGCATTGTTTGTATACGTATCGACATTTTGCTTTTCCTTTGTGATTGCAATGGTGAAAACCCTTGTTACATGACATAATGACCTTCCATTTATCTCTCCTTTCATAACTAACAGAATGAGAGCAGAAGAAGTTAGAAGAAGAAGAAGAAGAAGAAGAAGAAGAAGAAGAAGAAGAAGAAGAAGAAGAAGAAGAAGAAGAAGAAGAAGAAGAAGAAGAAGAAAAAGAAGAAGAAGAAGAAGAAGAAGAAGAAGAAGAAGAAGAAGAAGAAGAAGAAGAAGAAAGAAAGAAAGAAAGAAAGAAAGAAAGAAAGAAGGACAGAAAGAAAGAAAGAAAAAAGAAGAAGACGAAGAAGAAAGAAAGAAAGAAATGACAATCGGGTTTAATTGACACACCAGGGAGGCTGCAGGTTGATTGTAATAAAAAATAAAAATAAAGTGCTAAAGAAGTTGCGAAATGAATGACATCCGCCAGGCGACATTTTCTGGCATTGCAAATAGGAGAGAGTAAGAAAAATACAAAACCTGCAGGCAGAAACTGAACAAGCAATCAAACTAAAGAAAGAAAAAAAAGAAAGAAAGAAAGAAGATACAAAAAATATTAGAGAGAGAGAGACAGAGAGAGAAGAAGAAGAAGACGAGCAGGGGGAGCAGCAGGTCCAGGAGGAGGATAATGCAAATAAGTAACAGAAGGAGACAGTCCAAAGAATGTGGGGGAGGAGGAAACCGAGGAAGGGAAGAAGGATAAATAAGAGAAGGTGCAATCAGGAATCTCGGAAGTTGCTGATTGTCTTTCCCAAGAAGAAGAGGAAACATTCGGAGAAGAGCGGATGACCTAAATGAACAAGACGTCAAGCCTTTCCACTGTATTTTCAGACACTCACACGTACAGCAGAAAACAAGAATTTCCGAAAAGCGTTAGTCTTTGGTTTTATTTATCATGCAGTGTGTCTTGGGCAAGAAAGACCTTGCAGGGCCCAATCCTCTCCAGGCTGTTGGCCACAGCCGATATCCATGAATACAGTGTGGCTCGCCTTGGCCCCGAGCACGTGGTCGTTGAGCCTGTAGTAATATGAGGTTCTTCCTTCCTGGCCGGTGACTTCTGAGTAGAAGACTTTCACCCAATGATGCCGAGCTAACATCACCCCTATTAGTCGCCTCTTACGACAAGTCGGGAAACGTTGGGTCTATTCTAATCAGTGCCCGAACCCACAAAACAAGCAAGATTCAGGGCAGGGCGAAGTACCACTGAACAGATTTTCAATCTCAGAATAATCTGCGAGGAATACCTACAGCACCAACAACATCTATATCATGTGTTCGTAGATTTCAAAAAGGCGTTTGACCGAGTCTGGCATGCAACTCTGTGGGCAACCATGAGAGTGTACAACATCAGCCCTAAAATTATTGAAGTCATCAAAAGCCTGTATGACAAGGCTACCAGTGCAGTCCTCCACAACAGCGCCATCGGAAACTGGTTCAGAACAACAATCGGCGTGCGTCAGGGATGCCTACTCTCTCCAACACTCTTCAACATCTTCTTAGAGCGCATCATGTCAGATGCCCTGTCAGATGCCCTTGCAGATCACGAAGGCACAGTCAGCATAAAGGGAAGCGCAATCTCCAACCTTCGTTTTGCGGATGACAATGATGGATTGGCTGGAGAGGAACAAGAACTTGAACAGCTGGTACAGAGGCTTGACACCACCTCCAGAGCCTATGGAATGGAAATAAGTGCAGAAAAGACCAAAATGATGACCAGCAACACCAATGGCATCAACACGGACATCAATGTCCAAGGCCAATTTTTCAACACAGTGCATAGTTCAAATATTTAGAAGCCATTGTAGCAGACAATGGGTCCCGACAGGAAGTCTTCTCCAGGATCGCACAAACAACTGCCGCCCTGGTAAGGTTGAATCGCACAAACAACTGCTTCCCTAGCAAGGTTGAACCCATTTGGAAAGACAAGACCATCAGTATACATTCCAAGGTAAGGCTGCTGCGCTCCATTGTCATCTCCATCTTCCTATAAGCTTGCAAAACATGGACCCTCACAGCAGATCTACAACGATGTACACAAAGTATGGAGATGAGGTGCTACAGAAGACTTCTGGACATGCATTTCCTATACCCAGCACATCACGAACGATGAAGTCCGACAAACCATCACACAAGCCATTGGACAACACTTGCTCACCGTGGTGAAGAAACGGAAACTCCGATGGTATGGCCACGTCACCAGACTACTACTACTACTACTACTACTACTACTACTACTACTACTACTACTACTACTACTACTCCTCTACTACTAGGGAAGTAATAATTATGCACGCTATTTAAACCAAATCACTAGACTCAAAGTGCGGCGATCTGTACCCATACACATTAACATAGGTAACATACACACTAACATGTTACATACACTCCCACATCACATTCAACTTTTGTAGTTATCGTTACAAAGAGACTACTTGGCAATTTGAATGGTTGGTCACAGTAAAAGATGAACTGATACAGTGGGTAAACGTACCGCAAATTGACCTCCGAGCGTTCATTGTTTGTCGCGGGCCTATCCTCTGCGTGCAGACACACTATTCATTTAGACCGGCGTGAAGGCAGATGAGATCTATTAGGTAAGCTGCCCGTTAAAGATAAGATAAGATAACAATGTTATTTTGCAAGGGTAAAAGAGTAAGCGCTGTATGCCCTTTTTAACATCTTGCACTTGGGGACTTAACAATAACTATTAAATACAACTCAATGTTATATCATTCACATCATGGAACAATAACAAAGAAACAAAGTCATCATTAGATACAATCATTTTCATACAATTAAAATCAAATTAATGTTGTTAATATCAATCAGCAACATTAACAATAAATGTGTATTTAATTTTTAATGTGTTTTAAGAGACGTGTTCTAAATGATGTAAATTTAGATGCTGGAGTGCGGAGATCTTCAGGAAAGTTATTCCACAACCGGAATAAGCGAGACTAGTTTTGAAGAGATCCGTTCTTGGAATTGGAAAATTTTATTTTGTGGACGATCTGTCACTTTTTTTTAAAAAAGAGAAGAAAGATAGGTAGGTTCACTGCCAGAAAGGACATTGTGCATGAAAACACCTTTTTTGAATTTTAGTCTGTCGGCAAGACGTAGAATATTGATCCGTTTATAGTCACCTAGAGAGATTTGTTGTTTAAGAATAACTTGCTTGTACATTAGTGAATTCTAATTAAAGGCTTCATTGCATTGCCACTAGCAGAATCCCAAATAGTAAAGCAATAATCAATAAATGATTGAATATGACCGAAATAAAACAGTTTACGAGAATGTAAATTTAATAAATGCTTTATTCTTGGTTATTGATACGTCCTTTTAGAAATATTTGTACTAATGATATTCGAAATCCCAGGACAAATTATTGTCTAAAGTTACACCAAGAAGCTTATGACATCGTACTCCATCAATTATTGTATATAACATTTTTAATGGAGGGCGTTTTATAGATACATTTTGTATTTTCTGCCTTATAGTAATGAGCATGGATTTTGTTTTGTCTGGATTGAGGGCCATGTGGTTGTATTCAGTCCATTCCTGTAGTTCACCAGCCCCCTTTTTGTAATGAGAGGAAGAGATTATTCAAGTCTGTATTTGACATGAAGACAAGAAGTGTTATTTTTAGACCCATGTCACCGTTAGGAGAAGCATACGCAAATTCTTTTAATCGATGTAAATGAAAAACCGTATTTCATTTTTATGATTTGTCAAAGGGTAGCACTTTAGTTTTGTTGTGCCTTTATATTCCCTGTTTGCTTGTCTCGTTAATAATAATAATAATAATAATAATAATAATAATAATAATAATAATAATAATAATAATAATAATAATAATAATAATAATAATAATAATAATAATAATAATAATAAAATTTTGTTTCAATCAGTATATTAGTTAGTTAGTTATTCATTGATTACAGGGTCCAGTGGACTGCAAAGAATCGAATCTGGACCACAAAATCAAGACCACAACTTCGCTGAAATCGAAAGAGGACTCACCCCTGATCCGCATAAAAGATCTGCTGAAACAACCCCAGTGGTAACACTGAGGAAGTTTTGTCCCGGAAGAGCTTTCAGATTTTCAAGAAAAAAGGTAGGTGACTGGTCTAGCGAAGAAGAAGATGGTATAGGAGATTGATAGAACAGGGTATGAATGAGAAAGAACAAATGACAAAGAGAGCGACAGTGGGAATTTAAAGCACTTCACTTCCAGAAAGTAGGATACTAATTATTTATATCATATATGTATATATAATAGCTATGCGATATTTATCTTACGTGCCATTACCCTTTAGGTAGATTTGAATAAACCTCAAAAATGTGGACAACATAGTGACTTTATGTTTTGTTTCTTAATACTCTCTCTCTTTTTTTTTCTCTCTCTCTCTCTTTCTCTCTTCTCTGTCGATATATATATTTTTTTAAAAATTAATTTATTTTTTAGGGGAAGGGTGAGGGTGTTTTTTTTTCTTATATAGACCTACCTCTTTTACACCTACACAACGACACCTCTTCGCCCCCCCCCCTCCCCCCCTCCCCGGTTTTATGAAATATTTCCTGTTCATGTAGTTTTTAATTATCCCCGCCTCCTTCCACCCCATCACTTGTATTTGTTCTTCTTTTTCTTTATGGCTGATATGTTCAAACAGTTGTAACTTCCGTAATAAAGCTTGCTATATATAATCTCCCATAGACTTTTAAGTATCGATAGTTTTTATGACTTTTTACTTGCGTGGGCATTACCGCTTGTCAGTTTTCTTATTGCATGTTTGGGATTTATGTATTGCATTTAGTATTGATGCATGTTATTTTTTTTTAAATGTAAACTTGTTTCATTTAACGTCCTTGGAACTTCCCTGTCATGGACAAGCGTGCTTCTTAAATGCATTAAATTATTTTTGTTATTAATACAATACAATACAATTCATCAGCATTTTAATTGTCCCACTTTCGCATTACATTCATAAAAATGAAAAAATAGCCTTTGAAGGCACTTACCCAAAAAATGGGAATTAATAATAAATGCTTGTATGATCAAGCTATTGGAGTTTAAAATATTTGAAGAAAAAGCACATATTTAAACTCGCATTAACCTCGAGACCGTAGCGTGCGTACATATCACTACGCCACTACTGCGCAAAATGGATGTATATGCAATTTCCTCCCAAGTTCGGACGAAACGAAAAAGTTTTCATTGCCATATAATAAAGAGGTTATTATCATATCAGGAACCAGAGTCAAACGAATCTAGTTCATACAGGTGACGCCACCCAGAAGGAAGTCTGAAGGAATTTCTTACGACTCTTTTGCAGCATAGAAAGGAGGAGAAGAATAAAGAGAAGGAGGAGAAGGAGAAGGAGGAGGAGAAGAAGAAGAAGAAGAAGAAGAAGAAGAACAACAACAACAACAACAACAACAACAGCAACAACAGCAAAAGCAACAACATCGACGACGACAACAAGCGACGACGAGGACGAGGAAGGATGAGAAGAAGAAGAAGAAGAAGAAGGATGAGAAGAAGAAGAAGAAGAAGAAGAAGAAGAAGAAGAAGAAGAAGAAGAAGAAGAAGAAGAAGAAGAAGAAGAAGAAGAAGAAGAAGAAGAAGAAGAAGGAGGAGGAGGAGAAGAAGAAGAAGAAGAAGAAGAAGAAGAAGGAGGAGGAGGAGGAGGAGGAGAAGAAGAAGAAGAAGAAGAAGAAGAAGAAGAAGAAGAAGAAGAAGAAGAAGAAGAAGAAGAAGAAGAAAGAAGAAGAAGAAGAACAAGAAGAAGAACAAGAACAAGAAGAACAAGAAGACGAAGAAGAAGAAGAAGAAGAAGAAGAAGAAGAAGAAGAAGAAGAAGAAGAAGCTAGTCTTAAAACAACTCTTTGCTTACCTGAATGATAACTCCCTTCTTAGTCCAAACCAGTCAGCTTATCGACCTTTTCACAGCACAGAGACAGCTCTCCTGAAAGTCACCAATGACCTCTTGCTCGCTCTGGACAGCGGTAACGTCTCCATCCTAACCCTCTTAGATCTTAGTGCGGCCTTTGACACCGTCGACCATCACACCCTATTCAAGACCCTTCGGGATTACTTTGGAATCTCTGGATCAGTTTTGGATTGGTTTCGATCTTACCTTTCCGATAGAACTCAGGCGGTCGCTGTGGATGGCTGTTTCTCCAGCAGAGCTGACTTGGTGTGCGGGGTTCCACAGGGGTCCGTTTTAGGCCCTGTTTTGTTCATAATGTACACCAAGCCACTCTCATCTTGCTCGAAAAGCATGCTGTTGAGAGCCAGTCGTTTGCAGATGACACGCAGCTGTACAAACCCACCCATCCTTCTCTTGTTAACTTCGCTGTCCAGTCCATGCAAGAGTGCATTGGTGAGGTCAAGTCATGGATGGCCCTCAGTAGGCTGAGGTTGAATGACGACAAGACAGAAGCACTTCTTATCCACAATCACAAATCATCCTTTGCCTCGTCTCTCCCCACTTCTCTTCAAGTAGGCTGCTCTGACATACAGTTCTCTCCCTCTGCTAGGAATCTTGGCTACATTCTCTCCGATGACATGTCCCTCAACAATCACATCTCTCACATCTGTCGCTCTGCTTACACCGCCATTCGTCAGCTCAGCTCCATCCGCCATTACCTCACTATTAGTGCTACAAAAACATTAGTCTGTGCCATCGTTCTCTCTCGTCTAGACTATTGCAACTCTCTTTTGTCAGGTTCACCTAAACACTTTATCGATAAACTGCAAAGGGTCCAAAACTCTGCTGCTAGGTTAGTTCTTAAGGCAAAAAAGCGCGATCACATCACACCACTTCTCCACTCTCTTCACTGGCTCCCTGTTCAAGCCCGCATCGACTACAAACTGTCCACTCTCTGCCACAACTTCTTCTCTGACTCCTGCCCTTCCTATCTTACTGATCTTCTAACTGTCTACTCACCCTCTCGACCGCTTCGCTCCTCTGCAGACGCGCGCATTCTTTCTGTTCCCAAGACACGCACTAAGGCATACGGTGAACGATCTTTCTCTTTCTGCGCTCCCAAGCAATGGAATTCTCTTCCACTACACATCCGCAACATACCGACCACCCAGGCCTTCAAAAACGCACTCAAGACCCATCTCTTCAAACTGTATTATCCTGATTGACTCACCCTCCTTCCTCAAAAGTCTCCTCTCTGAAAATCCTAATCGGGAAGAGAGGGGACTATAAACTGATATACATACATACATCACCCTCCGACTGACGACGGATGCCGGTGGGGTGCCGTCCATGGCTTGACACATAAATAGTCTGTACATTTATATTTGCGTATCTAATTATTTTTATACAATTATTTTTGCATAATTATTTTGCATTAGTTTGTACATTATGTTTTTGATAATATTTTATTTCTGCAATAGTGAGGAGAGGCGGGTCTTATCTTTTTTATCCGATCATTGTATTAATTAACCATTGTTAGATGTAACAAATTTTTAGTTACATTTTAAATCTGTATGGTGAATCTTATTATTATTTAATATGTCATTGTATTATTTTTTTTTGTTTGTTTGTTTGCTTATTTTGCATGTGTAGTGTATTGCATATGTTGTTGTTCTCTTGTATGCCTTTGTGAGTACGGTTGGTGTGAATGTTTGCATACCCTGTTTTATTGTTTATGTTTGTTCTAAAGATATATCCTATGTTAAGAGCGGTGAGCCCAGCCCTGAGCTGGGGTATCGCGCTATATAAGCCTACTTTATTATTAAGAAGAAGAAGAAGAAGAAGAAGAAGAAGAAGAAGAAGAAGAAGAAGAAGAAGAAGAAGAAGAAGAAGAAGAAAAAAAAAAAGAAGAAGAACAAGAAGAACAAGAAGAACAAGAACAAGAACAAGAACAAGAAGGAAGAGAAGAAGAAGAAGAAGAAGAAGAAGAAGAAGAAGAAGAAGAAGAAGAAGAAGAAGAAGAAGAAGAAGAAGAAGAAGAAGAAGAAGAAGAAAATGAACAAAATGAACAAGAAGAAGAAGAAGAAGAAGAAGAAGAAGAAGAAGAAGAAGAAGAAGAAGAAGAAGAAGAACAAGAACAAGAAGAACAAGAAGAACAAGAAGAACAAGAACAAGAAGAACAAGAAGAACAAGAACAAGAACAAGAAGGAAGAGAAGAAGAAGAAGAAGAAGAAGAAGAAGAAGAAGAAGAAGAAGAAGAAGAAGAAGAAGAAGAAGAAGAAGAAGAAGAAGAAGAGAAGCAGAAGAAGAAGCAGATGAAGCAGCAGAAGAAGAAGCAGATGAAGCAGCAGAAGAAAAAGAAGAAGAAGAAGGAGAAGAGAAGGAGACGAAGACGAAGGAGGAGAAGGAGAAGAAGAAGACTCAAAAAGATGACAACACGTTTGTGTAGAACAAAAGTAGTAGATGTCTCGCCTACAGAAATGGGACCGCAGTTTATCAACAATACCCTGGATATAATCCTGATTAGATGGTTACCTCGGGGGAATGAAGGAATGATAGTCAAGATCTAGCTCCCCTTCTCTGCTCCGAATGGTTCGCATTTGTGGATTGGCGCCCATCGATACAAGTGGCCATTTTTTTGTGTTCTCAGCTCGTCGGTGTATCAGCTGCAGGGCTTGCTGAACGTCAAGTGACTATTTTCCAAAGCTTAAGAAGACGCCTGATGGAAGTCCTCAGGATATCACCTCTTCATGCTTCAAAAACAACAACAAAGAAACATCCCTAATTCGGCTGGTTGCAAGGCAACCAAAATAGGATGGGTTGAAACGCATCGACGGGAACAAGGGCGGTTACAGGCGGAATAGCGGGAAGAAGGGCGGTTACGGGCGGAAGTCGAGAAGACTGACGATTACGGGCGGAAGGGCAATAAGGGAAACACGTATGAGAAAGAGACTTCAGGGGACAAAATAAACAACACACACACACACAAACACACACACATACACACACACCCACACAATTAACGGCAAAACATCCGATTAGCTTCTCGCACTGTCCCTCGATTGCAATTTTTGGCCAAAGGTTGGTTTTCCTTCAGGCTGACTTAGCGAAAACTGTCGTTACGATTCTCTCTCTCTCTCTCTCTCTCTCTCTCTCTCTCTCTCTCTCTCTCTCTCTCTCTCTCTCTCTCTCTCTCTCTCTGTCTGTCGCTCTCTCTCTGTCTCTCTCGCTGTCTCTCTCTGTCTCTCTGTCTCCTACTGTGTCTCTGTCTCTGTCTCTTGTATCTGCCTCCTTCTATCTCTCTTTGTCTCTGTCTGTCTCTTTTTCTGTCTCTCTCCCTATCTTTCTCTGTCTCTCTCTGTTTCTCTCCCTCTCTGTCTCTCTCCGTTTCTCTCTGTCTGTCTGTCTGTCTGTCTCTCTCTGATTTTCTTATCTTCCTTTTTTAGGGGTTGGAGGCTATGGGTGGGCGGGAGGTGGGGGATGTGTGTGTGTGTGTGTGGTGGTGGGGAAGGGGAGAGGGGTGGAAGCTGTTGTTTTTTCCCCCTCTACTTCTTTTCAATTTGTTTTTTTTTTAACTGGTCCAGTTTAATTCACTAAAAGACAAACCCACCGCCCACGAAAGGAAATTTCGTTAGCATTACCCGCGGACGTACAATAGAATGGACACTCCACTCACTTTCTGCGTGAGCTAGAATTGCGGATCCTAATATATATCATAACCTCAACAGCCTTTTGAGCGCAAGGGAAGTTTTTCTTAAACATCCATCCTCCTTCTCATCAGCGGCCTCGTTGCCTTCACATCGCATGTTTGAGTGATAGATATTGGTTTGTTGTGTGTGTGTGTGTGTGTGTGTGTATGAGAGTGAACATGTCAGCGTGTTTGTTGGTACAGATCGCCGCGCTTTAAGCTTGTTTGGGAATTTTTGGGAAAAAAGCAAACATTCTTTTTCTCCTCCTCCTCCTCATTATTATTATTATTATTATTAGTAGTAGTATTAGTATTAGTATTAGTATTAATTATTAATTATTATTATTAATTATTATTTATTATTATTATTATTATTATTATTATTATTATTATTATTATTATTATTATTATTATTATTATTATTATTATTATTAATTATTAAGTATTATTATTATTATTTTTATTATTATTATTATTATTATTATTATTATTATTAATTTATTTATTTATTTATTTATTTATTTATTTATTTATTTATTTATTATTATTATTATTATTATTATTATTATTATTATTATTATTATTATTATTATTATTATTATTAGCAAGCCCTCTGCCACCGAAGATAAAATGAGATTATTTTTCAACATAAAATATCTCTGCACTGTAAATATGTTAACTTTAAATTTCAATGTAAAATGCATTTGTTTATTATCAGCGACGATCACTGTGCCTGTCTCAAGTCCTTGATTAGGCACTAAAGGATTTGTTGATTGAATATTTGAGCTGACTTGAACAGCTGCACTCCAGCTGGAAATGCGCTATATTAAAACCGAGTAATATTTTTTTTCGGATTGGAGCAACACTTACTGTGAATTTAAAAAATATCTTGCCTGGTCATTAAGAAGTTAAACTTCAATGTCTCTCCCTCCCTCTCTCTCTCTCCCTCTTTCTTTTCAGTACTTATATTTTTGTTGTTGCCTGCAGTGAAAAACACACAGCACAGTTATACAAAATACCCCTTAATCTGTCAGTTAATATCGCGTATCACATAATGTATTGACACGAAATAAAGAAGAAGAAGAAGAAGAAGAAGAAGAAGAAGAAGAAGAAGAAGAAGAAGAAGAAGAAGAAGAAGAAGAAAAGAAGAAGAAGAAGAAGAAGAAGAAGAAGAAGAGGAAGAAGAAGAAGAAGAAGAAGAAGAAGAAGAAGAAGAAGAAGAAGAAGAAGAAGAAGAAGAAGAAGAAGAAGAAGAAGAAGAAGAAGAAGAAGAGGAAGAAGAAGAAGAAGAAGAAGAAGAAGAAGAAGAAGAAGAAGAAGAAGAAGAAGAAGAAGAGGAAGAAGAAGAAGAAGAAGAAGAAGAAGAAGAAGAAGAAGAAGAAGAAGAAGAAGAAGAGGAAGAAGAAGAAGAAGAAGAAGTTCAATTTGGATGTAGCTAAGTATCTTCTTGCGATCCCGTCTGAAGCACGACCAAGCAACATAGTCAACATTCATTTGGAATTTTTGTTTAGCTTTTGTGTTTACCCTCGA
>CM072526.1:10629225-10646725 GCA_036898135.1 Oncomelania hupensis | reverse complement strand
AATAATAATAATAACAACACAACAAACCAAAACCTAATACGTCGGCATTAAACGAGATTATGATGAAGTTTGACGTCAGCATTAACCGAGATTATGATGAAGTATGACGTCAGCATTAAACGAGATTATGATGAAGTTTGACGTCAGCATTAAACGAGATTATGATGAAGTATGACGTCGGCAAATAATTGACAATAACAAAATTGAGCAATCAGAACGAGTTAAAACAAGTTCACGAATCTGCGTCAATGATGAATCGCGCGGAAGATCACTTTTAAAACGCCGCTATAATGAAGTGTTTTCTTAAACAACATGTTTCAAATTCATTCCACCTTTTTTTAAAATACAAATATAAATCATGTGAAAAACGTCAATTTAACTAGTGGTGTTTTTTTAAAGCCAAATATTACATGACACGGTGATTCGAAGGATAATTTATTTTCTTTTGATTTTAAGGTTTGTTTAAACTAGGGCAATATTTGCACAACTATTGCAGATAACTCTGTAATATGTTGTGAACACGAGAAACAAATGTTGCTGGTGCCTTTAGTTTGCATCCAAATTGATGTTTTATCTTAGAAAAATTTAGTTTGTTATTTAGTCATTGTTTATAGGGTCAAGCGGACTGCCAAGGGCCCAATCAGGACCATAACTTGGTTGAAAGAACACTCACCCCTGATCCACATAAAAGATCTGCTTAAACAACCCTAATGGTAACACTGAAGGCACTCCACCAGCCGGTCGCTTTACAATAAAGGCATCCCATGCAGGGAACGCCTAGGCTGTACTGTAATTTATTCAACCCCGTTTACAAAACCAAAACAGAATACAAACATTATTATAAAATATTTACAAAACAAGTACATAAAATGTCTAAATTACTAAAGAATAATACCATAGAAAGCCCTAGTGACTATTTAGCAAACAATGAGGAGTTTGGGGGAGAGTTTTCAAAAAAAAAGGCAGTGACTTGTCTAGCGAATAAGATAGAAGATTGATAGAACAGATTAAGAACGAGAAAGAACAAATAAGAAAGACAGAAACAGTGGTAATTTAAAGCACTATATGTCCACAAAGTGGGGATGCTCCTTATACAGAAAACCCCTACACCCCAACGGTGACCTTTGAGAAAAAAACTAAGACATTAACTAGGGTCGTTACCAAACAGAACAATCACCTCTGAAAAATATGAATCTCTCGTTGATTATACAATAATCAACAAGCATCTCTGTCACGTGGGGTTTATGGGCTCTGCACAATGGAATTATGGACCCTCACGTTTATTCGGTGGGAACTGCTAGTAAGTCACCCTATGAATTACTTTAATAAATTTATTTGTTTAGCTCGTTCTGTGTTAAGGTTGGGGTACAGAAATAGATAGTAAAAAATGGTAAAAGATTACTGTCACACAAGCTTTCACACGGCTATGAATCATATGTAGTCCAGCCACTTGATAACAGTTAAAATCACACATTTATTGCTTCTACTCTATACAAGATTCTCTAAGTACTAATCTAACTTAAAAAGTCTCAGTTACTGCTAATAGTTCGATCGCTGATAGTCTAGGCAGCTGTTTTATCTTCATCGGGCACTTGCTATAATATCTCATGTAGATTTGGACAACTGTGGTCCGTTTTACAGTTTCTGAAGAGTTGGACTACTGTGGTCCGTTTTCGATCAGTTTAAGTGCACCTTCGGTGATTACACTTAACTGCTAGATGGTGCGTGCGAAGTCCTTCTGTGAGGTAGCTTCTGGTACACCTTTGTCGTTGTGTAGTTGGGTTCCCTTGCCACGCTGTGGGGTCTGACAGGGTGTTTTTCCGGGTAGCTCTTTCCGACTTGTGCGGTAGAGGTTCCTCAACCAACTCGTCGTTTCTGTGGAGTGGGACGCACAGGATAGCTCGCCTGCTCGTCTGTTTGACAAGTTCAGGCCCGTGATGACTTAATAGAACTCTAAGATTCTAAAGTCCTGCTTCCTGGTCTATGAGTGAAGAGATTTCTCTAGCTATCTATGTAGATGTTCACTCTTCCTCGTCTCACACACGACTGATTCAAACTGCGCTAGGATCTGACACAGTCAGAACTGCTCTACCCGCTAAGCCTGAGCTCTCATTGGTTAACACGGTCAGATTCAAAGCTCAAGTGCTGAGTCACTGCGCTGTGTGTGGCTCGCTGTGTACCTTAATTGCTGCTGTGTAATACACTCCTCTCTCTAATGTTACAATGACTACACAAGGCTAACTAGTCAACAAGCAGAGTTAAAACTAGCCAGTTCATGGCAATCTCTCTAAAAGAATTCCAAAAGTGTTTCACATGCTTATATTCAAAAAACAAGTGTTTTATATCTTCACGATGTTCTTCACAAAATGAACAAAGATCGTTGGGTACAATGCCCATACTATTTAGGACAACATTAGTCGCAATAATACGATGGGCTAGTCTAACTTGAAACCATTTCAGTTTTATCACTTTTTATTTCTTTAATGATTAAAAAGGTTTTCTTCCAGTCAATATTACACTGAAGCTTTTCTTCCCATTATACCCTAGTTATACAACCTCCTCAACCCTGCTATATGTAATACTTGTAGCAAAATTCTTTATTTATAACTGTAAATACAACAAAGCGATACCTCAAATTTGTACATTTAAACAATATCTTAAAAAATGAAGTTGAAAAGTACAATGCATTCTTAAAATTAGAAAGTGATAAATTTAATAGTATGTGGAATACCCTATGGAAAGTCTTTTTGGTGATGTGTGAATTGTTATTGTCCTTTTTTTCTTCATATCAATGAGATAAGCTGTTATTGTCCGAATGTCCTTCTGTAAACGAGAAGAGTGGATTGTCTTGTAGCGTGTGCTCTGCTTAGAAGACATAACCACTTAAATAGTATCCCTAGGTCAATATAGTAAGCTTAGTTTTGAACTGTAAAACTTTGTATCACAGAAGTTTGATGTGTATGATTTTAATTTTTTAATTTAATGACTTTTTTCTATAGCGCTTTACCAACTCAAGAACTGCTCAAAGCGCTGGCCGATACAGGATCTAACTCAAACCGCCCGAGACGCCCACCCGCAGCCTTTGGGCGCATGGTCTGACGCTCGGACAACTGAGCACAATCCTGGGCAGCCAGGGATGGGGGAGAAGGACCAAGTGCATGCTGGGTGTGTTTTTGTTACCGGCACTCATCCGTCTAGGACATGAGCGTCAGGATCTTTAAAGTCCGTTATTATGGAATGTATGCGACACACAGACTAGACCTCGGTTTATACTCTCATCCGAAGGAGTAGGAAACGGGAGTAAAGTGTCTTTCCCAGGGACACAACACAATGGCCCGGCCAGGGCTCGAACCCGGAACCTTCAGATCTCCAAGCCAAAGCTCTATCATTAGACCACCGTGCCTCCGTCATGAGGCATTGATGTAAGGCAGTGATGTTTTTTTAGTTGAAATAACATGATTTTGTGTGTGAATTTAAATAAATGTTTCTATTTATAAAAAAAACTAAGACATTAAATCAATACAGACATTGATAAATAATATACGACACATTTTTTTGGGTGGTGAGGTGGGGGAGGGAGGGTAATTGGGAGGGTGGGAGTGGTTGTTTTGTTCCCCGTATTTTACAATGTTACAAAAATCTAAATAATCCAGCTGTTTTACCGCCATCTAAAATTTCTTTTAAAAGTTTACCAAACTAATTTCCTTCCTGTATTCTAAAAACTGCGATCTTCTTTTCCGTACACCAGCAGTTGAGGTGATGAATGTATGTCTGTTGGGCATGTACGAGTGTGCGTAAAGATGTGAACGTGCTTGCAGGTAACAGATAGCCGCGCTTGGAGTCTGATTTAGACAACAACAACAACAACGTGTTCATTAACATGTACATAATGTAGCATCCGTTGCCCAAAATGGCCGACTTTTTTTGTTTTGCCTCACTTACTCCTGTGTCTCAGTGGTAGAGGCGTTTGCTTCGCATAGTGATGACCCAAGTTCGGAGCCCGTGTTGGGCAAAATAAAACGTGGCACTTGTTTATTCTTGTTTATCTCAGCAGTAGGATTGCTCTGGCGTTTCGGTATTTTGTTCCTGCTGATATTTTGAAAATAGTGTTCTTTTTTTCTACTATATTTGATTAATTTACAGAAGAAAGTTGTAAGTATTTATTGTTTGTAACGATTTTAACTTGCGTGATACGTGTGTGTATTGTGCTGATGTTCAATGTGTTTTGCATGCCCGGATTTGTGTATTGTATAGGACATGTCGTATTTTTGCAGATTACATTCATTTTGTAATTTAAATCTTGTACATTCTGTTTTACGTAGCACGCTTGAAGCTTCCCTGTTCAGGGACAAGTGTGCTTTTTAAATGAATAATATTGGGGGAGGGGGAAGAGGGGGAGGGTTAAAACTCAGTGTTGATTTAAGCTCTTTTGCCCTTTCCCCGGGTTGGATTATCTCCCTGACTGCCGTATCATCAATGGTGGATGTAGGCTTTAAACTTCCATGCTCATTCCCTCGACAGTAGTCGACTTTCTCGTGGGTCGCTATAGCCAAACATAGGGTCGACTTTCATATTAACGTGACGGGGGTCATGTCAAACGACGTCAAAGCAACGTACTACCTCCACGCGAGCCTTCGTCGGTTTAAAATGACCGCCGTGACGTCCAGCAAGATCAACATCGGCAAGTGTCGGTGAAAGAATGAAAGATGAAAAACCATGTGTACGGTAAAGACGCAGATAATGAGGGTGGTCCTGATTCGGCTCTTTGTTATCCGCTAGAACCTATAAGCATTGGTTATCTATCTATCTATCTATCTATCTATCTATCTATCTATCTATCTATCTATCTATCTATCTATCTATCTATCTATCTATCTATCTATCTATCTATCTATCTATCTATCTATCTATCTATCTATCTATCTATCTATCTATCTATCTATCTATCTATCCATCTATAAGCATTGGTTATCTATCTATCTATCTATCTATCTATCTATCTATCTATCTATCTATCTATCTATCTATCTATCTATCTATCTATCTATCTATCTATCTATCTATCTATCTATCTATCTATCTGTCTGTCTGTCTGTCTGTCTATATGTCTTTTATCTACCTACATACCCATCCATCCGTCCGTCACCCATCTATCCTTCTATCTATCTATCTATCTATCTATCTATCTATCTATCTATCTATCTATCTATCTATCTATCTATCTATCTATCTATCTATCTATCTATCTATCTATCTATCTATCTATCTATCTATCTATCTATCTATCTATCTATCTATCTATCTATCTATCTATCTATCTATCTATCTATCTATCTATCTATCTATCTATCTATCTATCTATCTATCTATCTATCTATCTATCTATCTATCTATCTATCTATCTATCTATCTATCTATCTATCTATCTATCTATCTATCTATCTATCTAATCTATCTATCTATCTATCTATCTATCTAGATAATGAGACTGTATTGTGTCACCGAAGTTTTCTTCTTGTCCTTCTTGCTCTTGTTGTTGATCTTCTTCTTCCTCGTCGTCGTCGTCGTCATCGTCTTCTTCTTACTATTATTGTGCCACTTGTTTCTTCTTCTTGTTATTGTTGTTGTTGTTGTTCTTCTTCTCCTTCTTCTTCTTCTTTTGTATGGATGCTCCACTCGACTACTCGAAAAATAAACTCCACATCGAGCAAAATACACTTCCACGGTTTCTTAAATGGGGTACTCCGGTTCCCGCCAAAACTTAATACAGGTATTGGAGGCGGTCAACCTTAATTTTTAAAAAATATAAATAAGTCTAAAAAAATGTTCCTCCAGTCTGCCACAACTTCGATTTCCATTATAGTAAAAGCCTGTGTATATTTTCCTGAAAATATTTAGTTAATTAGGTAATTAATTAATTAATTAATTAAAGTAGTGATCAGCCAACATTAATATTACTGTTTATTAATGGTACTCTTGGACGAATTCAAAGACGAGACAAAAAATGAAAGTGCATAAACAGAAGATGATGTTAGGAAAATGGTCAATATGTGCGATTATTAAAAGCTTCCTTGTAATGTCTTAATGACGAGACGAAGATGCATGACAGTAGTTTCCACATGGGCAGGATAACTCTAATTGCGTTGTGAAGAGTCAAAGCCCTTGATACCCTCACTTTTACGGTCGTCAATAAATAAATAAATCCAATATACCCTTTCACGTCACTGTTTCAAATCTTCAAGTGTGCCTGTTTCTTAAAAGAAAATTTAGACTAATTTTATTTTTGAAGCTTTGACTTTTATTATGTTTTTATTTTGTTGCCTCAAAATCCTTACGGGTCCCATTTGACCCGCTTAGGCCTACCTCAATTTTGGTTTTGCAAAATGTTTAGGCCTATGTTTGCGGGTTTTGCTGTTTTGTTACACGTTAAATACATGTGAGAATTTTGTTTGTTTGTTTGACATTTTCTGTCGATTTGTTTTTCTCGTGGGGCTTAATCAAGTTGCGCTACTTCAGGGCACACAATCTCAAAGCAGTGGGTTGGAATGAAACGAACGAAACCTTATGGGGCCTCATTGTCCGAAGACAAAAGTGTACAAACATAAGCTTTGCTTTCCAGAATCGCAGAAGGTACAGTATGCAAAACGATAAACGTTAATAATTCGACCATAAAGCAATTATCACAAAAATATATTTCAATAGTTTTAGTAATGAAAACAGAACATTGTCTTATACGGGTCATCAACAAAGTTTGGCCCAAGAAACCTTTAGAGGGCCTCTATAGTTGACGGAAATGAAAGACGATTTCATTACGCATTAGCGGGGGTTCTTGCAGAACACGATATTCGCAGTTGCAGACGCACACTCTACACACATGTCGTCCCAGGCGATGCGTGCATTCTTTGAATAGTACACTCCAAGGTCAAGGTCACTGAAGCTGTCCAAAGTCGGTTAGTATAGGTCCTTTGAAGAGATCTGCACCCTAAGTTATGAGAGATATAAAGTTCAAACTTGTATTTAGAGAGGATAGATTGATCGTTCATATATCTTCCTTGAAGGTCAAAGTCATTTTCAGCCTTGCAAAAACATTTCTATTTTTAAAGGTGATTGTACAGTGGAAGGCTCTATATATAAACCCATAGTATGCAACAACAATAGGTTATTGGATCATGCATGAGCTTGAGATCAAGATCATCCCATTCGTATAATTAAAACTGTTGCTGTAGTTTATTTGATAGTACATAAGTGTATTTGGAGCTGGGAATCAAGGCCATCTCAAGGTCAAGAGCATTGAAAGATCAAAGTCATTTTAATGTCATCGTTTCATCTTGGTTTTGTTCTTCTTCTGGGCAGTCATTTTATGTTAAATATTGCAAGTTTCATAAAGAGCATGTGAGTCATATGGACTTTGTCCTTGTAGTTTCCTGTTCGCTGCAGACTTGCACACACCTTTTACTTGTCGAGAATGTGCCCAGTGCTTTGACAATTAGACGTTTATTTACATGTGATATTGCGAAAACATTATCAAAAGTTTGACCTTTTTGCTTTGTTTTTTACTTCTTGCTTTCCGTTTGACATTCGATTGGTCACTTTTACAGACGTGTCTTGGTATCTTCGTAATAACACTGTATTATTTCTTGTAAATAACTGTCACCGAAGTGATATTTTCAAAATTCAGTTTTTTTTCCTTCCTTACTATTGCGCACTACTTTTCTCTGTAAAATATCCATTCCACAATCCAACACGCGCTCTTACAGTTCTCATGCTCCCACTCAGACCTGGACCACGCCCAGACCAAACTCGCCACAAGCTAAACAACTTCACGATCACTGCCTTTGAGGGTGGCCTTTAAAAAACAACTGATCACTTCAGTATTGCCATACTTGACTTCCCTCACAATAGAATTGATTTCGTGTTAAATGTTGGGGTGAAAGTTGGCGTGGTTTGGTCAGGACACGCAGCACCACACTCTAGCCCCCACCCCTCCCCCCCCACCCCCCCCCCCACCCCCCAAAAAAAAAAAGTTCAAGGAACAGTCGACGGAGGCAAGGCGCAGAGCACGGCAAAGAAAGAACTGGACAGATGACGTCATAAACATGGACGGCGACGGACGCGTCACGCCTCCTGACAACAGCAACAAACAGACTGAAGTGGCCAAAACTCTCCGCGACGGCATCCGTCATGCTTCCCCAACGGCCTGGCAGACAGTGGGATTAGACAGATGGATTTATCAGCTTACGAGCTGCTAAAGGTTTTACCTGAGCCGCCAACTGTTGTCAGGTCTTGACGACAGTGTCCCAAGAAAAAAAAACCCACCGTATATTTAGTGTAGTGTACAGTACGGACGGCAGAAGAGAAGAAGAAAAAAAAGCATAATATAATTGTATTAAGAATGGGAAGAAAGAAAAATCGCAGTGCAGTTGCAAAACAAATGAAGAAAAAACAAAAAGGTTAAACTCTAATCGTTTCTTGATGTAGCACCGCAGGGAATCAAATGTCTCCCTCTCTTTCTCTCTTTCTCCAGAGCTAGGGATATTTTTTTTATATTGTTTCTGCTCTATCTCCATTGGCGATGAAGATAAGGACGAAGACGAGGAGGAACCGGAGGAGGAGGAGGAAGCAAACAGAAGATGTAGACGATGAGAAAGAAGAAGAGGAAAAGAAGAAGAAGGAAGAGGAAGAAGAAGAAGAAGAAGAAGAAGAAGAAGAAGAAGAAGAAGAAGAAGAAGAAGAAGAAGATGAAGAAGAAGAATGAAGAAGAACAAGAAGAAGAAGAAGAAGAAGAAGAAGAAGAAGAAGAAGAAGAAGAAGAAGAAGAAGGAAGAGGAAGAAGAAGAAGAAGAAGAAGAAGAAGAAGAAGAAGAAGAAGAAGAAGAAGAAGAAGAAGAAGAAGAAGAAGAATGAAGAAGAACAAGAAGAAGAAGAAGAAGAAGAAGAAGAAGAAGAAGAAGAAGAAGAAGAAGAAGAAGAAGGGGGAGGAGAATGAGATAAAATAAACAGTAGAGGGTGATGATGGCAAAACGAAGAGAGGAAGAGAGGAGAAATAAGAGAAGGAGATGACAGCGTTGAATGAAAAGCAGAAGAAAAGAAGAAGCAGTGGCAGAGAAGACGGAGACGGGGAGACAGACTTCTTCAGAGTTCATATTAAAGGGACGGGAACTAGAGAGAGAGAGAGAGAGAGAGAGAGAGAGAGAGAGAGAGAGAGAGAGAGAGAGAGAGAGAGAGAGAGAGAGAGAGAGAGAGAGAGAGAGAGAGAGAGAAACAAAGAGAGATAAAGAGAGATACTTTAAAACTTTGAAAATAAAAGAAAGAGAAAAAGAAAGAGACAGAGACCGAGAGAGAAACAGACAGATAGACACAGACACAGAAACAAAGAGAGATACAGAAAGAGACGTTGAAACTTTGATAATTAAAGTAAATGGAAAGAGAGAGTGAGACCGAGAGAGAGAAAGACACAGACAAAGAAACAAAGAGAGATAAAGTGAGAGACTTCGAAACATAAAAAATAAAAGAGAGACAGAGTGAGACCGAGAGACAGATACAGACAGACAGACACAGAAACAAAGAGAGATAAAGAGAGAAACTTTAAAACTTTGAAAATAAAATAAATGAAGAGAGAAAGAGAGAGAGAGAGAGAGAGAGAGAGAGAGAGAGAGAGAGAGAGAGAGAGAGAGAGAGAGAGAGAGAGAGAGAAAGGAACACAAGAAAACACAAGGAAAGGAAAAAAAAAGGATGAGCACAAGAAGAAAACAACAACAACAGAAAAATACAACAACAAAAGAAACCCCAGACAAATATAGTCTAGCACAAGAGAATAGAAACCAACAAATCAGGAAACAGAACAGATGATGATGATGATGATGATGATGATGATGATGATGATGATGATGATGATGATGATGATGATGATGATGATGATGATGATGATGATGATGATGTTGACGACGAGGATGATGAAGGAGAATTGAAGTGAGTGCTGGAAGCGCGAAACAGAAACCAAAACAACGAACAAGGAAACAAAACACGATAATGACCCAAAATAAATTGAAGAAAACATTTCAAAAACAATTCAACGCAAACCAACTCAAGAAATGTCAGGAAAGGTTAATTACCGAACGCTAGATGAAGACAAAGAACTAGAACTCTAGCGTCCCCAAATGAAACAAACATTTCTGTGGGATATCTTCATTGAGAACATCGAGTTATCGTTCCTAGGAACCTATACAACTATACTACTCAAAATAAAACAAGGGCCACTTGTACATATGGCTCTCTCTTTAAATCAGATGCATGGTTAGAAAAGCAGCAAAAGCGCTGCTATTTATACCCAGAAAAAAGCGCCGATTGTTGAACTGAACTCAGAAAATGCAAGCCTTTCGCGTGCAAATCACTTGTTAATGTTAAAAAATTTTGCTTTATTAGCAAGACAGCAGTAAATTAGGGTAATTTTTTTTTGTAAAAATTGGGTTTGTTTTTCAACTCAGTGCAGAAAGTTCAAAACTCACACATGTGATTACTTGTCAGAATAAGATTGTCTTGAATGTTACTGTACAGGATAAGTTTTGAAATAAGCAATATAGGCGATATTATTGATAGCAGCAAAAAATAATTAAACTAAATGAAATACGAGAGTGGCCCTTCAATTATTTTGAGCAGTATATATACAACTATATACAACTAAAAGCAGTATATATACAACTATATACAACTAAAAAAATGACTTACCTGTGACTGCGGTAACAGAGAAGAAGATGATGAGCAGAATAACTTGTATCGAACACAGTGCCATGGTAGCTGTATTTTCCGCGCAATCAAACAAGCACGCCAACGTTGATCGATGTTGATGCAAATTGACAAAGACGATGACAGCGAAATTTAAGACGATGATGTTGATGATGGTCTTTTTCACAGAAAGACGCTTCGCACCGCAGAATTCATTACAGGCACGACGAAGACGACGACGATAATGTTGTTGTTGTTGTTGTTGATGATGATGACGATGATCGTTGTCAAAAGATGTTGCTCTGCACATGCACCATCTCTGGAACGACGACGATGTCGCTAATGTTGATAACGGTCGTTCGTTTTCAAAGGAAGATGCTTCGTACAGAATCTATCACAGGCACGCCTACGACCACGACGACGAGGATGACGATGTTGATGATGATGGTGGTCTTTTTCAAAGGAAGATCCTTAGCACCGAATCCACCGACGTCGACGTTGATGATGATTACAATCTCTTCAAAGAGAAGACGCCTCGCACAGAATCCATCACGGGCACGTCGACGATGACAAGGATGACCGTCTTCTCAACTAAAGTTGAGCACAGGATCCACCACAAATAGCAAAATCAACGATATGCAACAACAACAACAACAAATACTACTTGTGTAAAACAGCATGCTGATTTAGAGAAGTATTACATATTTGCAAGGAACGCTGGATGAACATGCTAAAAGTATAATAGTTAACGCTTTAGACTGCAGAAACATCAGAGAACGTGTTTACCATAGACTACACATTCGGTTAAAAGGCTCCAATTCGAAGACTGTTTACTTCTGGCGAAAACGAGTTTTCCCTACAATTCACATTGTTTTTATATTAAACAATGATAAAGTGAAATTTCGTGGCTCAAACCCACCGCAAAAAAAGTTTGAATGCTCAATTTCTGTTGTGACAGGGAGTTATTTCCCCTGTTTTAACGGTACAACCGTGTAACCTTTGACCGTATTTCTGAGCGAACCACGCAGAGTGAAGTGTGCGTCTTTGGTGCCTGGCGTAGGGTAGGGTACATTTTATCAAGGTAAAAAGGTAAAGGTAAAGGTAGTCCCATAGCCTGTGGCCGTAGGGGAGCGTGAGGTTGGAGATCACACTTATCTTGGGCCAGCTTAATGAGGGTGATGCCCATCTCTCTTCCTCGCTGCTTTACCTTCCCCAACCCTTAAGAGAGTAGGTACTCAGTCACAGTGGAGTCAACTGGGGGCGTTGTTATTTGTTGCTTCACGTTTTGCGCTCACCCATCCAAGTGCTAACCTCACTGGACGATGCTTAACTTGCGACACAGTAGCGAGTGCTCCAACCACTGCGCTATCCGACACCCCATGTGCCCCCCATATATTTTATGAAACTAAAACGAAAATCCTTACGAACAAATGTTTTTTACGGGTTATGTCAATTACCGGTTTTTGGTAGATGCTCTTTTTAGCTTCAGAATGTGGGTGTTGCGTTGGAGACGCGTGCAATGGTAGGCTTGCATGTGTGACGCGCGCGATAAATCTGTTCCATTTATTTTGCAACGCATTTAGTAATAGAGTATATTTATCTTTGATTTGATTTTGCGTTGTTATTAGAAGAAGCTTTGTATAACGTTGATAATTTTAGTTGCTCGATATTATTTGAGAATTTTCTCGAGTCAGTTGTTTACTATCGATCGAAGCGTATGCATAGTTCTAGTGGTAACCATGGAAGCTTCCATTCCAAATAGGGTTGTATGACGTGAGACAGTGATGATGAAATTACTTCTGATTGCTTGAGGTGTGTCACGTTGGGGGCATTCTCGCTCTTTCTGGAGTTTAGAGAGACTGTATATATATAGTGCCGCAACTGTTTCAACAGGTGGTTTTTTTAGAAAGAGTTGACAGTAGAGAGTGCTGTTGTATTAGAGTTGAGAAAGTTGTAAAAAGTGGAAAGTTCAAAGTTAAGAATTGTAGAGTGGAAAAAGCGATTGAGCGATGGTATGCAGTTGTTGATGTGTCTTCTGAATAAAAGTGGAAAACTTCATACGACGACTCCTGACTTGTTGATGATTGAACGGGTTGCGTGGATAAACGAATCTGAGTTACACCTATCAGGATTTCAAGCATCGGGGTCTGATTCAACTACTGATAGAGAAAAAAAACAACATCGAGTGTAACAGTGGTCTAGCCCTATTAATAGGCACACAAAACTACGGAGTGTATTAATTTTAACAAACATAACTATACTTTCAAAAGAGTTTTTTGTTGTTGCTGTAGGCTTATTTTTCGGTGGGGCTACACTCACTGTCAATGTTAAAAGGCTCTGTCGAGAAATAAATGGATTTTAAAAACAAAACTGGGTTATATTCCCTTTTTGTAAAAAAAAATGTTTTACAGAGAACACTCGAGGTAACACAGTTTCTGGTGTACTACATCACTGCAAAGTTTGCTCCTGATTCCTCTATAAAGTTCAACACGGGGGCAAATTATGAGTTCAAAGCCTGTTGTTCTCACCATGCGACGCGGTCCTTGAGATATCAGACTCCCTGTGGCGAAAACGTCGAAATTAAACATTTCGCAGTTGTGTTTTTAGGTGTTAAAAAACACAACAACAACCTAATAATCATCTCTGTCACGGCAGGAGAGTTTTAAAGTCTGAAACCCACAAAAAGGAAATAAAGAGAATGGCAAGACATTCAAATGTATTTCCACACACGCACACAAACACACACACCTATTTGCAATACATCACAACTGGTTTATTTAAGAATGTAGGAATCGGAAAGTGATGTTTTGAAGGAAAAGCATTAGGGCAAGGGTTAGGGATGGATATACAAATAACCCTTATTTTTATTTTATTTTTATTTTTTTAACAACCGCTTTATGATTGTTATGCTTATGTTTTTGTATCCTCCACACCCCAAAAGGGGCGAATATTGGGATTAAATCTTGAATCTTGAATCTTGAATCCTTACCCGAACCCTTGTCTAAAAAGTTGACCTAGTTCGTCTCCTATAGGCAACGAAATAGGTCGAAGTTTCTTCAAAATTTCTCCGAAAATTGACTGTATTTTCTCCGTCCCGGATAGAGCACTCCTGTGTATTTAAAACACTCTTATGCACTACAACTGCACTCCCATGCACTAAAAGAGCACCCCCGTGCACTTAGAAAAATGTGGGGTCCTGGAAAAAAGTGGGTTCCAAGCAAATAAACCCATTTGTTACTAGAAAAAGACAAGGTCTGAAACCCATTTGTGCGTTTTTTCACGTACACACACACACCCACACACACACACACACACACACACACACACACACACACACACACACACACACACACAGCAACATCGGGCTGGATAAAAACCTTAGATTTGACGGTGAAATTACAACGATGATGTTAACACTGCTATGTGATATGTGTTCAAAATACAAAAATACTTTCCCCTTCGTGCTAAAAATACAGATAAGATAGTCTCTTCTGTAAATGCCATCAGTTTACACGGACCCTTTGGAAAGCGTGGTAGGAAATTACATCCGCTGTGAATTTCGGTCACTGTTAATGGGGTTTTTTTCCCCCATGACGCCTACTTTAAAGTGACTGTAGTTAGATAATTATGCGCGATGAGCTCGTTGTAACGGGGAATCGCGCCTTATTAAAGTTATGTATTATGATTATTAAAAATCGGAGGAGAGTATTTTAAACTAGCGTGACAAATTACGTAGTCAAAAATAATTATTATTGCGAAATAGTTTAAAATATCATTTTATGACTCTCGTAAAAGTCACTGAAATATCGCCACTCCACAGAGAGAAAGAGAGAGAGAGGGGGGAGGGGGAGGGGGCAGAAAATCAGAAGTCAATACAGGGAGAACAAAGCGACAGATAAAGAGAGAAATATACAGACAAATAGCGAGACAAGACAGACAGATAAGCAGACCCTAAAATGTTGAGGTAACAGAGAGAGAGAGAGAGAGACAGAGAGAGAGAGAGAGAGAGAGAGAGAGAGAGAGAGAGAGAGAGAGAGAGAGAGAGAGAGAGAGAAACGTGAAAACTTGAAACGTGAAACGTGATTTATTCCTATAGGGCATACCACATCAGGAAGGGATGTGTGAAAACAAAACAAAATAATTTTTTTAAACAAATAAATGGTCACAATATCATAATAATCAAGAAAGCCGCTATTTCCATTGCCTTGAAAGCTTTATATAAATAAATACAGACATTTTTAATGATATTCACGTTTGTTGAAGACAACAGTAGATGGAAAGGGAAATGCACTATGCTTGTTATAATACTTTCTAGGAATCAATTCCATCCTTAAACATTCATAGAAGGGACAACAAAAAAGAATATGTATTTCGCCTTAGAGAGAGAGATAGACTCTTAGAAAGAAAGAGAGAGAGGGAGGGAGATAGAGAGAGAGAAAGACTTTTAGAAAGAGAGAGAGAGAGAGAAAGACTTTTAGAAAGAGAGAGAGAAAGAGAGAGAAAGACTTTTAGAGAGAGAGAGAGAGAGAGAGAGAGAGACTAATAGAGAGAGAGAGAGAGAAACTCTTAGAAAGAGAGAGAGAGCGAGAAAGACTCTTAGAGAGAGAGAAGACGAAGTCGAAGTCGAAACCTTTAATTGGATAATAGCATTAGGTCCTATGGACCTGTCTCACAGCTAGTCCTTAATAAAATTGTAAAATAACATTAAAAAAATATATATATATAAAATTAAACTAAAAATAAAAATTCAGAACAAACAAAATAATTAACATAAAATTGATTTTAAATGAACACAAACCTTAACATTGGTAAGAATTTAAAAAAAATTACTAAGAAAATTAATGTACTTAAATACACATACTCCCTCCCCCCATCTCCTTCCAATACCACTTCCCTACTCCCACTCTTCCAACTCCCTCCACCACAACCACACACATACACAAGCTCATTCACACATCAACAAAAAAAAGAGAGAAAGAAAAAGAAAGAAAGAGAGAGAGAGAGAGAGAGAGAGAGAGAGAGAGAGAGAGAGAAAGACTCTTACAAAGAGAGAGAGAGCGACTCACAGAAACAAAGATCGAAGGGGTGGGGGTAATTGGAAACGAGGGTGGAGAAATGGAAAGGAAAGGGATTTTTTTTTTGGGGGGGGGGGGGGGTTAGGATAGGCAATGAGATAAGGCGGGTGCAGTAGAACGGTTAGCCTTGAGGGATCACAAAAACAAAAACAAAAACAAAAGAAGGAATACGGTTTGGATAGCGACAGACGCTGTAGCACACCTGCCCAAATATTTTACTCCATCTTCTTTTTATTATCGCTGAAGGGGGCCAAAGCGGGGATGAGAAGGAGAGACGGAGGAGAGAGAGAGGGAGAAAGGGAACAATGTTTCTTGTTTGTTTTGAGGGGTGTGGAGGAGGGGGGAGTTGCAATAATGAAAGGGGAATGAAGGGAGAGAGTGTGACGGACGGAAGGAGAGAAAGAGAGGGAGGTGTGTGTGTGCGTGTGAGAGAGAGAGAGAGAAGAAAAAAGAGAGAGAAATAGGGTGAGAAACACATAGAGAGGGATCATATCCTATCCTTTCCCGTTACTCAAAGGTCTTTGGGGCACCACATATGATTGGTCCTTATTTGGCTCGGAAGAGTCCGCTGGACCTAAAGCAATAACCATGTAATGTAATGTAACCACATATGATCGTTTAACCTGGTACTTTCTCTGTCCTCCGCAACCCTTATGTCTTCGTTCAGTGTCAAACCAGTCCACTCTCGAATGTTGTCCTCTCACCTCCTTTTTTGTCTCCCATTTCTTCTGCCTCCTTGCACCGTGCCTTGCAGGATGGTCTTTGCAAGGCTTGATCATCTGGTGACGTGGCCAAAACATCGGAGTTTCCGTTTCTTCACCACTGTGAGCAGGTCATCGTCGTGTTGTCCAATGGCTTGTGTGATGGTTTGTCGGATTTCGTCGTTGGTGATGTGCTGGGTATAGGAAATGCCCAGACGTCTTCTGTAGCACCTCATCTCCATGCTTTGTATTGTTCGTTGTAGGTCTGCTGTACATTACATTACATGGTTATTGCTTTTAGGTCCAGCGGACTCTTCCAAGCCAAATCAGGACAGGACAACCCCTGATCCGCATAAAAGATTTGCTGAAACAACCCTAGTGGTAAAACTGAAAGCTCTCCACCAGCCAGTCAATTTACAATAAAGACATCCCACGCAGGGGACGCTGAGGCTGTACTCTAATTTATCGAACCACCGTTTACAAAAACAAAATAGAATACAAACATCATTATAAATTATCAACAAAACACATACATATAAAATGCCTACATTGCTAAATAATAACATCATAGGAAGCCCTAGTGACCACCTTGCAGAAAGCGTCCAATATTCCCAAGCGGATCCAACCGACCTCATACACAAATAAGGAGTCTTGTCCCGAAAGAGTTTTCAAGAAAAAGGGTAGGTGACTGGTCTAGCGAAGAAGAAGATAGTATAGCAGATTGATAAAACAGAGCAGGAATGAGAAAGAGCAAATGAGAAAGACAGCGATAGTGGGAATTTAAAGCACCAAATTTCCAGAAAGTGGGGATACTATTTATACTGAAACTACCGGCATCCCAACAGGGGGTCCATGTTTAGATAGGGACTTGTTTTTTTATTGATTGATTTATTGTTGCTTTAGGTCCAGCGGACTCTTCCGAGCCAAATCAGGACCGGACAACCCCCGATCCGCACAAAAGATCCGCCGAAACAACCCCAGTGGGAAAATTGAATGCCCTCC
>CM072526.1:10414225-10626725 GCA_036898135.1 Oncomelania hupensis | reverse complement strand
TGAGATGTTGGATACAGGAAACACACACACACACACACACACACACACACACCCACACCACACCCACACTCCCACACACACACCCACACACACACACACACTTGCATAGACACCGTTATTTTGGACTTTCCTCAAACGCCACATACGTTGTGTGGACAATGGGTCGTGCTACGACCCCCTTTTTAAGTACTTTTAAGTGTTCAAACCCTAACCCTAACCCTAGCCCTAACCCTAACGGATCATTAAATGGACGTCCAAACAAGAAGGTCTGTCCAAAGAACGTATGTAGATGTGCACTAGTTTGTCCAAATAACGCCGTGTAAACATGCGCACACCCGCACACACACCCATACACACCCACACACATCCACACCCACACCCACACATACACCCACACACACATAAACACACGCACACCCACACACCCACACATAAACATACACACACACCCCCCCACACACACACACACACAAACACACACACCCCACACACGCACACGCCGTCTTAACACAATATGGCGGAAAGTGTCATGATTTGTTTTGTCAAAATCGCGGAAAACTGTGGTACAGAATGTTTATTTGTGTTGTCAGTTTAATGGACCCATTTCAATAAGCTCCCTGGAGAGATCCTTCAAACATTCACAGTGAGTGTTGACTCACTTCAAACAATAACCTTACAAAGAAAGAAACAAATCTTTTGAAAATATAGTTGTTTTTTTTTTAATTGAATTCCTTAGTTTGTGTGCCTATTAATAGCAAAGGCTAGCCAACATTCTGGAGCTAAAAATAGCATCTACCAAAGACGGTTAAAGACAGAACCCATAAAAAACAATTGCTCGTAAGGTTTTTCTTAGATAAAATAGACCCTGCCATATCCTTTCCCAGACATCAAAAGACGCACACTTCAAGCCGCGTGGTTGATTCAGAAATAAGGTCAAATGTCACGCGGCTGTACCGTTAAAACTGGGGACTTACTCCCTGTCACAACCGAAATGGAAAATTGGAAACTTTAACAGTGGGTTTGAGTACCTAAAGCCCGTTTTACAACTGTTTGATATAACAACAATGCCAATTTTAGTGTAAACCCGTTTTACAACTGTTTGATATAACAACAATGCCAATTTTAGTGTAAACCCGTTGTACAACTGTTTGAAATAACAACAATGCCAATTTTAGTGTAAACCCGTTTTACAACTGTTTGATATAACAACAATGCCAATTTTAGTGTAAACCCGTTTTACAACTGTTTGATATAACAACAATGCCAATTTTAGTGTAAACCCGTTTTACAACTGTTTGATATAACAACAATGCCATTTTTAGTGTAAACCCGTTTTACAACTGTTTGATATAACAACAATGCCAATTTTAGTGTAAACCCGTTTTACAACTGTTTGATATAACAACAATGCCAATTTTAGTGTAAACCCGTTTTACAACTGTTTGATTTAACAACAATGCCAATTTTAGTGTAAACCCGTTTTACAACTGTTTGATTTAACAACAATGCCAATTTTAGTGTAAACCCGTTTTACAACTGTTTGATATAACAACAATGCAAAATTTTAGTGTAAACCCGTTTTACAACTGATATAACAACAATGCCAAATTTAGTGTAAACCCGTTTTACAACTGTTTGATATAACAACAATGCCAATTTTAGTGTAAATCCGTTTTACAACTGTTTGATATACCAACAATGCCAAGTTTAGTGTAAACCCATTTTGGCCAAAAGTAAACAAAATTTTGAAATTGGGGACTTTTAAAACAATAAGAAAAGTTTAGGCAGGGCATCATTGTTGACAAACTGGTTTTGCATCGGCATACCAGTATTAAACGCTCACAATTTATTGCAGCTGCTGCTGCTACTACTACTACTACTTCTGCTGCTGCTACTACTTCTACTACTACTATTACTGCTGTAGCTATTGCTGCTTCTAAAATACTAATTCTACTACTACTAAACTAAAAATACTGGATGCTATATATATATATATATATATATATATATATATATATATATATTTATACATTTCTTTCTTTCTTTTCTTTTTTCTTTCTTTCTTCTCGTGTGGATCGTCAGTACACTTATGTGAGAATTAGATGGAAACTTAAATACTAGCAATCCGATAGTACCTACAATAGTACAGTAATAAATTAAAATAGTACAATTCACAATCTGAAGCTAGAGATAACAATAACACCGGGGAAAAAAATATTATTAATGGATGCCAAGCTCCTTATTCCTAAATCACTTACAGCGATGCGATCCGTAACACACGCTCACATGGTACAGACCCTCCTACATAAACAACAAACACACATTCATCACTCAATTGTGGGAAGCGAAGGCGAATCGCTGTGAGAAGACGGAAAGGAAATAGATTTGTTATTTATCGATTTGTAATCATTATTTTTTGTTAATAGATCCACTGACTGCATCCACTACCATTATTGAAGGGAAAGATGGACGAAACGGGGGTACCCAAAGAAAACTCCCCGACTCTTGTGGGTCGCAGAGCTCATTGGTGTACCGTTAAACAGGGAGGATCACTCCCTGTGAGAACAGAAATGCAAAAATTCAAACTTTAGCGGTTGGATTGAGTAGGGAAAGCTCGCTTTATCGTTGTTTAATGCACTAACAAATACATTCAATTTTTAGGGTTCGCTCCTATTCGCCAAAATATATCAAGCAAATTGATCGGCGTGGGGCTCTTTAAACTTGTATTGATCCCATTTATAAGAACACGGCAACTTTGCCAACTTGGAATTGACATTTTCAGCCAAAACGCCAAAACGGTCAAAGATAAGCTTGTCAACGTAAATAATAAATACGCAAGTAAACAGAGGTAGCCATTTCTCCATTATTACGTTACACATCTTTTTGTCGTTCCCAAAGAGCTCTTTTCCAGCTCAAGAGCTGCTCAAGGCGCTGGCCGATACAGAATCTAACTCAAACCGCCCGAATAGAATGATTCATACAACGTGAAAGCCAATTACTTAAACATTACATTTTCATTAAAAAAAATAATAATAATAATAATAAAACCAGCACTCGCTACTGTGTCGCAGGTTAAGCACCGTCCAGTGCGATTAGCACTTGGATGGGTGACCGCAAAACGTGAAGCGACAAATAACAACGCCCCCAGTTGACTCAACTGTGACTGAGTACCTATTCTATTAAGGGTGGGAAAGGTAAAGCAGCGAGGGAGAGAGATGGGCATCACCCTCATTACGCTGGCCCAAGATAAGTGTGATCTCCAACATCACGCTCCCCTACGGCCTCAAGGCTATGGGACCACCTTTACCTTCACCTTTTTTAATAATAAAAACATCGCTTAGAGTAAAACGTTAATTGTCCAAAACAATCTAAACAACTAAATAACTAAATCAATTAACTAAATAAACAAATACATTCATGAAATACATAACTAATTTAATTAATTAGCTAAATACAACAAAACTAAAAAATAAAGGTGCATTGTTGCAGAATGTTTAATAAAATACGAATGTAAAAATAGAGTTAGAAAAGGTTTAAACTTACCTAAAACTTATATATTCCATGACATGTTGGGTTTCTTCACCGAGCTGGACTTTATGAGAGGCCAGGCTTATTTGAAAACACGTCGATCTAAAAGAGAATTTTAAAAAAGAATCAAAGTTCTTGCTTTTCTTTACAGTTACGAATAATTTTACAACTTGATATGCAGTTCCCATATATATCCCCATGCTTTCTTATGCCTTTCGACTTCCTCTGATTGCTTCTTCGTCTTCTTTCTTTCTCACTTTCGTTCTTTCTTCCTCTTTGTACTTATTTCTTCTTCTTCTTCTTCTTCTTCTTCTTCTTCTTCTTCTTCTTCTTCTGCTTGTCCTACTTCTACATCTGTTTCTACTTCTTCTACTTCTGACGGTTTCTTTCTTCTACTTCTGACTGTTTCTCTTTCTTCTACTTCTGATTGTTTCTCTTACTTGACTGCTTTTCTTTCTTCTACTTCTGACTGCTAGTTCTCATGTATCTCTTCTCTTTCTTCTACTTCTGACTATTTCTCTTTCTTCTACTCCTGACTGCAACTTCTTCTTCTGTCTCTCTTCTCTTTCTTCTATTTCTGACTTTTTCTTTTTTCTACTTCTGATTGTTTCTATTTCTTCAATTTCTTTCTGCTTTTCTTTTTTCTACTTCTGACTACTTCTCTTTCTACTACTTCTGTGTGCTACTTCTTCTGTCTCCTTTCTCTTTCTTCTACTTCTGACTTTTTCTTTCTTCTACTATTTATTGTTTCTCTTTCTTCTACTTCTGACTGATTCTCTTTCTTCTACTTCTGACTGCTAATCATTCTTCTGTCTCTCTTCTCTTTCTTCTACTTCTTTCATTACTTCTGTTTCTCTTTCTTCTACTTCTGTCGGTTTCTCTTTTTTCTACTTCTGACTGCTTTCTCTGATTCATCTGACTGCTTATCTTTCTTCTACTTCTGTTTCTGTTTCTTCTACTTCTGACTGTTTTCTCTTACTTCTACTTCTGACTGTTTATCTGTCTTCTTCTTCTGACTGTTTCTCTTTCTTCTACTTCTGACTGTTTCTCTTTCTTCTACATCTGGCTGCTTCTATTTCTTCTACTTCTGACTGCTTTTTTTTCTTCTACTTCTGACTGCATCTCTTTCTTTTACTGTCGTGTTTCTCTTTCTTCTACTTTTGTTTCTATTATTTGTTTCTGTTGTCTTTTCCTTCGTCTACTCCTTCTAACCAGGTCACTGAGGCATTAATTTTTTCTTCTTCTTCTTCTTCTTCTTCTTCTTCTTCTTCTTCTTCTTCTTCTTCTTGTCCTCCTCCTCTTGCTTCTCCTTCTTCTTCTTCTACCACATTCACTGAAGCATGAACTATGAATTCAGCTCCGCGTGGTTACAAGAAAACCCACCTCTTGTTCTTCCTCTGACTTCTTCTTCTAGCATGTTCACTGAAGCATGCACTGTAAATTCAACTACGTGTGGTCTTCATAGAAAAGCCCACCTGTCTGTGAAAAAACACAGCAAGTTGATTTGGTTGGGGTGAGTGTGTGCGGGTGTGTGCTAGCACACGGACTCTGGAATATCAGGAAATGCCACCGCGATCATGAGCGCCGCCGTGGGAAGTTTTAGGATGGCAAGCGTGCGAGCTCTCTCTCTCTCTCTCTCTCTCTCTCTCTCTCTCTCTCTCTCTCTCTCTCTCTCTTTCTTTCTCTTTCTCTCCCTCTCTCTCTCTCTCTCTCTCTCTCCTCTCCCTCTCTCTCTCTCTCTCTTCAGTCTTCTCATGAGCTCTATGATTCTCTTGTATTGCGTTTGATTCTATTCTATCTTCCTCTGTGAGTTAGTTTTATATTCTCTCTCTCTCTCTCTCTCTCTCTCTCTCTCTCTCTCTCTCTCTCTCTCTCTCTCTCTCTCTCTCTCTCTCGCTCTTCAGTCTTCTGATGAGCTCAATGATTCTCTTGCACTGCGTTTGGTTCTTTTCTATCTTCCTCCGTGAGTTAGTTTTACATTCTCTCTCTATCGCTCTCTTTCTTTCTATCTCTCCCCGAGGGTTTTATCTGGGTACTACGGATTCCTCAAATCCCTTCCATAATGGTATACTGTACGCAGTCAATTTAAAATTTCAAAAATAAACATTCAATTTCCTTTCCGTTTTCTAATAGCGATCTTCCTGCATTTACACCACATGTTTGAGTGATAGATGTGCTTCTTGTGTGTGAAAGTGTGTGGAACATGTGAGCATGTATGTTGATACAGATTGCCGCGCTTTGAGCCCGATTGGTGATTTCGGAAAAAGCGCGTATATAGCGTCCAGTATTGTTATTCTTTACAATTCTCTCTCTCTACTTCCCTGTCTCTTCTCCCTTCTCCTTTTCCTTTTTCTTCCCTCTTCCCTCCATCTCTTAATTCTTTCTTCTCTCTCTCTCTTCTCTCCAAGATAACTCTCTCTCTCTCTCTCTCCTCTCTCTCTTCCCCTCTATGATAAATATCTCTCTTTCTCTCTCTGTCTTCCCTTCCTCTCATCTCCCCTTCCCATATCTCTCTCTCTCCTTCTCTCTCTGTCTCTGTCTCACTCTCTCTCTCTCTTACACACACAAACACACACCTACACACACGCACACACACAGAGATCTTTTGCGAATTGTACAGTCTGCACTAGAGCTGTCAATACTTAAAATACTACATGCGAAACCATTAACACCAGACTGAAAATGGAACTGGTTCAAATCTGGTACACTTAAAAGGGCCGTTCCGCTTCGCCACGTGACCGAAGTGACCAGTTAAAATGATGAACGGTTAGCAGGCTCCCCATTTGAGGGTAGGTAACTCCTGTCTGTCAGTGAAGATGGAGTTTCTCTTTAGTGCAGAAGGTTGGTTGACGCTTATTGTTCAAAGAAATCCACTTTGATCACGCCCACCCCCCTCTCCTCCGCCTCCCAGAAGGTTCTTTAACCATTCACAGTTAGTGTTGCCCCACTGAATAACAATACGTTTACAACATTTTAAAAAAACTCTTTCCAAAGTAAATTTTATTTTTATTTTTATGAAAACAATTTCCTAGTTCTAGGTGCCTAATAATAGCAACAGCCGTTCGCTAGCCAGCCATAATATTCTGCTGCTAAAAATAGCGGCTACTAAAACCGGCAAGAAACAGAACTCGTAAACAAAATTGCTCGTAATGTGTTATTTTTTTCGTTTTAGGCTAATAAAATAGACTAAACCCTACCCCGAATACCAAAGCTTGAACTTCGCTGCTCACTCAGAAATAGGTGCAAACATGGCATTCGATGAACCGTTAATCAGGGAAAATCACTCCCTGTCAGAACCGAATTTAAAAATTCAACCTTTAGCGGTTGGGTTCAGCAAGGAAAGCCCACTTTATTATTGTGTAAGGTGATAACAAAGCCCATTTTATCATTATGGAGTACGTTGGTTATCCCACTTTATCATTGTGTAATGTGCTAACAAAGCCAATTTTATCATTATGGAGTACGTTGGTTATCATTATGTAATGTGCTAACAAAGCCCACTTTATCATTATGTAATGTGCTAACAAAGCCCACTTTATTATTGTGTAATGTGATAACAAAGCCCACTTTATTATTGTGTAATGTGATAACAAAGCCCACTTTATCATTGTATAATGTGATAACAAAGCCAACTTTATCATTGTGTAATGTGCTAACAAAGCCCACTTTATCATTGTGTAATGTGCTAACAAAGCCACTTTATTATTGTGTAATGTGATAACAAAGCCCACTTTATCATTGTGCAATGTGATAACAAAGCCCACTTTATCATTGTGTAATGTGATAACAAAGTCCAATTGTGTAATCTGATAACAAAGCCCACCTTTTCATTATGTAATGTGCTAACAAAAGCCCACTTTGTCATTGTGTAATGTGATAACAAAGCCCACTTTATCATCGTGTAATGCGATAACAAAGCCCACTTTATCATTGTGTAATGTGATAACAAAGCCCACTTTATCATTATGTAATGTGCTAACACATCCCACTTTATCATTATGTAATGTGCTAACAAAGCCCACTTAATCATTGTGTAATGGGATAACAAAGCCCATTTTATCATTGTGTAATGTGATAACAAAGCCCACTTTATCATTGTGTAAGGTGATGACAATGCGAATTTTAAGGTAAACACGTTTTTCAGCTAAAAGCCAGCAAAGCCTTTGAATTTGGAGCCCTTTTAAGTAAGGTAAAGGTAAAGGTAAAGGTAGTCCCATAGCCTTGTGGCCGTAGGGGAGCGTGATGTTGGAGATCACACTTATCTTGGGCCAGCGTAATGAGGGTGATGCCCAACTCTCTCCCTCGCTGCTTTACCTTCCCCACCCTCAAGAGAGTAGGTACTCAATCACAGTTGAGTCAACTGGGGGCGTTGTTGTTTGTCGCTTCACACCTTAGCGGTCACCCATCCAAGTGCTAACCGCACCGGACGGTGCTTCACTTTCGACACAGTAGCGAGTGCTCCAACCACTGCACTATCCGACACCCCACTTTTAAGTAGAAAATGAATTAGTTGACTTTAAAGACCGAAAGTCACCTTCGTTTATTTCTTGCCTTCCCGTACTACTACTGCTTCAACTTGGAATTAATAATACATAATAATACTGGATGTTATATACGCGCCTTTCCCCAAATCAATCAGGTTCAAAGAGCGGCGATCTGTACCAACATACACGTTGACCTGTCTCATCCACCCTCACACACACAACAACAACAACAACAACAACAACAACAAATACACATCCATCACTCAAACAGTTGGTGTAAAGGCAGGGAGACCGCGTACCGCCATTGGAAGACGGAAAGAAACTCGATTTTTTAGTTTTGAAATTTCATATTGACTACGTCCAGTACCATTATTAAAGGGAGGGAGGGAGGGAGGAAACCGGAGTGCCCGGGGAAACCCTCGGTGACCTCAATTGTCTAGGACCTAAGTCACAAACGTTCGCCCTTTGCGGGAATCGAACTCGCGACCTTCGGCATTGGAAACCGGCGACTAATCCACTGCGCCATGAGACTATTTCCATGGAAGATGAACGTTTACACACACCATGGGCGATACGGCAGACAAGAGGTGGATAGCGAACCATCCCAGGGAAAAAGGACCCCTAAATCAACCCTGAACCACCAGAGCTATTACGTGCAGCGCAAAAACGGGTTTAGAAAATGGGGGAGTGCGATGACCTTGACCTTGACCTTTGAGAAAGTGCAATGATCGAACATGATGCGCAGTAGTTGAAGTATCCGCAAAGTAAAACAATGACGACTTACGGTTGAGGTATTCTTGAAATAAGACAAAATGCGTGTCTGGACCAAATAAAGTGACACTGGGAGCGACAGGCCGACCAATGACCAACAAACAGACTGCTTATGATTTGAAGGAAGTACCTGTATACCCAAACAACTGCTGCCTTGGCGAGGTTGAAGCCAATTCGGAAAGACAGGACCATCAGTCTACATTCCATGGTAAGGCTGCTGCGCTCCCTTGTCATCTCCATCTTCCTATATGCTTGCGAAACATGGACCCTCACAGCAGATCTCCAACGAAGAATACAAAGCATGGAGATGAGGTGCTACAGAAGACTTCTGGGCATTTCCTATACCCAGCACATCACCAACGACGAAGTCCGACAGACCATCACACAAGACATTGGACAGCACGATGACCTGCTCACAGTGGTGAAAAAACGTAAACTCCGAGGGTATGGCCACGTCACTAGGTCATCAGGTCTTGCAAAGACCATCCTGCAAGGCACAGTGCAAGGAGGAAGAAGAAGAGGGAGACCGAAGAAGAGGTGGGAGGACAACATTCGAGAATGGACTGGTTTGACACTGAGCGAAACAATCAGGGTTGCTGAGAACAGGGAAAGATGGAGTACGCTGGTTAAACGATCATCTGTGTTGCCCCTACGGCCTCCGAGTTATGGGATAGGATAGGATACCGAAACTCAACAAAATCGCTTCAACCGTTTTGAAGTTATAGAGCAAAGCGTGTTTAGCAACAACAACAGAAACAAGGCGCCAGCGACATCGATCTTTACTTTAGTGCAGATGTGATGGCAGATGGCAGATCACTAACCTAGATAATGTTCGTATGGAATTTGGTCCAAATCTGTGCAGTGATTCTCGAGATTTGGCTTCCAAAGGGCCAACAGACTGACAGACCAAATGACAGACAGACCGACGTTTGACTCGTTCGGATACCTCCCCCCTCCTCCAACTCTCCGACTGTTTTAAAGTATGCCTAAAGGAGTTGAGCTGGAAGGTGATGCGGACGGGCTTGGGGTGGGTGGGTGGTAGGCGAAGTGGGGATGAGGAAGGCGCTAGAAGGTAGGAGAGAAGGATAAATTGTTTCTAAAATAGCCTTAGCTGGGAAGCGTTTAAATGTTGCTTTGTAGGCCAGAGAAGGAAAGATCGGCAGACCTAGCTCGATGCGCTGCAGCACGGACCTAGATTTACTGCACCCTGAACTGCCTTTCTGCACAAACAATGTTTCACTTCCTAAAATGTAAAACCATCAGCTGATTTTGTGGGTGAAATAATTTAAAAAATATATATTTTTCAAGTCTTTTCAAATCGATGTGATTGTCAAATAAATTTTTTGTTAAAACTTGTTAATTTACAATAAATAATAACAACTAGTTTTGTATGCATACAAACAAAATTCTCACGTGAAGGCTCTTTATTTAACCCAGAGAGCAGGTGGGGGGCATTTTATCCAAAAGAAGTGGGTATAGGGAGAAGTGGGGGGAGGTCTAGTCAACACTCAGAAGTGTCATTGTTATAATTTGTTAAAAGAGTAGCACTTATTTATTGTTTATTTTTGTGTGCCCTTTATGTTTCCCATGTTTTGTTTGCTTGGCGTGAATAGTACAATCCTGTTTAAACCGATCAGACATTTTTTTCCACATGATCCTATCCTATCCTATCCTATCACGTAACTCGAAAGTCGTTGGGGCACCACAGATGATCGTTTAACCAGCGTGCTCCATCTTTCTTTGCCTTCTACAGCCCTCATTGACTTCGGTCAGTGTCCAGACAGTCCATTCTCGAATGTGGTCATCCCACCTCTTTTTCTGCCTCCCTCTTCATCTGGCTACTTGCACTGTGCCTTGCAGGATGGTCTTTGCAAGGCCTGATGCTCTGGTGACGTGGCCAAATCATCGGAGTTTCCGTATCATCACCACTGTGAGCAGGTCATCGTGTTGTCCAATGGCTTGTGTGATGGTCTGTCGGACTTCGTCGTTGGTGATGTGTTGGGTATAGGAAATGCCCAGAAGTTTTCTGTAGCACCTCATCTCCATGCTTTGTATTCTTCGTTGTAGGTATGTTGTGAGGGTCCATGTTTCGCAAGAGTACAGGAAGATGGAGATGACAAGAGAGCGCAGAAACTTTATCTTGGAGTGTAGACTGATGGTCCTGTCTTTCCAAATGGGCTTCAATCTTGTTCTACATGATGAGCTCAGTAAGTGGCATGCATTTAACATTTTCCTGTTACAAAGCTTGTGTCTGAATGAATAAAAGATGGGTGTATTAGCCATTGCGGACGGAGAATAGGCATAGGCGAACGGGCTTTAAATTTGCTTCATTTATGGGATGAAACCTGTATTAAACTGTTTAATAACAGCTTCGCTTGACAGTATTCCACGGAACCTGTGAACACGGGCATGTAAAACAAAATAATAATAAAGCATATCGCAGTGTACCTGAAAAGCTACTGTATACCGAAAAAAGGTTCGGTCGATCGCATCCAGTACGCTGGTAGAAAAAGTTTCGAATTTCAGTCTATCATTTGAGCCTTTAAACAATGAATAACTAACTAACTAATCAATCTATCATGACATTAGTAAGCGCATTTGGGTTTTATCTACCCTCTACAGTGTTCCCGATTACGCACAGTAGTGCGTCAATTACGCACAAAATATGAAAAATGACGCAGAAAAATTTGCATGTGTACGTCCTGTGGACGCACACATTTTTTTCGAATCGCTGAAGTCAAAAATACGACCAACGAGTGGCGAACTAGTTCACGGCATAATCAGAATCAGAACCCAACTGAGACTGCCATTGCAGACGATTAAAGATTGTGTCGGGAGTTGTCGTCCTTAAAAATCGCATGCGCGCGCATTGTAAACTTCCTCCAAGCAATCCATTCACTGAACAGAAGAAATCTTCGTGAATCCATTCTTTGATTCTATCTAGGCTTAAATAAACATTTAGTACATGTTTTAATTTTTTGGTTTTATATGTTTATGATAACTAATGTGACGCTTTAACAGAGTAAAAAAAGAAAAGAAAAAAAGTGAGGCTAGGACTTGTTTTTACATTTTTTTTTCCAATTTGGGGACTCTCAAAATTTGCACAATGACTCTTAAAATTGTATACCTGGGAGTCCCAAGGACTCTCATTTTTCGTTTGTTGAGGGAACACTGCCTCTACCTAAGAATCGAGGGATCCGTGGATTCTGCCGATTACCGGAAGTGGAAAAACCAGAACAGCACTAGAGACAGGGAAGTTCGGGTGTTTGAGCGCAAAAGCTGGTTCTCCGGTCTGGTACTTCCTTGCGAAAAAGGTATGAATAAGAGACAGTGCCAGACATCCTGACCATCACAGGCGCTTCACTCAGCATGCTGTCCACACATCTGCTCTAAGGGAAGAAAGTGACCAGAGAAAGAAAACTAAATCACAATCATACGCATACGCACGTTCGTAAACACACACACGCACGGACTCACGTACGTACACACACACACACACATACACACATATTTGCAAAATATTAGAACTGGGTTTATTTCAGATTGTAAGAATCGGAAAGTGGTTTTTTGATGGAAAGAGAGCAAACTTTATCTAAAAATGTAAGAATCTGATGCAAAATCGGCTCTTTCCGTCTAAAAATGTAAGAATCTGATGCAAAATCGGCTCTTTCCGTCTAAAACGTTGACCTATTTCGTCTCCTCCAACTTTCTTCAAAATTTGCCCGAAAAATCGACTGGATTTTCTCCGTTCCGGATATAGCACTCCCTTGTACATAAAACACTCTCATGCACTACCATTGCACTCCCATGCACTAAAAAAAGAGCACTCCCGCGCACTTAGGAAAAAAGTAGGGTCCTGGAAAAAAGTGGGGTTCCACTTCCAAGCAAATAAACCCATTTGTTACTAAGTAAGACAAAGTCTGCTACCCATTTGTGCGTTTATTCAAGTTTACACACACACACACTCATACTTGCAATACATCAGAACTGGGTTTATTTAAGAATGTAGGAATCGGAAAGTGATTTTTTGACGGAAAAAACGCAAACTTCTTCTAAAAATGTAAGAATCTAATGCAAAATTGGCTCTTTCCATCTAAAAAGTTGGCGACGAAATAGGTCGAATTTTCTTCAAAATTTCTCCAAAAATTGACTGTATTTTCTCCGTCCCGGATAGAGCACTCCTGTGTACTTAAAACACTCTCATGCACTACAACTGCATTCCCATGCACTAAAACAGCACTCCCGCGCACTTAGAAAAAAGTGGGGTCCTGGAAAAAAGTGGGTTCCAAGCAAATAAACCCATTTGTTACTAAGAAAGACAAGGTCTGCTACCCATTTGTGCGCTTTTGTGGGTACACACACACACACACACACACACACACACACACTTCGATAACTGTATTACAACCCAAACCATTCACTTCAGCATAGTTGGTCAACTACGCCACCTCCACCCTATACTTCAACCTCCTCTCCCTGACCCTTGTAGAGCCGATCATGACACTGAATGATGGATATCCAGCGAGACGTTTATTCTGCCGCCATGTGAGTCCATGAGCTAAAGTCCAGTCATAACCTCCTTGTGTACTAACCCCCCTCCCTTTCTCTCTTCCACTCTCCCCCTTCCCATTTTTTTTGGGGGGACACAACCACACCCGCCCACACATATACATACGCGCGCTTGCGTGAAATAAAGACAAAAAGTAAGAAATGGAGTAAGGAAAGAAAGCAAGAAAGAAAGGGGGAAAAGTATGCAAGAAACAAATAAATTATGGAACGGATGACAAAAAGACAGAAACTGTGAAGAAAGGAAGGAAGAACGAAAGACAGAAAGAAAGACAGATAGGAAGAAAGTAAGATAGAAAGAAAGGAAGGAAGGAAGGGCAAACGAAAGAAAGAAAAGAAGAAAGAAAGAAAGAAAGAAAGAAAAAACGAACGAAAGATAGAAAGAAAGAAAGATAGAAAGAAAGAAAAAAGAAAGAAAGAAAGAAAGAAAGAAAGAAAGAAAGAAAAAAAGAACGAAAGATTGATTGATTGATTGATTGATTGATTGTTGCTTTAGGTCCAGCGGACTCTTCCGAGCCAAATCAGGACCGGACAACCCCCAATCCGCATAAAAGATCTGCCGAAACAACCCTAGTGGGAAAATTGAATGCCCTCCACCGGCCAGTCACTTTACAATAAAGACATCCCACGCAGGGGACGGCTGAGGCTTTACCCCAACTACTCGAACCCCCGGTTACAAAAACAAAATAGGATACAAACATCATTAGAAATCATCAACAAAACACATACATATAAAATGCCTATAGTGCTAAATAATAGCATCATAGGAAGCCCTAGTGACCACCCGGCAGAAAGCGTCCAACACTCCCAAGCTGATCCAACAGACCTCATACACAAACAGAGTCTTGTCCAGGAAGAGTTTTCAAGAAAAAAGGTAGGTCATTGATCTAGCGAAGAAGAAGATAGTATAGCAGAGTGATAGGACAGAGCAGGAATGGGAAAGAGCAAATGAGGAAGACAGCGACAGTGGGAATTTAAAGCACTAAATTTCCAGAAAGTGGGGATACTATTTATACTGAAACCCCCGTCACTCCAACGGGGGTACTGTTGCCGCAGTGAATCAGCCATGCCTACAAAGGCAAGACAGGTTTTCAACTGGGGCTTTCACTTTTCCCTTTATAGGTTAGAACAATCTACAGTGGCAAGATTGCTCATGACCCCAAGGGGTAAAAGAACGAAAGATAGAAAGAAAGAAAAAAGAAAGAAAGAAAGAAAGAAAGAAAGAAAGAAAGAAAGAAAGAAAGATAGAAAGAAAAAAAGGGAGGACAAACGAAAGAAAGAAAGATAGAAAGAAAGAAAGATAAAAAAAAGATAGAAAGAAAGAAAAAAAAGATAGAAAGAAAGAAAGACATTAAACACAAAAGAAAGCGATAAAATAATGAATGAATTAATTTATAAATAACAGTAATAAATAAATAAATAAATTTTTAAAAAAGTAAATTAAGGAATGAAATAAGTTTTAAAAACAAAATAAATAACGAATGAACGAAGTCGGAAACTTTTGTTAAAACTTCAAACAAAGAAAGAAGGAAAGATAACAAAAAACGACAGACAAAAAGAAAGAACCTAAAAAAAATACTTGAAAGAACGCGATAGAAACAAATCTTAAATCGGTATCAAGGTCATACACAACGGAGAAAATGGAACTACATGTTGAAGCGGAAGAATCTATGATAGCGCCTAATCACGCAATGTTCGAATTTTCATTCACATCCCGAATGGCTTCAAAAGCGCACGTTTTGTTCAACCTCGCAAAACGTTTGCAAACGATCGCGGCCATTGCTTGGCAGAAAGCGCAGATTGATTTTACTTTCGAAAATGTGAAGCCCCAACCACCTTCCCCTTCCCCCAATCTATTTTATCAATGAATTTATTGTGTTCCATATTTGCTTGCTCTGTTTTTAATAATAATAATAATAATAATAATAATAATAATAATAATAATAATAATAATAATAATGGATGCTATATACGCGCCTTTCCCCAAATCAATCAGGCTCAAAGCGGCGATCTATACCAACATACACGCTCACCTGTCTCATCCACCACCCTCACACACACAACAAATACACATCCATCACTCAAACAGGTGGTGTAAAGGCAGGAAGATCGCTAATGGTAGACGGAAAGAAAATCGAATTTTTAATTTTTGAAAATTTTATATTGACTGCGTCCAGTACCATTATCGAAGGAAGGGAGGAAACCGGAGTGCCCGGTGAAAACCCTCGGTGACTTCAATTAGTCTCGAACCTAAGTCACATACGCTCGCCCCTTGCGGGAATCGAACCCGCGACCTTCGGCATAGGAAACCGGCGACTAATCCACTGCGCCACGAGGCCACCCTACCGTGCGAATGAAATACGGTTTACAACAGTGCAATAGCGGTTATACATGTAGAGAGACAAAAGGTTTGTGTACAACACAAGTGATCAAGATGTCTCGCCTCAAGAGATGGGACTGGAGTTTTGTGATATTATCTTGGATATAATACTTATTAGTTGCTGTCCTCCGTGGATTGAGGGAATGATAGGAAAGATTTATCTCCCCTCCTCTGCTGCCAGTGGTTTGCATTGTGGATTTGTGCCGTAGATACAGATGGCCATTTTGCCGTGTTCTCAGCTCGTCTGTGGATCAGCTGGGCTTGCTGAAAACAAGAGACTGATTTGGTTTTTTCCAAAAGCATAAGAAGACGGCCAAATAAAGTCCTCAGGGAAATCATCTTCGTGCCAAACAAGTATCCACAATTGGGAAGCATAACTAGGAAGGCACGAACTTACTCTTTGGAAAGAGAACTCGTTGCCAAAAATATCTCTAAACAGGTAGTAGCGGTGGTAGCTAGTTTAGTGTTTTCCGCGTTACACAAAGCAGCAATTGCAAGCGGTTAACGTTAGCAGACTTGAACGCAGCCTTGGTCACCACCACAAGAAGGCATTAAAGTGTGGATGAAGGTACCAAAGGGTAGGGAGGTAGAAAAATGACAGGAGGGGAGTTGGGGAATCTGGCTGTGTGATACGAAAAGGTGTCCAGGAGTGAATGAAAGAAAAAAAATAATGTTAGGAGGGCGGGGATGAGGGAAAGGTGGGTAGGGTGGGATTGTATCATTTGTTCTTGTTGGTTGTTCTCTTGTTTGGTTGTGCTAGCGCACACGCACACACACACACTCTCTCTCTCTCTCTCTCTCTCTCTCTCTCTCTCTCTCTCTCTCTCTCTCTCTCTCTCTTTCTCTCACACCACCACCGCCACCACCATCACCACCACCACCACCTCAACCAACACCTACAACACTACAACTACAAATACAACAACATTTGAAAAAATAACAACGGACATAACACAATTTCGGTTTTTTTAAGATTCGCAAATTTATTTGGAAATACATTTTAATGGATTGCCATCTTGTTTGTATCAAGACAAGACGCATGGGAATTTCAAAGCAACAATGGCTTATTAGAAAGTTATAAAATAATTATATTGTCTCGGGGAAAACGAAACTGGTTTTCATTTTATCTGCCCACTTTCCGTCGTTGAGGGTAAATTACATTCATTGGTGCATGCACATAGATCTTCCTTCGTGTGTGTGTGTGTGTGTGTGTGTGCGCGCGCCGTGTGTGTGTGTGTGTGTGTGAATGAATGTATGTGTGTGTGTACGTGTGAAGGAACAGATAAGACAGTGTATTACCGTCCTTGTCAATTGTGGTCCTCCTGTCCTATACAGTGTGAAGTAAAGTAGTCCACAGACAATCACCCAAGTCACCAAATCCACTATACTCCAATGCAGTTCAATCCAATGTCCACTTAATGCAATAATTTGTTTAGCACAATGCTCTGTGTCGCAGAGACATGCAAACGTTACAAGTTTTTATAATGTCGTTGTAATTGTATTATGAATTGGTCGCCCAAGCACAATGCCCTGGTTACTGGCGTCTAGTGAACAGTGTTCACTCTCCTCTTTCTTACTGTCTGGCTACATACCACGCTGTTTGACTGTATTTTTTGTAGAAATGGTAAATAACTCTTTAAACGTTATAACAAATTTGATTTATTGGTAATTGTTTGATATTATTGTCCATACTATATTTTTATTTTATTTTGGGAAAGTATGCAACAAAATAAAAATTATTAATTATACTACTTTTCGCTTTTGTCTTCCTTTTTTTTGTCAGGAAAAAATTATGCAGTATATATACAGGACTTGTTATAAAAGTGTGTTTTATTGGAAACAATTTTTTTTTTCATATATGCACAGGACATAGACCTGCTAGGTAATACTGATTACGAATAGTAGGTATATAAGCGAGCTAATGTTTTAAAATCGGAGTGTTCCATGGGACTCTGTAGTCCCCTTGCCGTTCCTGGCCAGAATGGCAGGGAAAGCGAGGGTTTTTGTTGCAGACGATCTCCTTCCCCACCCTTTGACGGGGTTTTTATTGTTGCTGGGCTGTGCACAATGGACTGCTATTACCTCCTCGTCTTAGTCTATGGGGATAGCTAGTTATCTCCCTATGACTTAACTTAATACATTTATTTATTTAGCTCGGTCTGTGTTTAGGCTGGGGTACAGAGATAGATAGAAAAATGGTAAAAGATCACTGTCACACTAGCTTTCACACGGCTATGAATCATATGTAGTCCAGCCGCTTGATAACAGTGAAAATCACACATTTATTTCCTATACTCTATACACGATCCTCGAAGTACGAATCTAACTTAAAAGTTCAATTGTCAATGCGAATGGTTCGATCGCTGATAATCTAGGCAGCTACTTTTTCATCATAGGGCACTGGATACTTTCTGCCCTATTGGTCAGAGTTCTTGAAGAGTGGACTACTGTGGTCCTTTTTGATACCAGTTTTAGTGCACTGTTTCTGGGGCACTTAACTGCGTGGTTGAAGCGCTGCGTTGCGGTCGCTTCTGGGACAAGTTGTGTTGTCGTGGAGTCTTTGACTTGGTGGTTGGACGGTTGGGCTATCTTTGCACAATGCTGGAGATGCCTTGGCAGCCAACTGTAAGCGTCGACTTGGTTTTGTCTTTTGCTGAGTTGGGCTCACGATATTAACGCCTGCTCGTGTGTTTGACAATGTCAGGCCGTGGCTACTTGATTGAATTCGAATATTCAACAAGTACTGCTGTCTAATCTTCTCAGGAGAGAGATTTCTGCTAGAGTGTACTGTGTACGGTTCAGCGTTTCAACGAAGACTGACGTTCTATCTCTTTGCTTGAATCACCTAGAACTGGTTCTAACTAACCTGGCTGTGTTCTCATTGGCTGAAACAACTCTGAGTGGCTGTACAATTCGAAGCTCGATCGTAGGCTGCGATAATGTCACTAACTGTGCTTGCATCAAGCTACAACTGTGTTACGCATGATCACTTCTGTCGTCTGCTTTAGACTAACTGTAACCTTCTCTAAGTCTACCCTGACTAAACAAGCAAATTCTCAAAATGTGCTGGGTAAACTGGGGCTCTTGTTACACCCCCCCCCCTCACCGCAATCTCTCGCCTTGCGATACATCACTACTCCCTAAACCGGACACTCGTATCACCCTCTTCACCTCCGGACCAAAGTTGCGGGACGTCGGAACACCCGGTAGTCGGTGGGTTTTGCGGCTGCCCGCAGCATTGGGAGGGAGGATCAGGAAGGGGTGCGAGTGCCTCGGTAGAGAGTCCTATGGTCCAAGTCGAGAAATCTGGCAACTTTTTGTTTTCTTCGACAACTTTTTATTCTCTATCCAGTGCCAGATTTTTCGGAGAATTTAATTTTATTTACCAAAACGTTCTGTGATTTTAAACTGTGTATTTATTATGTACTATCATGTTAGTCAGTAACGGGTATTGTTGCTATTTATAGGTTATTCTGCAGTACTTCCTGTTACAATATTGCCATGTTTCTTAATAAATTATATAGGCAGTTTTATTATACTAAATCTACCTGGCTATGTCTGCCATATGACAGTTTGCTGTTGATAAAAGGGCGTCTGGCCAGATAGCAGAATTTTAAAATCAACGACGGGTGTGTCTGACACATATATTATTAATTTATCCCTCATGCAGCTTACTCCAAGATATAAGTTATACAAAAATAAATAAATAAAATGGAATAACCTACACTTTTCAAGACACTAAACTATATATATATATATATATTTTAACCTTGTTTTAGTGTCTGAAACGATCTGCGACTCCTGATTGGGTGTTTTAAACAGATATAAGCTTACTACTAAGCTTTAGTTTCTGAACAGATCTATATTCGTCCGTTTACAGTCTTTCGTCTATTAATTGATCCCGTGTTAGTGTCTTGAAAAGTGTAGGTTATTCCATTTTATTTGAGAAGAAATATATATTGTACATCGTTTTAGTTTCTGAAACGGTCTATGACTCATATTTGGGTGTTTTAAACAGATGTGCAACTGTAACTATAAGGATGTCTTACAAAATGTGTATGAGTGTATGGGTTTCTTACAAATATTTGTATTAAGCACAACTTTATTTATTTGCTGAAGTTTGTGAAATAGATATATCATAACTCCAATTTGAAATCTTAAAAAATGAAGAAGGAGAAAGAGAAGAAGATGCAGAAGAAGAAGAAGAAGAAGAAGAAGAAGAAGAAGAAGAAGAAGAAGAAGAAGAAGAAGAAGAAAAAGAAAAAGATCCATTTTAATCGTGCTTCTATTGTTGGATGTGATTGTTCGGTGTGTGTATGTAATGTGAATTTGCTAATGCTGCCACTTTAATTGCTAATTTTGAAGTGAATAAAGTTGCATTGCATCTATTTTAATTCTTGTTTAAGTGTTAAAAAGTATTGGTTTTTTAAAAATATTTGTTTAATGTATTTTCTTTGACTGTTCACTGTAGATGATTTTAATTTTATTGTGTATTCAATTTTTTAAAACCAGGTTTTGATTATCTGCCAGACATTTAATAGAGTCAAGAAGCTGGAATCAGTTTTCAATAAAATGAAAAGGACAGGCGCTTGTACCACTTACAAGATAATGTTAAGAGTTAAATATATAAATTAATAGAGAGCCAGGTAGCAACAATCCAAACCAACTAACATCAAACACAGTGCTAACTAATAACACAATGACAGTGTCTTGGTGACAACAAATTCTTAGTAGTACTAGCAATAGATTAAAAGAGGTTCGGTATAAATGAGCGTGCCTAGAAACTACAGAGGGTCATGGCGCTTACAAATTCACACAATACAATTTAATAAAACCCTGACAAGTGGCATGCGCTTGAAATATAGTACCACTTACAAGTTAAAGGGAAGAGTTAGATGAACATATTAATAAAGAACCAGCTTGGCCTTGAATGCTTAGGCTACACTGAGTGCAGTCTATGTACTGCATGGGTAGTCACAAAGACACCCGTTGAGAAGTTCACATTAGGAAGAAGCCAGTCGCAAATTGGAAATACCCCATTTGCTGTACGGTGGCAGAATGTATTATATATTACATATATCACTTCGTATATTCCGTGAAGGGTTCTGGAAAATATATATTATTTTCCGTGTTCATTATGGCGTGTTACTGAGATATATTACACCATTTTTGTTTCTGAAAAGATATTTTTGACTCCGTTTGTGTGTCTGGAAAGATATATTAGTCAGTTTGGATGTCTTTATATGATATAGTACACCGTTTTGGGTGTCTTAAAAAGATATATTACCCCATTGAGGGCTGCTAAGTAGATCTTCTGAAATCGCGAGGGTGTCTTAACAGAATGATGAATAACTAGCTTTGCTTTGGTTTTTAGAAAAATATATATTTCTCGCAGACGGCCCCTTATCGTTTAACAAATTGCCAATTCTACGAACTTAAAAAAATATGGCATTGGCCACAGCTTGATGTATCCATTTTAGGCCTATTTTATTTTATTTACATTTTATTTTATTTTATTTTTAAATGTATGTACAGGGTGTTCCAAAAGTCTTGGGCACATTTGAAGTCCCCATATCTCAATTACTATGAATGGTAGTAAGATAAAAGTTGTGCCATTTTAAAGCTAATTACATTAAGTTTTTTTGTAAAGCTGTTGATTTTTTTATTTCTTTTCAGACCCATTAATGGCGTTTACTCAACCAGAAAACACTGGGACGCGTTTGGCAAGAATTTGACTATCGGCTTGATGTGTGTCGTGTGACCAATGGTGCTCACATTGAACATCTTTGAACATTCCATGTAAAAATTGAGATTTCCACCTTTCTGAATTTACCAGATGCGTTTTTATATCCTTAATAGTTTCGGAAATATTCAATGTCAAAATGTGCCCAAGACTTTTGGAACACCCTGTATAGTAAGGCACATTTTCTATCATTCACACTGGAACGATGATTTAAAACTCTATTTCTCTGTATTGAGATTCCCAATACCTTCTCTGTATTGAGATTCCCAATACCTACATGCAGTAGATCTATTTCTCTGTATTGAGATTCCCAATACCTACATACAGTAGACCTATTTCTCTGTATTGAGATTCCCAATACCTACATACAGTAGACCTATTTCTCTGTATTGAGATTCCCAATACCTACATACAGTAGACCTATTTCTCTGTATTGAGATTCCCAATACCTACATGCAGTAGACCTATTTCTCTGTATTGAGATTCCCAATACCTACATGCAGTAGACCTATTTCTCTGTATTGAGATTCCCAATACCTACATGCAGTAGACCTATTTTTCTGTATTGAGATTCCCAATACCTACATGCAGTAGACCTATTTCTCTGTATTGAGATTCCCAATACCTACAGGCAGTAGACCTATTTCTCTGTATTGAGATTCCCAATACCTACAGGCAGTAGACCTATTTCTCTGTATTGAGATTCCCAATACCTACAGGCAGTAGACCTATTTCTCTGTATTGAGATTCCCAATACCTACATGCAGTAGACCAATTTCTCTATCACAGGGGCACCCTTATCAAAATGTAAACCGAGCGTATACTACTACTACTATTACTACTACTACTACTACTACTACTACTACTACTACTACTACTACTACTGCACTACTACTACTACTAGTAGTAGTAGACGACAACTAAGATAACTTTTCATTCATTATAGTAGTAGGTTTAGTGGTAGTGGTAGAAGTAGTAGTAGTAGTTGTAATAGTAGTAGTAGTTGTAGACGACAAGATAACTTTCCATTCATTATAGTAGTAGTAATAGTAGTAGTAGTAATAGTAGTAGTATACTACTGTGTTAGTCAAATTAATTATATATGTGTCTTAACTTACTTTTTATGTCATTTTCTGATTGATTTTAGTCGCAGTTATAGTTCTTTAAAGGTGTTAAAAGTAAACTGTTAAGCGCTTAGAGCTAGATTAATAGGTAAGCGCTATATAAAAAGCCCTGTAATAATAATAATAATAAATAATAGTAGTAGTAGTAGTAGACGACAAGATAACTTTCCATTCATTCATTCATTATAGTAGTAGTAGTAGTAGTAGTAGTAGTAGTAGTAGTAGTAGTAGTAGTAGTAGTAGTAGACGACAATTAAGATAACTTTCCATTCATTACAATAGTAGTAGAAGTAGACGACAATTAATATAACTTTCCATTAATTATAGTAGTAGTAGTAGTAGTAGTAGTAGTAGTAGTAGTAGTAGTAGTAGTAGTAGTAGTAGTAGTAGTAGACGACAATTAAGATAATTTTTCCATTAATTATAGTAGTAGTAGTAGTAGTAGACAATTAAGATAACTTTCAATTCATTATAGAAGTAGTAGTAGTAGTAATAGTAGTAGTAGTAATAGTAGTAGTAGTAGTAGTAGACGACAATTAAGATAACTTTCCATTCATTATAGAAGTAGCAGTAGTAGTAGTAGTAGACGACAATTAAGATAACTTTCCATTCATTATAGAAGTAGCAGTAGTAGAGCAGTAGTAGTAGTAGTAGACGACAATTAAGATAACTTTCCATTCATCATAGAAGTAGTAGTAGTAGTAGTAGTAGTAGTAGTAGTAGTAGTAGTAGCAGTAGTAGTAGTAGTAGACAATTAAGATAACTTTCCATTCATTATAGAAGTAGTAGTAGTAGTAGCAGTAGTAGTAGTAATAGCAGTAGTAGTAGTAAAAGTAGTAGTAGTGGTAGTAGTAGTAGTGGTAGTAGTAGTAGACGACAATTAAGATAACTTTCCATTCATTATAGAAGTAGTAGTAGTAGTAGTAGTAGTAGTAGTAGTAGTAGTAGTAGTAGTAGTAGCTTGTTTTTTGTTCCTTTTTAGTTTTCACACTGTATTGTTCCTATTTATCGGGCAATTCTGGGCCGCCTTCCCTGGGGAAGACGTAGTCGCAGCCTGTGGCGCGCCCAAACCCAACCTATATAATATTAGTCATGGTTTGAAATTTTGTTGGGGGAGAAAACCGGAGTACCCTGAAAAAACCTCCGAGTCGAAAGTAAATAATATTAATCCCGCACCTGTGAGACGCGTTTCTAGCTTAGTCCCGCCTTAGACCACGCCGCCAGAACGCTCTCATTTCGTTTTTAAATTTAGTTGTAGTATTAGTAGTAGCCTAATAGTAGTAGTGATAATAGTATAAGTAGTAGTAGTAGCAGTAGTAGCAGAGCGTCTTGCTAGTAACCGAAAGGTCGCTGGTTCGAATCCCGGATTGGTCAACGTGTGATCATATTATTTTCCCCTTTACCAACAACTGGCCCGCTGGTGTCAGTATAAATCGGTCCAGTAGTCACCTATATGCGAAAGTGTCGTGTGACTATAATCTACAAACAACAGTAGCAGTAGTAGTAGTAGTAGTAGTAGTAGTAGTAGTAGTAGTAGTAGTAGTAGTAGTAGTAGTAGTAGTAGTACTGTAGTCGTCGTAATAGTAGCAGTAGTAGTAGAGTAGTACTAGAAGTTATAGTATAGAATCCACCTTCTGTGCGCCTATGTTGTCTGCAGTGCAAAATTATTTATGAAATGTTGGGCTGAAAGTAATGACGGCTCATAGACCTTGTTCTTCGACGTCACACACCGCTTTCAGCAGAGTGACCCAGCGTGCGTTTGATGATAATTACTGAACAACATGAGCGTTGAAGGTGTAGAGTCTTCTCCCAACGTTGGCGAAACTGGCAGGCGGGCAAATAAGTACTGTTTAACGTCCTGCGAAACGACATGACCAAAACATTACAAAATGACACCTCCCCCACCATCCCCAACACCAACAACAACATCACCACCACCAACGCCAACAACACCACCACCACCACCAACAACAACATAAACTGTATACAACTTATGGAAAACACCACTTAGAATGATGTGGACTGTATAATTTTTAAAAGGACCCACTGTGACCACGCCCCCTCCAAAAACCCTTTTAACATTCATAGTGAGCGTTGCCTCACTGAAAAAAAAATCTTACAACAAAATAAATAACAATTTCGAAAGTGTAGTTATTTTTGTAATGAATACATTCTGTAGATTTTATGTCTATTAATAGCAAGGGCTAGGCAGCATTCTGGAGCTAAAAATAGCATCAACCAAAAACTGGTAAGAGACAGAACCGTCAAAAGAAAATTGCTCGATAAGGATTTCGGTTTTAAGTCGATAAAATAGACTTTTTCCTACGCCAGACACCAAAGACGCCCTCTTCAAGCCGGGTGCACCGTGGTTCACCCAGAAATAAAGTCCAAGATCGCACGGCTATGGTATTGATGTACCGTTAAAAGAAGGGAAATCACTCCTTGTCAGAAACGAAAATGGACAATTCAAACTTTAGCAGTTGGTTATAGAATTCCCTTTGTAAAATAATTATTTTTGCCCCCACTTTCAGCTAAATAATTTTTTTTTTTTAAAGAGGGGGTAGGTAAGGAGGTACTGCTGTGTTTTCTATTGTAGTCTTAATAAAATTATACAAAACATAAATAAATGAACTATATAATTATTTAGAAAAAGGAAAAGCGGCTAAGGCTAACCAGGTCCACCGAAAGTTACACTAAATCTACTAATGATTATTGTATGAACAAGTTCAGATATAGTTCCCAATTCAACTGGAAAAGATGTAGTTTCTCCTTTACAGTACAATGATATTTTTCCATGCAAAATCTATATTTTAGGACTCTTAAAAAGCTTTGTATGTTAGGTTTTGATTGTTGCCATTTACTGGTATAAATATAGTATTTTGCACAAACAAGAATCATATCCAGTACTTTGTCAGTTGAAACATTTTCCTGTACACCAAACATGACTAACCGTTCAGTAAACTGAAAATTTACAACATGCCTACATTTACTGTTTAACAACTGTCCAAGGTCTGTCCAAAACTTGTTCACACATTGACGAGCTAAATAATTTTTATATAGAAGCATATTTTCGAAATAATTTTTGGGGGTCACAAACTATGTAAGGTTTATCTAAATAATATATTTTGTCGGTAAGCTTATTATTTACCTAAACAATATCTTGTTTAGGTGAATAAATCTTGTTTAGGTAAATAAATCATGTTATCGGTAAATAAGGCATTGTTGCTAAAAAAAAAAAGGAATTATTTTCCTATATAATGCAATTTTTAGTAGATTGTTTGAAATAATGTATTAGTTAGAAATGTTGCTAAATAATGATTTGTTTACGATGCATTATTTTCGTAAACAATTCATTGTTGCGGGACTGCACTATTTGTTATTTAAGGGATTCGCAGATATAAGTAGTGATAAAGAAATTTGAAAAATCGTTATTTAATGCGTTTTTGCGAGTTAAAATGAGGCAACTGCTTTATTTCACTCAATTTGTTTTATAATGTTCGCGACAATATTAATATACGAAACTGAATCGGTAACGGCTTCGAATAAGAATGATCCATAATTATTTCTGCATTGGCGGGATTGCCTTTACCGTAAATAAAAATGTAGAACTCGCAAGTTAACGGCGGTCTTATGGAGAAAAAAACAAAGCAGAAACGTTGATTCTAATTTCCAACAGTTCAATACTCCTGCTACTGCCATTTCTTCTACACCCACTTCTGCGTTTTGGGGTAAATAAATACCAAAAGTTTTTTTTTTTTTTTTTTTTTTTTTTTTTTTTTTTTTGCATCTGACGGAGATACTGAAAACACTTAACACTCCCGCACAAAACTGACCTTGACCTTTCGTTTGTGTTCGTGACGTTACTGACATTTTATCTTCCAATTTGTTATCTTCCAAAAATACATAATTAACAAAATGTGGAAAGACCTTGTATTTAATTTTAGAAAGCAGTCAAATTACAAGACTCAAGTTTTCAAGTAAATCCTGGAATCCCCCCCCCCCCCCCCAAAAAAAAAAAAAAAAAAAAAATTGCAGTCCCTAAACATTGAATTGTTTACGTAAATAATGCATTATTTGGCAACATGTTCTAAATACTATATTATTTAGCAATTTCTGCTAAATAATACCATACATAGGTAAACAAGTCATTATTGAGCAACATTTTAAAATAATACATTATTTCACATAATGTGCTAAATTGTGCATTATATATATAAATAATTCCATATTTAGCAACAATGCCTTATTTACCAATATCATGATTTATGTAGGTGAACAATATATTATTTAGGTAAGTAATACGTTATTTACGGAGAAAATATATTATTTAGAGAAATCTTACATTGTTTTGTAAACAAATTATTATTTAGAAAATATGCTTCTTTATTAAGATTATTTAGCTAAAAGTGGTTTTTAAAAAACAACAACGAAAACTATCGCAATTAAATAATTTACAAAGGAAATTCCATAGTTCGTTGGAGCAAAAAAAAAATCACATTTTATTATTGCTTAATGCAATAACAATACGAACTTTAGGGTAAACACGTATTTGCCAAAGGTAAACAAAGAATGGATTGCCTTATAAATATTACTTATTAAAAAAGAACCATTTTATAGGATGTGCGAGAGTGTTTAAATAATAACTGCCTTATAAATAATTCTTATCAAATAAATGCCATTTAGTATGCCGTGCTAAAATAGTCTTCTTTTTCTTTAAGAATTAAAAAAAGGTATGAGTGTCTAGTAAATTCTACTTATCAACAGTTTCAACGCTCTGTTCAAAAGGCGTGTGTCAGGGAGGCTATTCACTATAACCTGCATGGAAAACGCCCCTCACGAAAAGGCTCTTAAGTCCCCTGTCTCGCGAACTAGACACGGACCAGCCCAATGCCACACTCATATCCACAAGTCGGCCAGTTTGTTTTATGCAGTCTTTCGGTTCATCATAGATCTTTTACGCAGCCTATCAACGGCTTAGCACTTTTTAAGCCGAGTGCTACATAAAGATTTATTTTTTCTGTAAAATGTATGCCCTTAGTTCAAGATGGAACCGTTACTCATCCTCCGTATCGCTGGAGCATGTCTATGTGCCTTCAGGTCAACAACTCCCACCCCATGCCCACTCCTCACCCACCCACCCACACTCCTCAGGCCTATGTTCTACTAGGTCCATGTTTTTCCCTTGGATCCTGTCCCCATCCTCAGACATGTCCCCTCGCTTGTGTTTGGGATCGTGCACTAACTGATGTCTGATAATTATAGTAACAAAAAAGTAATATATATTTATCGCTAATAATCACATATACAAAACATACAAGAACCATGCATAACAAAAACAAAACCCACATAAATATAGTACAGTACTTAATAGCTCTTGGGGAGAATGGATTTTGGGGAGAAAAAAAACATACTTAAAAGGGGAGACAAGGGAAAAAGGGGGGGGGTAATTATAGACCTATAATAATAATAATAATAATAATAATAATAATAATAATAATAATAATAATAATAATAATAATAATAATAATAATAATAATAATAATAATAATAATACAGGATGCTATACGCGCCTTATAATAATAATGTTCGTCATTTATAAGGCGCCTTAGCCTAAGGATCAAGGCGCTGGCCGATACAGGATCTAACTCAAACCGCCCGAGACGCCCACCCGCAGCCTTTGGCGCATGGTTTGACGCCCGGACAACTGAGCACAATCCTGGGCAGCCAGGGATGGGGGAGAAGGACCAAGTGCATGCTGGGTGTGTTCTTGTTACCGGCACTCACCCGTCTAGGACATGAGCGTCAGGATCTTTAAAGTCCGTTATGATGGAATGTATGCGACACACAGACTAGACCTCGGTTTATACTCTCATCCGAAGGAGTAGGAAAACAGGAGTAAAGTGTCTTTCCCAGGGACACAACACAATGGCCCGGCCAGGGCTCGAACCCGGGACCTTCAGATCCTCAAGCCGAAGCACTACCATTAGACCACAGTGCCTTTCCCCAAATCATTCAGGCTCAAAGCGCGGAGATCTATACCAACATACACGCTCACCTGTCTCATCCACCCTCACACACACCAAACACAAATCCATCACTCACTCAAACAGGTGGTGTAAAGGCAGGGAGATCGCTATTAGAAGACGGAAAGAAAATCGAATTTTTTATTTTTGAAATTTTTATATTGACTGCGTCCTGTACCATTATTGAAGGGAGGGAGGAAACCGGAGTGCCCGGAGAAAACCCTCGGTGACCTCAATAGTCTCGTACATAAGTCACATACGTTCGCCCCTTGCGGGAATCGAACCCGCGACCTTCGGCATAGGAAACCGGCGACTTATCCACTGCGCCACGAGACCTAAAGCAACATAGACCTGGAGAGCTTAGACCTGAAAAGCCTGGAGGGAACATAGACCTAGAACTGAGAGAACATATAGATTTGGGGAACACCAGCCTGCCCCCATCCCCTCCCCTCATATAACCCCGATCCCCCCCCCCCCATCCCCCTATAACCTTATACCTCAAGCACTAACCCTGTTTTACTTTACTTAACTACCCTCCACAATCCTATTTCACCGTACTTCCCACTTCACTAGCTCTTCATTTGGAGACGCGAAGTCTAGTTCGTCCTTTACTCGGCATCGCTTCCATTGTAATCTACCACCACTCCCATATTAATGACTGCGCATACGGTTTGTCCGTCGACGTTGCGACATCTTTTGTGAGGTAACCCTTGCGAGTAAAATGTGAGGTTATATATCTATCGAAGTAGCACAGCGTTCTTGTTGATGTCCAGTAAAAAGATCACTCAGTTGCATCTATCTTATCTAGCCTAATGACCAGATCTGTTTATATATCTATGTATGTTTCTCCGTCCGGCCGTTATTTCATTCATATATCCATCTACCCATCCACCCATGTCTTGTCTTTCCTTGAGCGCCCACAATCATAATGTTGATCTCGTGGCATCCATCTATCAATCTATCTATCCATATCATTAATCTATAGAGGTAGATAGATAGATAGATAGATAGATAGATAGATAGATAGATAGATAGATAGATAGATAGATAGATAGATAGATAGATAGATAGATAGATAGATAGATAGATAGATAGATAGATAGATAGATAGATAGATAGATAGATAGATAGATAGATAGATAGATAGATAGATAGATAGATAGATAGATAGATAGATAGATAGATAGATAGATAGATAGATAGATAGATAGATAGATAGATAGATAGATAGATAGATAGATAGATAGATAGATAGATAGATAGATAGATAGATAGATAGATAGATAGATAGATAGATAGATAGATAACATGTGTTGTGTATTTCCTAGCAAGGCGTCACTTGCAGGCACTCGCCAACTTCGCTGCTACGCCAGCCTCGCGAGAGAGTCTCTTCAAGGCAATGCTCCCGTGAAAAAAAAAACTAATAAACCCAAATCTGCTGACGAACTCCACATCAGCGCAACAAAATCCGATGACGTCTCTCTTCCTCCGCTGTCACTTGTTTAAAGAAAACTTTGAAGAGCATTGAAATCTTCATGGCAGGTTGCAGTCATTTTAATTGCATTAAATCTTCGCACGGTCGAATTATTTTTTAGGAGGGATTATGGCTCCATATTTTTTGAGTGTGGCTTTATTGCTAGATTACTTACAACCTTTCAGACGCTAAGGGTGCGGAAGCGATTGTATTTTATAGGAAGGGAGGATCCTAGCAGCATTTTGACAGTTTAAACACTGCACTGCACTGCCGCATACTGTGTTGAGATAATGTTTAAGGTAAGTAAGCACCCTGAACGACAACTTGCTGTCCTGTTACATCTGTCCCGTTCGAGTTGATTTTTTTTTTATATGTTTGACACGTCCGTTAACGCTGCGACATGCCAAAATGACCCTTGTTTTGATGGATGAAGATTATTTTTTTTTAACTTTGACTTCGAGTGTAAGGCGCACAAGTGATCGGAGATTGTATTTTATGGTTAAGGAGGGTATATTTTAGAGTTTTGTGCATTGTTTGAGTTAGAATAAGTATAGAGTTTTTAAGCAGCAAGGTTTGAGATGTCCTTAGATTTGTTTTTATAGTTTGAGGTCGTGTAAGGGACAGGGGAGGGGAAGGAGGAAGTAGGGCTCGAGTTTAGGGGGGTAGGTTATGGTTAGAGTAGAGGGAAAGAGGGTTAGGAGGAAGAAGAAGAGAGAAGAGTTAGGGGGGAGGTAGGATTGAGAGGAGAGAGAGGAGGAGGAGAGAGAGGGAGAGAGAGAGGAGGAGGAGAGAGGAAAGGAGAAGAAGAAGGAAGAAGAGAGAGAGAAGAAGAGAGAAGAGAGGAGGAGAAGAAGAAGAAGAAGAAGAAGAAGAAGAAGATGAGAAGAAGAAGAAGAAGAAGAGAAGAAGAAGAAGAAGAAGAAGAGAAGAAGAGAAGAAGAAGAAGAAGAAGAAGAAGAAGAAGAAGAAGAAGAAGAAGAAGAAGAAGAAGAAGAAGAAGAAGAAAAAGAAGAAGAAGAACAAGAAGAACAAGAAGAAGAAGAAGAAGAAAACAGAAGAAGAAACAAGAAGAAGAAGAACAAGAAGAACAAGAACAAGAAGAACAAGAACAAGAACAAGAACAAGAACAAGAAGAAGAGAACAAGAACAAGAAGAGAAAGAAGAAGAACAAGAAGAACAAAGAAGAACAAGAAAAAGAAGGAAGAAAGAACAAAAAGAAGACAAGAACTAGAATGAAAGAACAAGAACAAGAGTATTCCAAATTGAATAACTAACTATAACAAGCAGTCTGAGCAGAAAACAGTGAAGGAAGAAGACCAACTTCACCGTGATTTTTTTTTTTATGTGAAAACAACTAATGCGCTTGATGGAATATGGGTTGCTGAATGGGTTAAAGATACCTTAAAGAAGCTTTACCGTGACATATTTCCATCCAAACTGTTCGGTTTTCAGGCCATACGCCTTCTTGAAACACACCGGCTTTATGGGTCTAGACATTATTAATGACCAAACGGGAGACGAGCAGGGAAAATGTTTCTTCCTTTTCAGCCTTTGGATGCAGCTCTCTTTCAACATTTTCAAAGCGCTGAAGATCATCATCAGAACCATTCACTCATTCATTCATTCACTTCACCCAGCTTCCTTCTTGACGCTACAGCAACCCCGCCGTTTTTTACACGTGGGTGATTCACAAAGCCTATTTTATGAGGCATGGAGAGGGTTTTTCTCCGGTGTCACTAGCTTCGGTTTCCTTTTTTCAAAAATTGGTACCTATTGGATGTTTTCTTGAAAACTCTTCACAATAAATTTTCATGAGGTGTTAAAGCAAGGCGTCGCTATCATATCATCATATTATATCATTGATAATTTATAATGATGTATCATCTTTTCTTTTTTCTTCTTCTTCTTCGTTCTTCTTATTCTTCTTCTTCTTTTCTTCTTCTTTTCTTCTTCTTTTGTCTTATTCTTTTCTTTCAATCAATCTTCTTCTTATTATTCTTCTTCTTTTTTTGTTTTGTTCTTTTGTCCTTTTTCTTCTTCTTCATCTTAGAACCTACATTCTTGACATGCTTTTACAGCCTGGCTGTTTATGTTATACAAGGAAAAGGGTCAAAGCATCATCACCTCTCGTCGCTGATCGCTATATTACAACAGTTGCTTCCCTTGACTGAACATGACGTAAAAAGTACCCGTGAATTATCACCCTTTATCAAGGGGAGGGAAGAGGAGTTACCGCCCTGAGGAGGTAGGCCAGAGGCAGGGAGATAACTGATGGCAGATTTATCGGCTCATTAGTGCCTGGATGAGCGAGTATGTTATCGCCCGTTGCCCACCCACAAACCACGTCAGGCTGTAGTCACGTGGCACACCCATACGTATGTTCCAGAGGGTACGCCTGGAAAAGAACGATAGAACACATTGAGTCCCGCACATAACATATCTATTAAACCTATTATAAGCTCCTTGAACTGAACGTGTGCTATTTAAAAATCAGCAACACTTAGATTACAAAACCACCTATAAACGTGTAGAGTCTAGAGAGGGTTTGCAAGGGGAAAAGATTAAGTCGAAAGGAGACTCTTTATGTCAAAATTATGAAACAGCATTATTTGTTTTCATGGAATGAAATAAATAAATAAATACCCAAATAAATTAACATATAACATCATTTAAATTCATTTTTATTAACTTACTTAATAGATTGATATTAGTAGTAGTAGTAGTAGTAGTAGTAGTTAGTAGTAGTAGTAGTAGTAGTAGTAGTAGTAGTAGTAGTAGTAGTAGTAGTAGTAGTAGTAGTAGTAATTTTAGTTGTATAGTGTGCAGGCAATTACATCTCGCTTGTGCATCGGTCCCTAGTTGGTTTTTTGTTGTTGTTGCTGTTGTTGGTGGTGGTGGTTTCTTCTTCTTCTTCTTCTTCTTCTTCTTCTTCTTCTTCTTCTTCTTCTTCTTCTTCTTCTTCTTCTTCTTCTTCTTCCTTCTCCTCCTCCTCCTCTGTCCCTTGTTGTTGTTGTCGTGGTTGGTGGTGGTGGTGGTGCTTTCTTCTTCTTCTTCTTCTTCTTCTTCTTCTTCTTCTTCTTCTTCTTCTTCTTTTTCCTTCTCCTCCTCCTCCTCTGTCCCTTGTTGTTGTTGTCGTGGTTGGTGGAGGTGGTGGTGGTGGTGGTGGGGTGAGGTGGCCTTCTTCTTCCTCCTCTGTCCATTGTTGTCGTTGATGGTGGTGGTGGAGCTGGTCTTCGTATTTTCTTATTCGTCTTCTCTTGGCAATGTTGTTGTTGTTGTTGTTGTTGTTTTTTAAATTATTATTATTTTATTCTTTTGTAATGGTCAAAGCGTCGTCTTCGAATGATGGAACATAGACGTGGAACGCCCGCAATCCATCATTGACAGATAGGGGGGATACTATCGAAGGGGAAAAAAATGAATAAATAAATCAACACTGAACCACCAGGGTCATCTTACTGTTAAGGCAGAGAGCAAAACAAATTGCCACTTTTATTTCACCCATTACGGGATTCGAACCTGGCTGATCGGGGTGCCAATCGAGCGCACAATTCCAGAGACTTGCACTGACTTCCACTGCAAGAAAGAATAGACCACAAGGTATTATCCCTCGTATATGCTTGCATTGATGGCACTGCACCTGCCTACTTACAACAACTCGTCTCTCGGTATGTTCCCTCTCATGGACTACGCTCGGCCTCACAGTTCCGGCTTCAGGTGGCTAGTGTTGAAAGGCACGGGAAGAAAAACCTTGGTGCTAGATCATTTGAATGTGCTGCACCCTGTCTGTAGAATGGTCTTCCTCAGTCTTTGTGGGCATGTGATACAAAGGAGTCCTTCAAGCAGCGGCTGAAGACTCGCCTGTTTTGAACTTTGACAATTTTCTGGCACTTTTCCCCTATATTGTGTCTGCCTTTAGGTTTATCCCGTCTTTTTCAATGCGCCCCGAGTTTGTTGTGACAGCATGGATTATCAGCGCTTTACAAGTGACTATCACATCAAATCAAATCAGCACAGTCGTACACATACACCTCGTACAGCCAAGACCGTCGCACACCAAACCGGACAGGTTCCACAGGAAAAAGGTAAGTGGTTTATTCCTTTCCGCTATGGATGGGTGATGATGGCGATAATTATGGCGTCGACGACCATAACGATAACGATGATGCTGGCGATGATGGTGATGATGATGATGATGATGATGATGATGATGATGATGATGATGATGATGATGATGATGATGATGATGATGATAATGGTGATAGTGTCAGCAAAACGTGTGTCTGTGATGGAAATGCTTGCTTACGATAAGAACGCCTAAGTATTCGTGGTGGTGATAGATAGATAGATATTCAGTGCTAATAGAGTCCAGCGGACTGCCAAGAGCCGAATCAGGACCACGTGTGGTGGTGGAAGTGGTGGTGAACGAAAAAAGAACAAAGACAAAATGTTGGAGATGATTGGGGATGGGGATGACGATGATGATGATGATGATGACGATGATGATGATGATGATGATGATGATGATGATGATGATGATGATGATGATGAAAATGAAAATGATATTGATGATGATAATGATGAGGAGGAGGATGAAAATGATGATGATGGTGATGATGATGATGATGATGATGATGATGATGATGATGATGATGATGATGATGATGATGATGATGATGATGATGATGATGATGATGATGATGATGATGATGATGATGATGATGATGATGATGGGGTAGTGGTGTTGGGAGGAAAGAGGACTAGGCCTGATGTTGGAAACCCACCGAGGATGAGACCGAGCTTTCAAACTGGTCCTTGTTCAATGGAAAATTGAGTAACTGTCACTCTGGCGTGCTTCATCTCGCCTCGACTTTGACCACTTCCTCTCTGCGCCCACCCACGGTCAACATCAGAGAGAGAGAGAGAGAGAGAGAGAGAGAGAGAGAGAGAGAGAGAGAGAGAGGAGAGAGAGAGAGAGAGAGGAGAGGGAGGGAGGGAGAAAGGGTGGGGAGAGCGAGAGACAATGAGAGGTGGGAGAATGAGAGAGAGTGGAGAGAGAAAAAGAGAGAGAGAGAGAGAGAGAGAGGAGAGGAGAGACTGGGAGAGAAAAAGACCAGTGGAGAGAGGAGAGAGAGAGGTGTGTTAGAGGGGGGGGAGCTCAGTTGAAGAGCGTCTTGCTAGTAACCGAAAGGTCGCTGGTTGAATCGGATTGGTCAACGTGTGATCATATTATTTTCCCCTTACAACAAATGGCTGATTTTGTTAACAGTATAATGTTCAACAGTTCACTTTGAAAGTGTGCCGGAGCTTAAACAAACGTGTGTAGAGAGGGACTGAGAAATGGGGTTTGGGGGTGGGTGAAAAAGAGCATACAAAAACCAGAAGGAATGGATGGTTGAGGAGACTGGGAAGGAAAATACCAATGGGGAGTGTGGGGGGGAGAGATTTCCGGGAAGGAAGAGAAAATGGGTAAAAGGGAAGGGGCGAGAGAAGTGACCAGACACCGGTTGCACGAGGGGATGGGGATTGAAATTATCGTTTGGTGGATGTGGGGTGAAGGTCATTTTGGAATTCTGTACCGCTGCACTGTAATAATATAAAAGATTTTTTTTTAACAGTTGTTAATTTTCAACAACGTTCAACAAACTTTGAATAAAGTTGACTGCCGGAGCTTAAAAAATATGTGACATGCCATTGTTTTCCCTACAGAAGTTTGAGGCGACTTCACTGCACAAACAGTTTTTTTTAATTATTATTTAGGCTTTCCGGAGAGTATTCCACTAAGTATTTTCCATGTAGATGTAGCCGAACGGAGTATTTGACTCCCGTCTCTCGGCCACCATCTTGAGAACACGGCCCAACCCGAGCTGTTATTTTGATTTTATCCCTCAAAAGAGGAACATAAAAATATTTGCCCTGCAAGGCGGTGAAGCGTTGTTGGTAGTACCGGGTTGCCGGCTACTAGTGCCACGACACTTCGCTGCAAAGTCGCTGCCGGCCACCGACTTGCATAAAATGCCTGCCGACAATGTAGTCCCGCTCACCACCAAAAGCACAAGGCGAATGGTCAGCCGGGTAGAACAAATGTCGTGTCGCCTTGTTCTGCGTAACCCAATGGCATCCCCAAAGGATACTGCACAGCAGGAGCCACCCAAGGCTAGTCTAACCAAAGAACGTAAAGTACGTTCTTTGGCCTAACCAAGAAATTCAAGGTAGACAAGTTCTCTCCCAAACCTCAACCAGTCACCTCCCTTTCCGCTACCTACATAGATAAAAATAAACTCTAAAGTCAGTGTTCCTAGTGAAGATTTTCCCAGTCAACGTTGACAGCATCGCACTGCCGACTTTGAAGGTCAGGTGATTGGTAGGTAGTCCCATAGCCTTGTGGCCGTAGGGGAGCGTGATGTTGGAGATCACACTTATCTTGGGCCAGCGTAATGAAGGTGATGCCCAACTCTCTCCCTCGCTGCTTTACCTTCCCCACCCTCAAGAGAGTAGGTACTCAATCACAGTTGAGTCAACTGGGGGCGTTGTTGTTTGTCGCTTCACACCTTAGCGGTCACCCATCCAAGTGCTAACCGCACCGGACGGTGCTTCACTTTCGACACAGTAGCGAGTGCTCCAACCACTGCACTATCCGACACCCCAGGTGATTGTCCTCTTGCAATACGTTCCTCCACTCTCTACACAGGAGCACGACTACAGTTGTTTGTTGAATGAGATCCAAGTGTGTGACAGCTGTTTCAACCTGTGAAAGTCAGAGTATTTCCAGACCCTTATAAACTTAACTGTGCTTTGGTTTTGCGGCAGCTCTGTGTAATTTTCGGCTGCGTATTCATATGTCGGAAACGGCAGTGGAGCGACTACAGCAACTCAGAATAAAGCTACAAATACGGACTCGCTTCTTGTCGGTGGTTTCATTTGTTTGTTTGTTTCCCAGCAAACCAGCCCGATCGGGGCCCCACTCGGGCCGCATAGGGCATCCCGACTTTTGTCGGGTTTTAGTAGGGACCCACATAGCCCTACAAAAACCCGATGCGTAGAAATGTAACGATTCGCCCTCCCGTCTGCAGCCCGAATCTGCCCCACCACAAAGCCACGCTGCGCACACGCTAACATAGGCCTACTCTCACTTCTAATTGGCTAAACTGTCTGGAATGTTTCGTCTGCTTCACATATGCTGCGGCGTACGTATGTGAAAATTATTTATACAAAATCAATTCAGCAAGATATAATTATTTAATTGTGCTTATAATTCTTAATTTTTATCATACAATATGTAAAATATTGTTACAGTGTTTCTTTTAACTATTGTATTTATTTATACATTATAAGGCCAAGGGTAAATTTCCGTGCCCATTACTGCTGGTCTTTTCCGGTTGTACTTAGGCGCCAATTTTCTAGTTTTCTTCTACAGTTGCATGTGCTCGGATATTGTGTTTGCCTGCGAAAACCTATTCCACTGTGGTTGTTTTTTGGGGCTTTGCCTTTCGTTTATGTATTTACACACGATTTCGATAGCGACGAAGATCACGTTAATATAGGCTATATCGTTATCGAAATGGTGTGTAAATACTTAAGTGGGGACACACCAAGGACTTCCGAAAACAAAAACGCCTGTGCCGACAGTCCCTATTAACACCAGACATCTCAATTCTTTCTTCATGCAATCACATATCATAAACAATATGTGGGATATGATTTTAGGGTAAATCAGCATTGGCCAGGGATGGGGCATTTTCGGGGTTAAGTTGGGTTACAATAGGGTTGGTGTTGGATATGCCCGATCTTTGCCGGAATCGGGTTACCGTTCGGCAAAGGTTGGGTTACGGTCGGGTAAGTTTTGGGTACCCCGACGATCGCCCAATATTTACCGAAAGTCGGGCTACTGTTTGGCGAACGTGGGGTTACGATCGGGTAAGTTTCGGGGTAGCCCGACGATCGCCCAATCTTTGCCCAAATCGGGCCCGAGTCGGTTCCAATTTCCATTTGCCCCATCGGGCCCCGAAATTGTGGTTAGCTGGGTTGTTTGTTTTGTTAAAAGCTCGAAAACATGGGGGCTAAAAAAGCAGGATTTGTATCCATATTCTTAAGGGAGCCTATAGCATAGCTGCGGTTTCCTTCACAAGGATACAAGCCCCTTAAAAGTTCAAGGTGAAGGGAGGAGGGGGACAGTGAAAGCATGAAGGGTTGAAAGTGCAAAGATCGTTTATGCGATGACAACAGCCAGAGTACCCCCGTTGGAGTGCCGGGGGTTTCAGTATAAATAGTATCCCCACTTTCTGGAAATTTAGTGCTTTAAATTCCCACTGTCGCTGTCTTTCTTATTTGCTCTTTTACTATCTTCTTCGCTAGACCAGTCACCTATCTTTTTTCTTGAAAACTCTTTCGGGACAAGACTCCTTATTTGTGTATGAGGTCTGTTGGATCAGCTTGGGAATATCGTTTTTGCCAGGTGGTCACTAGGGCTTCCTATGATGTTATTATTTAGCAATGTAGGCATTTTATATGTATGTGTTTTGTTGATAATTTATAATGATGTTTGTATTCTATTTTGTTTTTATAAACGGGGGTTCGATAAATTAGAGTATAGCCTCAGCGTCCCCTGCGTGGGATGTCTTTATTGTAAAGTGACTGACTGGTGGAGAGCTTTCAGTTTTACCACTAGGGTTGTTTCAGCAGATCTTCTATGCGGATCAGGGGTTGTCCGGTCCTGATTTGGCTCGGAAGAGTCCGCTGGACCTAAAGCAATAATAATGTAATGTAATGTAACTGCCAGAGTGAAGCAGCGTGGATGATTTAAAAGACACTTTTCCTGTGTGTGTGGCGGGCGAGAGTATTATGGTGGAAAGAGCACATGGAAACTGGTGGCGTGAAGTGAGGTCGGGAGGGCTGGGTTCTGGGGGCTGAGGGAGGAGAAGAAAGAGAAAGAGCCGGAGTAAGAGGAAGTGAAAGTGACGCTCTGTCAGTTATGAGCTAAAGACAGATGACGTCATTAGCCTGCCTGTCAACGACTTCCCTTTAATCGGAGAAACATTGTGTGTTGCGTGTTTGTTTATTTTGTTTCCTTGGATAATGTTGTACAGCGAGTTTGTGGTTTAAAATAAAAGGCGAACATGAAGAGGAGGAGGAGGAGGACGGACGTTGCTGCGAAAGACGAAAGAGAAGGAAGGAGGATGGCGACGACGCAGAGGAGTAACACGATAAGCCAGTGTCAGATCAAGAGGAGGAGGAAAGGACGGAGTGACGAGGCGAAGGTGGACGAAAATGGGGAGAACCAACAGACGAGTCAAAGTGAAGGGCGAAGAGTAAGAAAAGGATTGAAATGAAAGAGGGGGGGGGGGGGGGGGTGACGACAATAGGAACGAGGAAGAATGAATGAATGAAAAAATGAATGAACACTGCAGGTTAACGTCCATACCCGCCATTAGCGATACGGCAAAAGGGGAATAACAATCCCAGGGGAGAGGAGGTAGAGGCCTAAATCAACACTGAACTGATCCACCTGAGCATTCATACTGTGGAGGAGGACAGTGAAAAATGGTGAATTTTATTTCATTTCTTTTGCCCACCATCAACTTCAAGGGATTACAATCTGGGTCATCGGCCTGCCTGGCGCAACGTTTTTCCACGGAGCTACGTGCTATGAAACACGACGAGGAAGATGAACAGAAAAAGAAGAGAAAAAGGGGGGAAAAGAAGAAAAGATCAAACGATCGAGGTGAAGACGGCGAGGGAGAAGATATTGAGATTAAATTGAAAAAAAACTAGAATTGGGAGAGCTCATGGGCGCGTGGTTGGAGTAATGGTAAAACAGACTTGGCGGTAAGAGGTGGTGGTGGTGGTGATTATGATGATGATGTTGATGGTGATGAAGATGACAACAAGAAGAACAACAATAAGGACAACAACAAGGAGAAGAAGTAGAAGACGAGGAAGACGACGACCACAGACGACCGATCCGGTATGGAGTGAGTGGTTCTTTTCATCATCATCATCATCATCATCATCATCATAATAATAATAATACAGGATGCTATACGCGCCTTTCCCCAAATCATCCAGGCTCAAAACGCGGCGATCTATACCAACATACACGCTCACCTGTCTCATCCACCCTGTTACACTCAAATCAAAGGTAAATAAACTCTATTATTGAATACTTTGCAAATCGAAACGATTAGATCTATCGTACACGCTTCAGCCATGCTATCGTTCGCGTTTCAACGTAACATAACCCCCCACTCAAGAAGAAATTTACCCAATTTCTTTCAACAACGTTGAAACGTAATGCACAAACAATGTACAGAATTAAAACTTACTTCAGACTGTCTCATTTACTGTCAATGTTCTCAGCTCATTCACACAAAGTTTATCATCTGCAAGTCTTTCTGGATACTGTCAATGTTCACAGTTCATTCACACAGAGTCAATGTTTCTCATCTGCAAATCTTTCTGGATACTGTCAATGTTCACAGATCATTTACCCAGTCAACGTTTTTCATTTTCAAGTCTGTTTAGATACTACCGATGTTCTTAGTTCACCAACACAGTCAATGTTCTTTCATCCGCAAGGAAACGGCGCCCTCGTCAGTTGCGGTCGTCATCGGCCCAGGGTCAAAGACAGTGATCTCGTGGGCTTTCCTGGAGTCAGTGCATCCTCCGTTGTCTCCTTCTTCCATCGGAAGTCTGACGCAGTCGACGTTGTCAGCTCCCAGGATGCATTTGCTGGGTCTCACGGTCAGGTTGGCTTCTGCGGGACGGTGGAACGGCTCCCTCAAGGTCTGCAGATGCTCCTTCCAGGTCTGGGTGTGGACTTCATGTTCGACCAAAGTCGTAGAGCCAGGAACATCGCTGAAGTTGTGGGGAAACTCGCCCATAAGGTCCTTGAGCTCCATCTTTTGACCTTCCGTCAAGCTCGGTCGTAGCTTAACATCATCGATGCCTTCTTTGCTGTGGAAGTCTCCCAGTTCCAACAGTTCTTCGCTGTCAAAGCTGTTGTCGGTCACAGCTGCTGTGGCTGCGTGCACAGTCTCTGATGGCCTTTCCACGTACAGCTTAAGGAGGTTGGCGTGGTATATCTTGGAATGCTGGCCGACCTTCACCTTGTAGTTGTTGATTCCCACCACAGTCTCCACTTCGTACGGGCCTTTCCACTGCATCAGCAACTTATTATGATCGGTTGGTAGCAGCACCAGCACTTTGTTGCCAGGTTTGAACTTCCTGCTCACAGCCCTACGATCATAGTAGTGCTTTCCACAGTCTTGGGACTTCTTCAGGTTTTCTCTGGCTATCTCGAGAGTCTGCTCCAGCTTCTCCCGTAGCTCAAACACGTACTGGTAGCTGTTCTTCACCTCTGGGGTGTCTACTTCTTTCGTCCACAGTTCTTTTAGGATGTGCATCGGCCCTCGGATGGTTCTTCCGTACAGCAGCTCGAACGGAGAAAAGCCGGTGGACTCCTGCGGTACTTCTCTGTAGGCGAAAAGTAAGGCGTTGATATAGCGATGCCATTGTCTGGGCTGCTCGCTGCACAGTTTCTTCAGGGTGGACTTCAGCGTAGCATTGAACTTCTCGACAAGCCCGTTGCACATCGGATGGTAGGGTGTCGTAGTCAAATGCCGGATGCTCAGCAGTCTGTTCACCTCCTTCATGCAGTCAGAGACGAACTGCGTCCCGAGGTCTGTCAGAATTTCTTCAGGCACTCCAAGTCTACTGAACATGTCCACCAGTGCCTCTGCTACAGTTTCAGTGTCAATCTTCTTCAGTGGCACTGCTTCTGGGTACCGAGTCGCATAGTCTACTAAAGTCAGTACCCATCGATGACCTTCTTCACTCGGAGGTCTTATTTCGCCGATTAAGTCTAAGGCCACCCTCTTGAAAGGTCGGTCGATCAAAGGCATTCTCTGCATTGGCACTTTAGGGACCCTTCCTCGAGGTATGGTCTTCTGGCAAATGTCACATGATCGGCAGAAACGGCTGACGTCCGCATGAAGCCCTGGCCAGTAGAACACCGCCTGGATTCTGTCTGACGTCTTCCTGATGCCTAGGTGACCTCCCATAATTGAGTCATGCGCTACTTCCATCACCTGGCGCCTTAGGGGTAACGGTACCAATACCTGACGTAGTGGTTTCCCTCCGTTGACCCTCGGGTGCTGGAAGATTCGGTACAGGATCTTGGCCTTCACCTCAAAATAGACCGTGCCACTGCCCTTGGTCACGTGGTCTTGGCGGTTCCTGTACTTGTTTAAAGTGCTATCAGCTTCCTGGAGCTGGATCAGCTTATCTCTGTCCACGATGGCAGCTTTAGAGTTGTCGGCGACCTTCAGTGGCGTAGACGTCTTGTCTCTCTTGGCCTGGGCCCTGGTAGTAACAGCACTGACGATCTCTGGTCGGCCGGGCTGAGCCGGAGTAGCCACATTGTCCCGTAGCAGCTCTGTAAGGTCTCCATCGGGAAACGGCAATGGATCCTCCTCCACAACTTCGACGCGTTGGGTTGAGGCAGGACTCCACTCTGGATCGGGGTCGTCGGGTCGTCTCGCGCCGTCGATATTCCCGATCATCAAATCATACAGCGGCTTCTTCAGGCAAACCGCTTCGACTTCGCCTATGTAGAAAGGGGTGTTGACATGAATTTTTGCAACTGGCGCTTTCACACATTTGCTGTCGGCCATGAGTGTCCATTTAAAATCGCCAGTGAACTGTTCTTTAGCGATTAGGTCTTTGACGATGACCCCACTGCAGCCAGAGTCTCTTAAGATAGTCACTTCATGATTTCCGACGCGTCCCTTTGAAACTGGCATGTTCTGGACGGTCACGGCTGCGCTGGCGACGACGGGGATGGATTTTCCGTTGGCAAGGAGAAGTTGGCCATCAGTCATGCACTCTTGCACGTCCGCAGGGGTAGCTGTGCGCTTGGTCTCACTCGGAAGAATGACGCTCCCGCCGCACACTTGATGGTCAGATCTACTGTTTTGCCGTTGATTGGAGAACCGCCTCTGCCGGTTGCCCGCCGCTACATTGTCCGTACTGCTCCGCTGTCCGCTATTTCTGCTTTGAGGGCAGCTGGCAGCTCTGTGGTCTGTAGCGTTGCAGATAAAACAGCCTCTTGAGTGCCCTTCCCTGGGAGGAGGCGTGGAGTCCGTCTGTCTCTGGCTCGTCTGGCTCCCTTGGACCTGGTTCCCATGGTTTCCAGTCTTCTGAAAATGTTTCGTCGCGCTGGGTGGCCCCAGGGTTTTCCCATGAGCGATGAGATATCTTTCAGCAGCCTCAGTCACATCTTTAAGCGTCTGCAGCTTTTGTTCTTCTAAGTGGGTCGCTAGGTCCTTGTGACAGGCATTGAGAAATTGTTCTTTCACAATCAGGTCATGGAGACTGTCGTAAGACTTCATTTCGCCTGATAACTCCACCCACTTGTGTAGATATGACGACAGGCGCTCCACAAACTGCTTTGGCGTCTCGTCTGACTTAGGCCGGCATTCACGGAAGCGTTTACGGTAGCCCTTCTCTGTAAAGTTGTAGCACTGCAACAGGGCCTCTTTCAAGACGTCGTAGTTTTTGGCGTCATCGTTCGACAGTCTGGTGTAAACTTCGAGAGCTTGCCCCGTCAGAAGTGCACTCAGTCGAATCGCCCAGTCTCGAGGTTGCCAATTGGAGCTTTCGGCGAACCTTTCGAATCTCGCCAGATAGCTGTCGATCTGGTCCTTCCCGTCGACGAAAGCTGGCAATTTTGGAGCCGTATGGTCGTTGGTGACTTGTGGCGCATGCTGATTGTTCTTGATACGCGCCAACTCTAGCTGGTACTGACGATCTCTTTCTTGCTGCTGCTGTTCAATTTCCAGACGCTTCAGTTCAAATTCTGTCTTCACGACGTCGCTGCTCCTCTATTTCTCTTTCTTCACGACGTCGTTGCTCTTCTTTTTCTTGATGCTGCTCTTCTAGTTCTCTTTCTTCACGGCGACGCTGCTCTTCTAGTTCTCTTTCTTCACGGCGACGCTGCTCTTCTAGTTCTCGTTCTTGTATTCTCTCCTGGGACTTGACGTACTCCGTCAACTGTTTCCCTTTTAGATTCAGTTGAATCCCTTTCTGCCAGAAGTCAGCCATCTTGATGCTTCTGGAAAGTTCTTTTTCTAGAAAGTTCTTGACTGTGCTGCACCCTTCTAGACTGTTCTAGAACAGCACGCTTTCTGCAGTAGCGCTGATGCTTGTCACTAGTCGCCTTCGCTGACGCAGGCCCCGCTGTCCTCGTCGTATGCGACGCTGCACCACGCTGGTGTTGATGTACACGCTCCTGTGCTGAAGTAGACGCGACGTCCGCTCGACGCTCGCTCTAATACTGGCGATGTAGCTCCGAGACTGTCCCTCGACGTAGTCTAACGGCAGCAACGTAGTCCCGATCTGTTGTTCGCTCACGAAGCAACTCTTCAGCGACTACACGCCCTTGCAGTCAACCCGAATCTATCGGATGTAGTCCCAGTATGTTGGCCCCTCTCGACGCAACTCGATGGCGGCTACCCTCGATGACTGCCTCTCGTAACGTTGACTCGCTTGTAGCAGTTGAACCCTTGGCTATGGCGTGAATCGCGGCTTGACCCCCAAAATGTTACACTCAAATCAAAGGTAAATAAACTCTATTATTGAATACTTTGCAAATCGAAACGATTAGATCTATCGTACACGCTTCAGCCATGCTATCGTTCGCGTTTCAACGTAACACACCCTCACACACACACCAAATACACCCAGCACTCAAACAGGTAGTGTAAAGGCAGGGAGAAAGAAAATCGAATTTTTATTTTTGAAATTTTTATATTGACTGCGTCCTGTACCATTATTGAAGGGAGGGAGGAAACCGGAGTGCCCGGAGAAAACCCTCAATAGTCTCGTACCTAAGTCACATACGTTCGCCCCTTGCGGGAATCGAACCCGCGACCTTCGGCATAGGAAACCGGCGACTTATCCACTGCGCCACGAGGCCACCCCAATCATACGGCCATCATACGGTGTGTCTTGGGCAAGAAAGACCTGGCGGGGCCCAATCCTCTCCAAGCTGTTAGTAGTTAGTTATTCATTGCTAATACAGGGTTCAGCGGACTGCAATGAGCCGAATCAGGACCACAAAATCAAGACCACAACTTCGCTGAAAGAGAACTCGCCCCTGATCCGCATAAAAGATCTGCCGAAACAGCCCTAGTGGTAACACTGAAGGCAATCCACCAGCCGGTCACTTTACAATAAAGACATCCCACGCTGGGGACGCCGAGCCTATACTTTAATTTATCGAACTCCCGTTTACAAAAACAAAATAGAATACAAACATCATTAAAAAATATCAACATAACACATACATATAAATTTGCCTACATTGCCAAATAATAACATCATAGGAAGCCCCAGTGACCATTTGGCAGAAAGTGTCCAATATTCCCAAGCTGATCCAACAGACCTCATACACAAATAAGGAGTCTTATCCCGGAAGAGTTTTCAAGAAAAAAGGTAGGAGACTGGGCTAGGAAGAAGAAGGTAGTATAGCAGATTGATAGAACAGAGCAGGAATGAGTTGGCCATAGCCGAAATCCACGAGTGCATTGTGGCTCGCCTTGGCCCCGAGAAATACAGGAATGAGAAAGAGCAAATGAGAAAAACAGCGACAGTGGGAATTTAAAGCACTAAATTTCCAGAAAGTGGGGATACTATTTATACTGAAACCCCCGGCACCCCAACGGGGGATGAAGGCAATCCACCAGCCAGTCATTTTACAATAAAGGCATCCCACGCAGGGGACGCTGAGGCTATACTCTAATTTATCGAACTCCCGTTTACAAGAAATGAAATAGAATACAAACATCATTATAAAATATCAACGAAACACATACATATAAATTGCCTACATTGCCAACATCATAACAAGCCCCAGTGGCCATTTGGCAGAAAGCGTCCAATATTCACAAGCTGATCCAACAGACCTCACACACAAATGATGAGTTTTGTCCCAGAAGAGTTTTCGAGAAAAAAGGTCGGTGACTGGTCTAGCGAAGAAGAAGATAGTATAGTAGACTGATAGAACAGAGTAGAAATGAGTTGGCCATAGCCGAAATCCACGAGTGCATTGTGGCTCGCCTTGGCCCCCAGAAATACTAAGTACAATACAACAATATACAATACAAAATACAAAACAACAACGTGCAATACCTTTCTTCCAGATAACAGAAAGTAGTCAAGAGGGCAAACCATTCCAAATGTATTTCCACACACACTCAAACACACACACACACACACACACACACAAACAAACACGCACAGAGCTATAAAATAAGCATTTTCAAAAGTATTAATTTTCCTGTCGGTGTTGTTACACGGCTTTACCCTGCGAAGCAAAAGACAAACATGCAATGATAGTCCATTATCTGAACTATCTGTAAGCAACTGACAGACCGACCGACATTTGGCTCATCCTAAATCCCGATTATTACAAGATATTTCCAGATAATTCTCGAAATACAAAAATATGGAACCAGCTCTTACTGCCACTGAAAAAGGCAGCTTATCTTAAAGCGGCGCAATAATGCCTGACATTAAACGCTCACAACTCCTTCAGATGAGAGTATAAAACTGAGGTCTAGTCCGTGCATGAATGCATTACTTTAAAGATCCTGACGCTCACGTCCTAGGCGTGTGAGTGCCGGAAACCTCATTACACCCAGCAAGCACACATAAACCATTCATCCTTTGCTTACAGCAAACCGGCCACTACAGTGTGGTATTTTTTCATGCTTTCGACGCTTTATTTCGGCTTATTAGGAATTGCATCTCATATTTCTTCTTATCCCAAAGTAAGACCAATATATAACATATATATAGGACTCACCCCTACTCCGCATAAAAGATTTGCCAAAACAACCTTAGTGGTAACACTGAAGGCAATCCACCAGCCGGTCACTTTACAATAAAGACATCCAACGCAGGGGACGCTGAGCCTATACTTTAATTTATCGAACCCCCGTTGACAAAAAGAAAATAGAATACAAACATTATTATAAATTATCAACAAAACACATACATAGTAAATGCCTACATTGCCAAATAATAGCATCATAGGAAGCCCCAGTGACCATTTGGCAGAAAGCGTCCAATATTCCCAAGCTGATCCATCAAACCCCACACACAAATGAGGAGTTTTGTCCCGGAAGAGTTTTCAAGAAAAAAAAAGGTAGGTGACTGGTCTAGCAAAGAAGAAGATGGTATAGTACAGTAGATTGATAGAACAGAGTAGAAATGAGAAAAAACAAAGGAGGAAGACAGCGACAGGGGGAATTTAAACTAAATTTCAATAAATTGGGGATACTATTTATACTGAAACCCCCGGCACCTCCACGGGGGGATATATAATATATATATATATATATATCCCCCCGTGGAGGTGCCGGGGGTTTCAGGGGGTATATATATATAAACTGTCTTGTATCTACAAACTAAATCATCGTTTAAAGTTGCGGTGGGTTAGTTAAATGTAATAAATAAATAAAATAAGCTTGAAGGGAGAGAGAGGGAGGGAAGCACACACACACACACACACGCACACAACACAGAGATATTCAGTTGAAAAATAAAGTTTCTTTTTTTATGCTTCTTGTCCTTTCTTTTACTTTTCTCTCCTACATATTCTGTCATATCTTTTCCGCTGTGTGCACTGCGCATGCTACTGTAGCATGGAGTGAATGCGGTTAAATGCATGCCTCATGATACTATTAACTTTCTGTTCACGAAGTACACTAATCAAAACTCATTTACACTGTGAAATTATTTTTGTGCAATAAAGAAAATCAGCATTCTATATACTTACGCGTTACTTATGCATGCATTGCTAAATTCATAAAGGTTAATTTGAATACAAAAGCAACTGTTCAAATTTGTAAAGAACATTTGACAAATGATACAAAATGAATGTAAAGAACATCTGACTTGACTAATGATTTTATGAAGGCATATCACTAACAATAACAGAAAAGAACAAATTTTAACAATGTAGTATTAAAAAAAAAATATGCACAACCACCATAGAACAAAAATGAGACCTTTACAAATCTAATCACAGAAGTGGGTTTTTTTTGTTGTTTTTTTTTCAATCCCAAAGTAAACAATGAAAACTACAGGGTGCTGATTCCTTTACTTTTTCTTTGCAAATAATTGTTACAGCAATAAGACAACGAGCATGCATATAAGCTCTGGCAATCAGACACAACTAGATTTACATAGCATCTACATAAACCATTTCAGCTCCTCATATCGCTTTTCAATCTCGTTATCTTCAGCTTTCATCTGGTTTTCAAATGATTTTTGCCTTTTAAAAAAAACAATCCTGGGCAATTTCTATTCCCTGAGCTGTATCTTTCAGTATACAACGAAGGCTTATTGGATGTACTGAGGCAGCAAAGGAATTAGTATTGTTAGGTTTGAATATAGAATATATACAACCATTGACATTCGCTGGACGTATTTTCTGAACAAGAGACAACTGGGACCATAGCAAATGCATCAAGTATATCAAAATATCTATGCCACTCTGATTGATTGATTGATTGATTTATTGTTGCTTTAGGTCCAGCGGACACTTCCGAGCCAAATCAGGACCGGACAACCCCCGATCCGCATAAAAGATCTGCCGAAACAACCCTAGTGGGAAAATTGAATGCCCTCCACCGGCCAGTCACTTTACAATAAAGACATCCCACGCGGGGGACGGCTGAGGGTTGACCTCAACTACGCGAACACCCCGGTTACAAAAACAAAATAGAATACAACCATCATTATAAATCATCAACAAAACACATACATATAAAATGCCTATAGTGCGAAATAATACAATCATAGGAAGCCCTAGTGACCACCCGGCAGAAAGCGTCCAACACTCCCAAGCTGATCCAACAGACCTCATACATAAACAAGGAGTCTTGTCCAGGAAGAGTTTTCAAGAAAAAAGGTAGGTCATTGATCTAGCGAAGAAGAAGATAGTATAGCAGAGTGAAGGACAGAGCAGGAATGGGAAAGAGTAAATGAGGAAGACAGCGACAGTGGGAATTTAAAGCACTAAATTTCCATAAAGTGGGGATACTATTTATACTGAAAACCCCCGGCACTCCAACGGGGGTACTGTTGCCGCAGTGAATCTGTCTTGCCTATAAAGGAAAGACAGGTTTTCAACTGTGGAACTGGGACCATAGCAAATGCATCAAGTATACCAAAATGTCTATGCCACTCTGATGACAAAGTTATTTTTATGGAGTAATTAGATTTAATTTTAAACGTTTGAAAAAGATATCTGCAAAATGTTAATGAAGTCTAACACCAGCATTTCCTAACATGAATCTTCAATGCAGCATGTGCTCACATCGTAAGCTGACAACTTTCATTGAGCAGAAATCAATGTTGATTCATCGATTGCCTAGATTCACCACTGCCATGAGCAGATCTCTTAGCTGGTAAAGCGCTGTATAGAAACAACTCAAAATCACAAAATGTAATACCACGTACGCCACTGATTACAAGAAATTGTTAAAACTCGGCTGAATACACGTGTTATTTAAATTATGTCATTATTTAAAGACTACATAAATTAAAAATACTACTAAATTACTCCCATATATATGTATTAAAAAGCATGAGATGGCTAATACACCACTAACATGTTATGTTTGCAAATACAGAACTGTTGTCAACAGCACCAAATCAAATTTCTGGCTACAAAAGCATGCATCATCAACATATTATCTTGTTTGTAACACTGTTCTTTTGTTTTTGTTTGTTTGGTTTTTAAAAATATATTTTAAACAATATTGAAGTTAGTAAGTTAGTTAGTCATTGCTTATAGGGTCTAGCGGACTGCAAAGAGACGAATCAGGACTACAACTTGGTTGAAAGAGGACTCACCCCTGATCCGTTTAAAAAATCTGCTGAAACAACTCTAACGGCAACACTAAAGGCACTGCACCAGCCGGTCGCTTTACAATAAAGGCAAACAAAGACGCTGAGGCTGTATTATAATTGATCGAAACTCTGTTTACAAAAACAAAATAAAATATAAACAGCATTAATTATAAAATATTAACAAAACACATACCTAGAAAATGCCTACATTGCTAAATAATAATACCATAGAAAGCCCTAGTGACCATTTGGCACAAAGCGTCCAATAGTCCCAAGCTGACCCAAAAGGCCCCATACACAAATGATGACTTTTGGGAGAGTTTTCAAAAAAACAGGTCGATGACTGGTCTAGCGATTGATTGATTGATTTATTGTTGCTTTAGGTCCAGCGGACTCTTCCGAGCCAAATCAGGACCGGACAACCCCCGATCCGCATAAAAGATCTGCTGAAACAACCCCAGTGGGAAAATTGAATGCCCTCCACCGGCCAGTCACTTTACAATAAAGACATCCCACGCGGGGGACGGCTGAGGGTTGACCTCAACTACGCGAACCCCCGGTTACAAAAACAAAATAGAATACAAACATCATTATAAATCATCAACAAAACACATACATATAAAATGCCTATAGTGCTAAATAGTACAATCATAGGAAGCCCTAGTGACCACCCGGCAGAAAGCGTCCAACACTCCCAAGCTGATCCAACAGACCTCATACACAAACAAGGAGTCTTGTCCAGGAAGAGTTTTCAAGAAAAAAGGTAGGTCATTGATCTAGCAAAGAAGAAGATAGTATAGCAGAGTGAAGGACAGAGCAAGAATGGGAAAGAGTAAATGAGGAAGACAGCGACAGTGGGAATTTAAAGCACTAAATTTCCATAAAGTGGGGATACTATTTATACTGAAAACCCCCGGCACTCCAACGGGGGTACTGTTGCCGCAGTGAATCTGTCTTGCCTATAAAGGAAAGACAGGTTTTCAACTGTGGCTTTCACTTTTCCCTTTATAGGTTTGAACAATCTACAGTGGCAAGATTGCTCATGACCCCAAGGGGTGACTGGTCTAGCAAAGAAGATTCAAAGAACAAATGAGAATGACAGAAACAGTTGTAATTTAAAGTACTAAATTTCCACAAAATGAGGATACTAATTATACAGAAACCCCCGGCACCCACACACAAAACCCAATTTCTGGCTATATTAAATTGTAAAGCAGATATACATTTTCGTTGTGTCAAATAATAATGTATTATTTAGCAGATCAAACTTTGAATGAAGCAACAAAATAAACTATGAAAAGAGCAGCACAAAAATATTTACACCATTATTTTCATCAGAAACCAATTTTTTTTATTTTAAATTTTTAGAAGATCAAATCAGTATGAAACAACACATAACAAACTAGAAGGCTAAGCCCCTATGACTCACATGCTCTTTATGGAACTCACAATATTTAACACGAAAATGAGTGCCCAGAAAAAAAACTTTGACACGACCTTCATATCTGGCTCCTAACACACTCATGTACTATCAAATAAACTACAGCAGAAGTTATATTATGCCATAAAAACGGTGACCTTGGGATGGCCTAGACATTCAATGACCTTGACCTTGAGATGACCTTGACCCTCATGTAATCTCTCATGCATGTCTGATCACATAACCCAATGTGGTTGCACACTAAGGGTTAAATAAAGAGCCCTTCCACTGTGCGATCACCTATTCTGGTATGTTTTTGCAAGGGTTAAAATGACATCGACCTCAAGTAAGTTAGTAATTGTTTATAGGGTCCAGCGGATTGCAAAGAGCCGAATCAGGATCACAACTTGGTTGAAAGAGGACTCACCCCTGATAGGTATAAAAAAAGTCTGCTGAAACAACTGTAAACAGTAACACTGAAGGCACTCCACCAGCCGGTCACTTTACAATAAAGGAATCCCATACAGGGGGCGCTGAAGCTGTACTCTAATTTATCTAACCCCCGTTTACAAAAACAAAATAGAATATAAATAACATTATAAAATATTAAGAAAACATATTCTTAGAAAATGCCTATATTGCTCAATAATACCATAGAAAGCCCTAGTGACCACTTGGCAGAAAGCGTCCAATATCCCCACACTGACCAAATGACCCACACACAAATGAGGAGTTTTGGGGAGTTAGTCAATGTTTATAGGGTCCTTCAGACTGCAAAGATAGTTAGTTATTCATTGCTTACAGGGTGTAGCGGACTGCAAAGAGCCGAATCAAGACCACAAAATCAAGACCACAACTTCGCTGAAAAAGGACTCACCCCTGATCCGCATAAAAGATCTGCCGGAACAACCCTAGTGGTAACACTGAAGGCACTCCACCAGCCAGTCACCTTACAATAAAGACATCCCACGCAGTGGACGCTGAGGCTATACTCTAATTTATCATTACATTACATTACATGATTATTGCTTTAGGTTCAGCGGACTCTCCCGAGGCAAATCAGGACCAGAAAATCCCTGATCCGCATAAAAGATCTGCTGAAACAACCCTAGTGGTAAAACTGAAGGCTCTCCACCAGCCAGTCACTTTACAATAAAGACATTCCATGCAAAGGACGCTGATGCTATACTCTAATTTATGAAACCCCCAATTACAAAAACAAAATAGAATACAAACATCATTATAAATTATCAACAAAACACATATAAAATGCCTACTTTGCTAAATAATAACATCATATGGAGCCCTAGTGACTACCTGGCAGAAAGCGTCCTATATTTCCAAGCTGATCCAACAGACCTCACACACAAATAAGGAGTTTTGTCCTGGAAGAGTTTTCAAGAAAAAAGGTAGGTGACTGGTCTAGCACAGAAGAAGATATAGCAGATTGATAGAACAGAGCAGGAATGAGAAAGAGCAAATGAGAAAGACAGTGACAGTGGGAATTTAAAGCACTAAATTTCCAGAAAGTGTGTATACTATTTATACTGAAACCCCCGGCATTCCAACGGGGGAAAACACATTACATTACATTACATGATTATTTCTTTATGTCCAGCGGACTCTTCCGAGCCAAATCGGGACCGGACAATCCCTGATCCGCATAAAAGATCTGCTGAAACAACATAGTGGTAAAACGGAAAGCTCTCCACCAGCCAGTCACTTTACAATAAAGACATCTAACGCAGGGGACGCTAAGGCTGTACTTTAATTTATCGAACCCCCGTTTACAAAAACAAAATAGAATATAAACATCATTATAAATTATCAACAAAACACATACATATAAAATGCCTACATTGCTAAATAATAACATCATAGGAAGCCCTAGTGACTACCTGGCAGAAAGCGTCCAATATTCCCAAGCTGATCCAACAGACTTCATACACAAATAAGGAGTCTTGTCCCGGAAGAGTTTTCAAGAAAAAAAGGTAGATGACTGGTCTAGCGAAGAAGAAGATAGTATAGCAGATTGATAGAACAGAGCAGGAATGAGAAAGAACAAATGAGAAAGACGGCGACAATGGGAATTTAAAGCACAAAATTTCCAGAAAGTGGGGATACTATTTATACTGAAACCCCCAGCACTCCAACGGGGGTACTCTAATTTATCGAACTTTCATTTACAAAAACAAAATAGAATACAAACATAATTATAAAATATCAACAAAACACATACATATAAATAAAATTGCCTACATTGCCAAATAATAACATCATAGGAAGCCAAAGTGACCATTTGGCAGAAAGTGTCCAATATGCCCAAGCTGATCTAACAGACCTCACACACAAATGAGTTTTGTCCTGGAAGAGTTTTCAAGAAAAAAGGTAGGAGACTGGTCTAGCGAAGAAGATGATAGTATAGTAGATTGATAGGACAGAGTAGGAATGAGAAAGAACAAATGAGAAAGACAGCGACAGTGGAAATTTAAAGCACTAAATTTCCAGAAAGTGGGGATACTATTTATACTGAAACCCTGTGCAATATTTCAAAGTTTGGCAACCAACCTTAAGCACTGTCACAAGGAGCTACAAAAAATTATAAAGTAACTAATTACATAAATACAATAAAAGCATAATTATTATTACAGTTTTTTACATTGTTATTCATTATTATTATTATTATTATTATTATTATTATTATTATTATTATTATTATTATTATAAAATACAATAAATTTCAAGGTAAACATTATTATTATTATTATTATTATTATTATTATTATTATTATTATTATTATTATTATTATTGTTATTATTATTATTATTATATAAAATACAATAAATTGTAAGGTAGACTTGTCACAAAATTAAAATGCAATAAAATAAATAGGTACAGGTTTCTTAACATTGTTTTTTGTAATTTATTAACTCCTACCCAATGAATATATTGTTATAGCAGCATGAATAGTCAGTATCAATACAATGCTAGAATTCTCTTAAATCACGTCATATAAAATTACCAGTACACGCACACACACATTCTAAAATCACCCTCAAAATCCACTCTCAACTTGATAATAATATTCGACTCCAAACCCAACTGAGCTATGTTCACCAGATAATATGTCACTTTACATAGGAATTGCTGAAACAAATTCAAATAATCATAATATAAAAACAACAATAACATTGGCCCCTTAACACTTTAGCGCATCATAATGAGTTATTACAACACACTTACAAAATTCCTTCAGTTCAACACATAAATTCAATAACAGAATATGTTAAAATAATAATAAAATAATAATTATAACGCATTTACCAAGACCTTCAAAATATATGTCTAAATTAAATAACACTCAAAATGAGTTAGAACAATTTCTTTTTGTCAATGAGAACAATAAATAATCTTAAAATAACACATTAACGATGTATTTCATAATATTACCATTCAATAATAATAATTCGCTGAAATTATCTGAATGAAACTTCTGCCCATTGGAAAAGACGTTAAAATATAGAAATATTCACATAGGTGCAGCTTGATTAGATGTTACACTGTAAGGTACAGTTGGTTTCTTTATCTCTTCTGGATAATTGGCAATTTTTAGCAACGAATTATATGAAATTTGAATGGATGAATTAAGATTTTGAAAAAGTTTTGAACTGAATGAAAATTTTGAATTATCCACCGGTACTGCTTCACCGATAGCTGTTGAACTATTCCATGTTTTTTTTTCTTAATAATTGGCAACTTTACTTTGTACATTGTTGTGCTGACTTGATATCGCGCAACTGTAATAGTTCTGAGTGTGAGGAGTCTGTGGGGGAAGGAAAGTGTATGTGTGTGTGATTATGTATGTGTGTGCGTGGTTGTGTGTGTGTGGGTGTGTGTGGTTATGTGTGTGTTTGTGGGCATGTAGAACCAACGTTACTCTGACACAAACATGAAACTCTACATGGTTTCTTTTGACTTTTTTTGATGGCCGCACTATTTTGATGTCAAAATAGTGCTCGTAGAGTTACAGCTGTTTTAGGATTAGGGTTAGGTTAAGGGTTAGGGTTTAGGGTTAAATCAGGTTTAGAAGTCAGCAAGCAGATTTTCACCGCTGCAAAAAAATGGGTCACTAAAATAGTCCAGACTGCCAAAACCCGGTACTTTAGCGACAGAATTAGCAGCAGCGAAACTAGTAAACATGCAGTTGTTCAACATTTGCAATAAGCTAAGGGGTAAGAGCAATGCAACATCACTCCCATCCACGCATCCACCATGTCAGCTCCCAGATGTATTTTGTAGTTATTTCACACAGAAAGTGGCTGACATAAGGGCCGCTCTTGACAGCCATGAGATCCCACTCATTAACCCATTCACACCTTCCCTCACTACCGCAAAGTTTGAAGTTTTTCAACCAATAACAGAGCAAGAAGTCAAGAAAGTCATTTTAAGCTCAAAACCAACATCTAACTCTCTTGACCCCATTCCCACTCTCATGCTGTTAGAGAATCTCGACCCTCTACTCCCGACCATTACCCACAGTATCAACGAGAGTCTGTCCTCTGGTGTTGTTCCGTCTGTGCTCAAAGCGGCGGTCATCAAACCCCTCCTTAAAAAACCAAGCTTAGACAAAAATAATCTAAAGAACTATAGACCTGTTTCAAACCTCTCCTTCCTGTCCAAAGTCATAGAAAAAATTGTTCTCAAACAACTATTTGCCTAGGTATATAGGTATATGATAACGCTCTATTTTGCCCCAACCAGTCTGCCTACCGACCCTTCCACAGCATTGAGACAGCCCTCCTTAAGGTAACCAATGATCTGTTGCTTGCCTTAGATAATGGTAACGTCTCCATTCTCACCTTATTAGACCTCTCAGCCGCCTTTGACACAGTCGACCACCACAATCTCTTCAAAACTCTTCAACACTACTTTGGAATCTCTGGCTCAGTCCTGGCTTGGTTCCACTCATATCTCTGACAGAACACAAACAGTCACTGTCGATGGCTGTTTCTTTAGCATAGCAGACGTGGTGTGTGGAGTGCCTCAGGGTTCTGTTTTAGGGCCGGTGTTATTCACTCTGTACACCAAGCCACTGCTTCTCCTGCTCGGAAAGCAAGCTGTTGAGAGTCAGTCATTTGAAGATGACACACAACTTTATAAATCCACTGCCCCCTCTCTCATTAATTCCACCGTTCAGACTTTGGAGAACTGCATCACAGACATTAAGTCATGGATGACACTCAACAAGTTTAAGCTTAATGACGATAAAACCGAAGCCCTCCTCATTCACAAGCACAACACCTCCTCCTCACTCTCGCCTCTCCCAACATCGCTCACTGTAGGGACAACAAACATTCAGTTCTCATCCTCAGCAAGAAATCTCGGCTGCATTCTCTCCGCCGATCTGTCCCTCAACAACCACATCTCCAACGTCTGTCACTCTGCATACATGGCCGTACGCCAAATCAGCTCCTTTCGTCACTATCTTACAGTCACTGCCACCAAAACCCTAGTCTGCGCTCTCCTCCTTTCTCGTCTTGACTATTGTAACTCTCTCCTCGCTGGCTCCCCAAAACACATCATTGACAAACTACAAAAGGTTCAGAACTCAGCAGCTACACTAGTATTCCGAGCAAAGAAATGCGATCACATCACACCTCTACTACATTCCCTTCACTGGCTTCCTGTGAAAGCACGCATAGAGTACAAACTCTCTGTTCTCTGTCACAACTTCTTCACAGATTCTTGTCCTTCCTACCTTGCTGATCTACTGTCTGTCTACTCTCCTTCACGCACTTTAAGATCTTCTGCCGACACTCGCACACTCAAGGTTCCCGTCACCCGCACTAAGACATACGGCCAACGTGCATTCGCTTACTCTGCACCCAAGCAGTGGAATTCCCTTCCCTCCCATATCCGCAACATACAATCAACACAGGCATTCAAAAAGGCCCTCAAAACCCACCTCTTCAAAATGCATTATTCAGACTGATTTGTATCCCGCTGCCATTCTCTCCTCTTTTGTTTCTGTCTGATCCGCAAGTGTTTACACGGCTGTAAATATTTATACTGTTTTCCTTTCCTGGGTCTATCCGGGCATATAAATAGCTGTTAATAAGTTTTTGCTAGTCTATTTTTGTCTTTCTTGTCATTTTGTACATAGTTGTAAATAGTTCTTACTTTTACTGTTCCGTCTTTTGGTGTATCGTAACAAAAGCGATGTTTGATCGAGTGCATGTATTTTTATGTATTGACTATGTGAAGCGCGGTGAGTCTGGTCGTAGGCTGGAGTACCCGCTATATTAAAACCCATTATTATTATTATTATTAGGGTTAGGGATAGCTTAAAAAAAAATTCAAAATGTCAAAATAATGTCAAAGAAATGGAAAGTGTGTCGAAAATAATGTCTGTTTTTTTCACAAGTCATCACAACGTCGTTTCTACAAAAATGTGTGCGTGTGTGTGCATGTTTGTGTGGTTATGTGTGTGTGTGGTTGTGTGTATATGGTTATGTGTATGTGCATGCATGCATGTGTGATTATGTTGTGTGTTTGTGGTGAGGTGTGCGTGTTTGTGGTGATGTGCGTTTTGAGTTTGCTTTTGTGTTCCTTAGGGGTGTGCTCCATTGCTTGCTTCTTTGTTGCTTGTGTTTGATGTTTCTTGGTTTGTGGATTTTTTGTGTTTTGGTTTTAACCACCATATCTTATAAACTGCATGCGAGTTGGTGGGAGCAGTATCATTGTAAAGCATGTAGAGCCGTGGAATACATGCGCTATATTAAATTGCCTGTAATAAATACACTTTTTAGCAATGAATAACTAGATGAATGAATAAATGAACAGATTAAAAGAAGAATTTATCAAGGGAGGTAAAGCAAAAAAAAAAAAGGCAAACATCATTTTCAACAAAGGCACACATGACATCCATGCATTTTTCTGTACCCAGACATGTAGCAAAGTAATGATGCAAAAACAACATGACAACGTGCAACAAACCATTTCTGTTTGTAAAAGGGCCAATAGTAGCAAAGATGCTGGGTGTTGTGTGTGTGTACTTGTTCACATAGCGTTATTTGGACAAACCAGTGAACATCTATGTAACTTGTTTTGACAGGACTCCTTGTTTTGACATCAAACAAATGATCCGTTAGGGTTAGGGCTGACGGTAAGGATTTTGGTAAGGGTTAGGGTTAGTGTTAGAACACTTAAAAGTACTTCAAAAGGGGGACGTAATATGACCCATTGTCAACACAACGTATGTAGCATTTCAGGAAAGTCATAATAACACCGTGAAAACAAGTATTTATGTATGTGTGTGTGTGGGTGTGTGGGCGTGTATTCTTGGAGTTATGGGGTGCTAAACTTGCCTTTTTATGGCCAAAAAAAAGGCATTTAGCTAGCTCCCCACTTTTCTTTAAAGTCCCACTTTTTTCTAAGTACAAGGGAGTGCTCTTGTAGCGCATAGTACTGTTTTAAGTATATGGGAGTGCTCTATCCTGGACGGGCTGTTTTCTAGACAAATTAAGTAAAAGGGTTACATTACATTACATTACATGGTTATTGCTTTAGGTCCAGCGGACTCTTCCGAGCCAAATCAGGACCAGAAAGTGAAAGAGTTAGGGCAAGGGTTAGCGTTAGGAGACAAATTAGGTCATTTTAAGTACATAGGAGTGCTCAATCCCGGACGGGCTGTTTTCTTGACAAATTTGAAGTAAAAGAGTTAGGGCAAAGTTTGATGTAAGGAGACAAAATAAGTCACCTTTTTTGACAGAAAAAGCCATTTAACAAATCTAATTCTTTCATTTTTAGATCAATTTTGCGCTCTTTCCGCAAAAAAGAAATGCTTTCTGATGACATTTCCTCCCAAACCCCAATTTGCCATGAATACAGACTTGTGTGTGTGTGTGTGGGTGTGGGCGTGGGCGTGCGATCACGCGTGTGTGCGACAATGAATTTACTTGTGAAATTGCAGTAGTCACTGTGAATGTGACAAAAAGGATCTGTGACACTAAAATGTGTATCTTGGAGCCATTTAAAACAAAAAAGCTGCTTCAAATATTATTTTATTTATTTATTTTATTATTTGTATAGAAAATAATGTTTCCTAATAATAATTCACCAATGTAGATATCAAAATGTCTATTTTATTTTAATTTCTATATGTTTGAGCCCCTATCACTGTAACATACAAAATTACATTACATTACATTATTATTGCTTTTGGTCCAACGGACTCTTCCGAGCCAAACCAGGACCGAACAACCCCTGATCCGCATAAAAGATCTGCTGAAACAACCCTAGTGGTAAAACTGAAAGCTCTCCACCAGCCAGTCACTTTACAATAAAGACATCCCACGCAGGGGACGGCTGAGGCTTCACCCCAACTTATCGAAACCCCGTTTACAAAAACAAAATAGAATACAAACATCATTATAAATTATCAACAAAACACATACATATAAAATGCCTACATTGCCAAATAATAACATCATAGGAAGCCCTAGCAGAAAGCGTCCAATATTCCCAAGCTGATCCAACAGACCTCATACACAAATAAGGAGTCTTGTCCCGGAAGAGTTTTCAAGAAAAAAGGTAGGAGACTGGTCTAGCGAAGAAGACGATAGTATAGCAGATTGATAGAACAGAGCAGGAATGAGAAAGAGCAAATGAGAATGACAGCGACAGTGGGAATTAAAGCACTAAATTTCCAGAAAGTGGGGATACTATTTATACTGAAACCTCCGGCACGCCAACGGGGGTAACATACAAAATGGAATAAAAAGCTTGCCTTCAATAAATATAAATACCAAGTAATTACATAAAATTAACCAAATAAAATATAAAACATACAATAAAAAATAAATATAAACAACAATAACGAAGAATAAACTAAAAAAATATCAAACTCACTCTTCAACTCCTCTGCTGCTTAAAACAAATCTGTTTTATTATTTTTTATTATATTTTTTATTTATTTAGCAGATTCGAAGGGAAGCGAGATATTTAGAAATGTGCAGTGCATTGAAGACATCATTCTATTATAGGCGAAGCCTCAACGGTTTAAAAACCGATTGACCACGCCAGTGTATCATGTGTTATAACTCTCCTAACAAATGATAAGAAAAGAATTTTGAGTACTATAGCAAAGATTCTACACTGTACCACCTTAAATGTAATATTTTCTGATGCCACAGTTCATTTTCTACCAGCAGATGCTTAAACCAAACATTAATTTATATGGATCCAATCGGAAGGGAGACATAAGGGCGAAGTTGTAAGATGATTCCACAGTTGTTGCAGGTAGGATGTTTTAGATGTTTTCTATTCTAGTCCGTCATAGTCTAAACCCATAATAGTAGCCATGCCATGTTCTATATCGTTGGAAAGAAGAGATATTGTTCTTTCTTTTTTGTTATTATTATTGTTTAGGACTTTATTAGATTAAAGAGTTATTCTTTTAGGAGTCACGACTTCCTTTAGAGAACAAATATAATTTGTATATTATTTGTTAGTTTTTCAAGCATTACGCTTAAGACAGATTTACAACTAACACAAAATTGGCCATAAAAGGAGATTCTAGCTCCGCATGCAGAGCTTGATATAACTGCTTTCTGAACGGCTGTCATCCCAGTATAAAAGCAGGGTCGCTGTTAGTTTTGGGCATTCCAACGATTCCACCACTCGACAGCTGCTAAGTTGTCTCCTGCACCAGCACTGCCTTTGCTGTTCTGCCTTATGATGTTCTCCAAATAAAAACAACCTTTCATCGGCTCACTGTCCCCTGTTAGGCAATGCGGAACGTACAATTCGTCCTCTCACTGTCCATTAGATAGGTGATCCACGCCAAGCGTGTTTGCCTTGGTCTCCGTTTTAGAGGATTTCTCTTTGCTCCCCAATGTGGAGGTGGTGACACCAAAGGTGGAGGAGTTGGAATGTCGGGGGTTCTTTTCGTTGAGATACTGTTCTGTTTTGGCCACAGCTGCCGGCAGCACGTCTTTGGTGAGGGTAGCATGGCCAAACAGAAGCTCCGGCTCTTCTACCTCTTCTCTGGACACCTGAAATCATCAACATGATAATAATAATAATAATTAATAATAATAACAATGATGATGATAACAACAACAACAAACAACAACAACAACAACAACACTGGATGCTATATACAGGCTTTTCCTCCAAATCCTCAATCAAAGCGCGGCGATCTGTACCAACACACACACTCAAGTTTCACCCACTCCCAAACAAACAGCAAACACATCTATATCACTCAAACATGTGATGTAAAGGCAAGGAGACCGCTATTAGATGACGGAAAGCAAATCAAATTTTAGGTTTGACATTTTTTAGATTAACTGCATCCAATACCATTTATTGAAGGGAGGGGAAAAACCGGAGTACTTGGAGAAAAAAGTACTGTCAGTGACCTAAATAGTCCCGTACCGGAGTCAAATAAGTTCGCCCTAGCGGGAATCGAAACTGCACCCTTAGGCATACGAAACCAGCGAACCTGCTGTGCCACCAGGACATCTCTCCTCCCCTCCTCCCTCCCCCCCTCCCCAGGGTTCATACAGGTTTCTGGCCAGAAAAAGTAAGGACTTTTTAAGGACTTTTAAAGGACTTTTTAAAGGACATTTTACGAACTTTAGCAAACTTGATTTGATAGTATGTTGATGCTTACTAAATATGAAATCATTGAAAACAGACAGGTGGCCCCACATTTACTTTCTAGTGACTTTCTTTAAGCCTAGCCAATTCACTGTCAATGTCCTTCTGCAAAGCTGGCAGGCTGGCACGTTTGTCTTTTGCCTTCTTTCTTAGGGCATTGGCCTCAGTGAGGAGAGTCAGGTCTTCTTTGGTTTCGGCATCTTCTGATAGCTTATCTGCTTTTGCTTGAAGGTGCTGGATGTCTTTTTCAATCCTGGCTTTCTTTGTCTTCAGTTCTTTTACGCTGTTTTCCAGATCCTTCCTTTTTTTCCCTCTCTTGGCTGCAGCATCAGCTTGTTTTGCATCCTCAAGGTGCTGTTGGTAACGGCTGCGGGCAGATGAGGCAGAAAGGAGAAGCTCCTTTGTGATAGGTACACAATGCACCCCGCCAGCCTTCTTCACCCCTTGCCCTATTTGCCTTCGGGCAACCAGTGATTCCTTGGCCAGATTCTCCACAGTCAGCTTCTTGTTAATGGAGAACCCTGGAAAATGGCTGAGCAGAAGACGGTCTGGTACTGACAGTAGAACTACTAGTCGCAGCATGGGTTACAGTTGAAGTTGAAGGCACAGTCTTTTCAAGAAATGCGGACATGGGCATGGTAGGTCTGGAAGCTTTTACCAAACGTTCATGTTTTGCCCCCTTGTGGTGCGCCAGTACAGAAGAATGACCGGCAGCAGCAACATCAAAGATTTTTTTGCACACTGAACAATAGGCTTTCCTGGTGTTTCCCTTTGGATAACGTTGCAGCCACTCTCTAAATGCGGCCGATTCCAACCACTTATTAATATTATTGAATAACATTTTCCAGGCATCTTTCACAGTTTCAAAAATGGCGCACGCTTCACCGGCACAAGCCACCACTGAGTCCCGTTCCGATGCACGCTAGGAAGTTAGGTAACGCTAGCCAAGCGAGGGACTTGAGAAGCAATCTAGCCTTTCCTCGCGAGAATTTCTTCTTTCCCTTGCCGCGAGCCAGTGTCAGCGGAACGCTACCACCTCGCGAGATCCTAGCCTTCTTGCTTCCTTGCGGGTATTGGAACGACACTCTGGCATACTAGCAAGAGGGAAAATTATCAGGGGAGGTCACTCCTGCATAATTATCAGGGGGTCAGAGTCGCTTCCCTTTTGCAAAAATGCTGGTAGCAGACGACACGCTTTGTTGGCGACATCGAAATGAAAATGTCATTTCTTTCTCAGTTTTTCTTGAACTAAATTACTGCTTTGAAATTCTTTCAACAAAAATCCCATTTTCGAAGGACTTTTAAGCACCTTGCTAGTAAACTGATTGAAAACTTTAATTTCGAAGGACTTTTAAGGCCTTAAAAAAGGGGTGTCAAAATCTAAGTACTTTTAAGTACTTTTAAGGTGCGTGCGAACCCTGCTCCCATAGCCCCTCATCCTAGGTGTCATTAGGCGTTTTCATTGTATTGTAATGCCATATTACAAACTGAAATTGTCTTAAAACACCCAACAGCAAAAGTGATAGAGGAGGTAGTCTTTTACCTTGGCAAACTTCATGAGCAGGTCGTAAGTGAGGCCTTCAGAGATGACAGAATCCTGCTTGTACTCGGGATGGGCTGACACCATGTCCCTGATCCAACGTGCTGTAGTCTTCAGCTCACCTACAACACACGCACAGAACATTGCAGCACAATGCTTCAGTTGCTCACTAGACCAACGTTCACCCTCACCCAAGACGTAAGCCCACACTAACTCAATTGCTCCATGCATGGGAGTCAAACATTTAATTCTTATTTGTTTTGTTGAATTTGCCCAGTTCAAAGGATTTTATTTTATTTTATTTTAATGTATTTTTGTGTTTTGCTTTAAAAATTAGTCTTCCCTAAAATCTGCACTGTGATTAAACTTTAAAAAATGACAACAGTGAATTTTTCATTATTGTTCTGCCATATGTAAATACTGCCTCTGTTTATGAACCTCCATGGCAAACCAGCCAGTGACCTTCAGATATACAACATGGTCAAATGCCCCCAAAAGAAAGGCTGTTGTTTTACAACTTTTTATAATGCTATGACATAGAAATGGCACGGTGATGCCACTTGGAGCCATGTACCACAAGCTAATGCAAGACAAATAAACATTTTTTAAATGATTTATATATTAAACTAGAAGGGCAAAGCCCATATGACTCACATGATCCTTATGGAACTTGCAATATTTAACATGACAATGAGTGCCCAGATAAAAACAAAATGAAACGGTGGCATCAAAATGCAAAGTTATACCGACTTTGATCTGTCTATGCTCTTGACCTTGATCTTTGGCTCCAAATACACATGTATTATCAAATAAACTACAGCAAAATATGTATTATGTCAAGGTCTAACAGGGTATACACCATCTTACCAAATTTATATGTGATAGTTGAAAAAGGTTCTGAGATATTAACCACTTGCACATTTTGCAGTCAGACAGCAGACAGATTCTGAGATAGACATTTTTTTAAGATGTGATTTTTGGACTCATCTCACACATTGCAACAATCTGGAAATTACTTTTGGTGGGAGGGAGAAGGGAAGGGGAAGCAGGGGGCAAGGGTGGATGGGGGAAAGAGGAGGGTGGGGGGGTGGGGCGCGAGTAAACAGACTCACATTGTTATGCATGTAAGTCAAAAATTACACTTTTTGAAAGGTTTCTTTTGTTGTAAAGCTTTTTTTTTTCACTAGAAGCAACACTCACTGTGCATGTTTAAAATCATGACAACACTCATTTTTTAATTGAGGCAACACTCACTGTGCATGTTAAAAGGATGACAATGATGATGCTGGGGTCCTTTTAAGTTTGAAAAAAACAAACAACGACTTAGTTACCTGAAGCTCGTTTGCTGATAAGGTTGAGGTACTGCCGAACAGTGCACTGAGTCTCCACATCACACTCCATGTTGTCCAGGTAGGCGTTGATCAATGGTAACAACCCTACAAAGTCGTCCTGCAAAAAAACACAAACATCAATAAGTATTAACCCTTTGAACCCTGGATGCCCCACCAATTCTGAGCCCATCCCCTGGGCTCCCCGGAGAAAAATTGAATTTTTAGCATGCTTTTAGTAAAACAACCAAAACATAACCAAAGTGTTAGACAACCCAAAGTACTTCAAATGTCATCTCTTCATCTTCATTATCATCCCGCAATTGATCGATTACTTCCTGAGTTGTGTACAGTTGCTTAGCGACGCTTCCTTGATTTGTAGACCTTCGTTTCATGACGCAAAATTAAGAAAAAAACGTCACAAAAACACGCACTGTGCTCGCACTAGAGCGCAGACATTTTGCTTTACCTTATTCCCAATAATCCTCAATAACCCTATTCCAAACAGCAAGTACTAGAAAGAACAGTAAGCTTTGTACGGACCGCAAGGTTACGAGACCGGTTTATCGGTCTATTGGGGCACAGCTGTTAAAGGGCTAGACCGATATATCGGTCTTTCGGGTTCAAGAGGTTAAGGTGAAGCTAACCTATGTTTTTTAAGGAAATGTAATCGTAGTAATGCTTGTGGTTCTGGTCAGTGAAAGTATTTTTATGGCTATGACAGCCGACAATCAGAATGTAAGCAGCACCTGTAGTGAAACGCTAAATCAAAAGTCAAACGCCAAAACGGGCTTTGCTGTTTGTGAGGTAGGGAAGGAACTCAAAATGGGTGGAATGTGTGCAGGCTCTGGGTGTGGAATTTCATCCAGTCACAAGATATGACATTGACATCCAGTCACAAGATATGATATTGACATCCAGTCACAAGATATGATATTGACATCCAGTCACAAGATATGATATTGACATCCAGTCACAAGATATGATATTGACATCCAGTCACAAGATATGATGTTGTCATCCAGTCACAAGATATGATATTGACATCCAGTCACAAGATATGATATTGACATCCAGTCACAAGATATGATGTTGTCATCCAGTCACAAGATATGATATTGACATCCAGTCACAAGATATGATATTGACATCCAGTCACAAGATATGATATTGACATCCAGTCACAAGATATGATGTTGTCATCCAGTCACAAGATATGATATTGACATCCAGTCACAAGATATGATATTGACATCCAGTCACAAGATATGATATTGACATCCAGTCACAAGATATGATATTGACATCCAGTCACAAGATATGATATTGACATCCAGTCACAAGATATGATATTGACATCCAGTCACAAGATATGATATTGGCATCCAGTCACAAGATATGATACTGGCATCCAGTCACAAGATATGATGTTGTCATCCAGTCACAAGATATGATATTGACATCCAGTCACAAGATATGATATTGACATCCAGTCACAAGATATGATATTGACATCCAGTCACAAGATATGATATTGACATCCAGTCACAAGATATGATATTGACATCCAGTCACAAGATATGATGTTGTCATCCAGTCACAAGATATGATATTGACATCCAGTCACAAGATATGATATTGACATCCAGTCACAAGATATGATATTGACATCCAGTCACAAGATATGATATTGACATCCAGTCACAAGATATGATATTGACATCCAGTCACAAGATATGATATTGACATCCAGTCACAAGATATGATATTGGCATCCAGTCACAAGATATGATACTGGCATCCAGTCACAAGATATGATGTTGTCATCCAGTCACAAGATATGATATTGACATCCAGTCACAAGATATGATATTGACATCCAGTCACAAGATATGATATTGGCATCCAGTCACAAGATATGATATTGGCATCCAGTCACAAGATATGATATTGGCATCCAGTCACAAGATATGATATTGGCATCCAGTCACAAGATATGATACTGGCATCCAGTCACAAGATATGATGTTGTCATCCAGTCACAAGATATGATATTGACATCCAGTCACAAGATATGATATTGGCCTCCAGTCACAAGATATGATATTGGCCTCCAGTCACAAGAAATGATATTGGCATCCAGTCACAAGATATGATATTGGCCTCCAGTCACAAGATATGATATTGGCCTCCAGTCACAAGATATGATATTGGCCTCCAGTCACAAGATATGATATTGGCCTCCAGTCACAAGATATGATACTGGCCTCCAGTCACAAGATATGATATTGGCATCCAGTCACAAGATATGATATTGGCATCCAGTCACAAGATATGATATTGACATCCAGTCACAAGATATGATACTGGCATCCAGTCACAAGATATGATATTGGCCTCCAGTCACAAGATATGATATTGGCCTCCAGTCACAAGAAATGATATTGGCATCCAGTCACAAGATATGATACTGGCATCCAGTCACAAGAAATGATATTGGCCTCCAGTCACAAGATATGATATTGGCCTCCAGTCACAAGAAATGATATTGGCCTCCAGTCACAAGATATGATATTGGCCTCCAGTCACAAGATATGATATTGGCCTCCAGTCACAAGATATGATATTGGCCTCCAGTCACAAGATATGATATTGGCCTCCAGTCACAAGATATGATATTGGCCTCCAGTCACAAGATATGATATTGGCATCCAGTCACAAGATATGATATTGGCCTCCAGTCACAAGAAATGATATTGACCTCCAGTCACAAGAAATGATATTGACCTCCAGTCACAAGATATGATACTGGCCTCCAGTCACAAGATATGATATTGGCATCCAGTCACATGATATAGAATTGGCCTCCAGTCACAAGATATGATACTGGCCTCCAGTCACAAGATATGATACTGGCCTCCAGTCACAAGATATGATACTGGCCTCCAGTCACAAGATATGATATTGGCCTCCAGTCACAAGATATGATACTGGCCTCCAGTCACAAGATATGATACTGGCCTCCAGTCACAAGATATGATACTGGCCTCCAGTCACAAGATATGATACTGGCCTCCAGTCACAAGATATGATACTGGCCTCCAGTCACAAGATATGATATTGGCCTCCAGTCACAAAATATGATACTGGCCTCCAGTCACAAGATATGATATTGGCCTCCAGTCACAAAATATGATACTGGCCTCCAGTCACAAGATATAGCATTGGCCTCCAGTCACAAGATATGATACTGGCATCCAGTCACAAGATATAGCATTGGCCTCCAGTCACAAGATATGATATTGGCATCCAGTCACAAGAAATGATATTGGCCTCCAGTCACAAGATATGATATTGGCCTCCAGTCACAAGATATGATATTGACATCCAGTCACAAGAAATGATATTGGCATCCAGTCACAAGAAATGATGTTGGCATCCAGTCACAAGATATGATATTGGCATCCAGTCACAAGAAATGATATTGGCCTCCAGTCACAAGATATGATATTGGCATCCAGTCACAAAATATGGTATTAGCATGCACTGACGGTTATTACAGAAGGCAATGGAAACTTTCTATGAGTGATTTTCATGGTTTGTAACGTAAATTAAAAGTGGAAAATATCTTTTTTCCCGTAGTGTTATCAATTATTAGCTTCAAATATTTAGGAGCCATTGTCTCAGACAATGGGTCCCGACAGGAAGTCCTCTCCAGGATCGCACAAACAACTGCTGCCTTGGCGAGGTTGAAGCCAATTTGGAAAGACAGGACTATCAGTCTACATTCCAAGGTAAGGCTGCTGCGCTCCCTTGTCATCTCTATCTTTCTATATGCTTGCGAAAAATGGACCCTCACAGCAGATCTCTAACGAAGAATACAAAGCATGGAGATGAGGTGCTACAGAAGACTTCTGGGCATTTCCTATACCCAGCACATCACCAACGACGAAGTCCGACAAACCATCACACAAGCCATTGGACAACACGATGACCTGCTCACAGTGGTGTAAAAACAGAAACTCTGATGGTATGGCCATGTCACCAGATCATCAGGTCTTGCAAAGACCATCCTGCAAGGCACAGTGCAAGGAGGTAGAAGAAGAGGGAGACCGAAAAAGAGGTGGGTGGACAACATTCGAGAATGGACTGGTTTGACACTGACAATCAGGGTTGCTGAGGACAGGGAAAGATGGAGTACAGTGGTTAAACGATAACCTGTGGTGCCCCTACCACACCGACTCAACCAAAGCTTGTAGGTTTTGAAGCTAGTTCAGCCAGGCTAGCTATAAATAGCTTCGCCGGTGCTCTTCTTTCCTTTCCTTTCACTGGAAGGGAGGGTGTAGGCAAGCTATAAATAGCCCACAGCCAGCAAAATTTGGGAGAACCTAAGAGTGCTGCTCACATAGGCATTGAGTTGGTGTGCTACGATCTCTGAATTACGGGATAGGATAGGATAGTTTTCAATTGCATTTTGCAAACTCCGGAAATATTAACTTAGCTTAATGTATATGCTGGCCCTAGGCTGGTTCTAAATAATAGGGGTACACGTTTAGACTATAGTTTGCAAAAGCTGTTTCAGACAGACATTTTCTTCTGCCATTGTGCTTGCTAAAATGCGTCTAAAAAAACGCCAGAATCACGGCTTCTTGCATAGCCACATGCACCACCCTTTCTTGCACAAAGGTACTCACACTGCCATTGATGATTTCAGAGCAGGACATGAGGCGATACTGGTCACTGATGCCCTTACAGCACTCCACATCTATTCGACACTTGCTAGTACACTTGGAGGCCTCTGCTGGAGAACAATCTGCACACACAAGATAAATGATAATAATAATAATAATAATAATAATAATAATAATAATAATAATAATAATAATAATAACACTAACAATGCCGAACGGAATAGCCGGTGTCAAAACATGGGATGGCACTGGACATGTCAAGCCTCCTTGACAAAAGCAAAAGACCGACTGAAGTGGCAAAAAATCTCAGCGACAGCGTAATCCCTCATGTCTCCACAATGGCCTCGAATGGCTCGACAGATAGATGCTCCGAATGGCTCGACAGATAGATGCCCCGAATGGCTCGACAGATAGATGCCCCGAATGGCTCGACAGATAGATGCAAGACACTCCTTATTCCTAAATCGGACTCAAAGCGCGGCGATCTGTAACCAGCACACTCAAACTCAAATGTTACAGAAACTCCCACATACACAACAAACACACATTCATCACTCAAACTTGCTGTGTAAAGGCGAGTGGCTATTATCATGTTCTGCCTTAGGCCTAGGTTAATTTATTTATATTATTGTTCTTATATAGCGCATTTATCAGCTCAAGGCGCTGGCTGATACAGGATCTAACTCAAGCTATCCGAGGTGCCCTCTTGCCACCTTAGGGCCATCTAGCGCCACAGATCAGACAAATGACAGACCTGCCTACCTTATGCAGTACTGATCAGTAGTTTTTCCTGTGAATTTCAGTAATTTTGCATTTTCCTCCAGTAATTCTACAGACATAAGTAAACGCGGTGTTTCTAAATAACCAGGGTATGAATAAATTCACGGCACATTTACTACTTAAAAAGCACAAAAAAACAGTTTTTAAAAGGATAGCAAAAAGAAGGAAACAATATCAAACAGATTTTTAAAAATGATTACTTAGTATCATGAGAGACCATGGCATGCAACAAAAGATAAACCTGCACATCACTGACCCGGTTGTGATGAAGGATAACTGTTCCACAGGAGTTTTATTTACATTACAGGTGATTGACTCAAATGCCATTTTTATGATAAAGATGTGTAATTCACAGGAATAGGCACTACACATAAATTATGAATTCAAAGTTTGCCTTAAAATTTTTTTTTTTTTACATTTCATCAGCTGTCAAAATAAGGACTTGTAACTGTGAATACGTTTACCAATAACAATAGCACATTGTGAGGTTAATTTAATTACAGTTGAAATCGACCACACTGAAAAGACTGTACCCTGTACAAATTTTAACTGGTTCTTATATTGTGCCAGCTGCCTGGAGTAGGCACATTTGAGATGGTCCAGCTCTTCTGGCCTAACATATCTGGTGTCTTCATGGCGAGATTTGAGGACCAGCCGCTTACAGACGTTTGCTCCTCCATGCCCAACTGAGAAGTCAGAATCGCACACAGAACAGTACACGTATAAACTATAATTCTGGGCCATGTTTTTTGAAGTCACAAGACAAGGCCAAGTCCGCGTGTAATCCGAACGAAATATTTGCAACTGCAGCTTTTTCTTCTTCTTCTGCACTTGAGCAATCTCTACACACTCAGACTCTTCTGATTCGTGGTCTGTCTCATGTAAACGTGCAACTTTAGCCCGATTAGAACTTTCTCCACTCGCCATTTTCACCTAAGATCGGCGCGACAATCTAAGCTCGTAACGATCGAGCATGTTCATTGGTTCACGACGTCCAATCACAACTCTCGAAACATTTGCTCTCATGCAAGGGCGGTTACTCTGTCGGCTTCTAGGCCTAGCAGACAACAATTTAACAAGTTTACACGGCTCTAAAAATTGCGTAGTTTTTCAATTGTTTTTTCCGTAATTTTGCATAAAATTTCGTACTCCCGTACTATAGGGTAAAATTCCGTAAAATTACGGAAGATTACGGAAGGGTAGGCAGGTTTGAAATGAGCACAAACCTGAGTGACTGAGATGGGGGATGAGAAGAAAAAGGATCTAGTGCTAGCTGGGTGCATTGACGTAGTAGGTGTTTCATCCATTTCAATTAATGGAACAAAACTAATGAGTTTTAACAGAGGACTTAAACCACTGAATTGAAGATAAATTTCTGAGAGAAACAGGCAGTGTGCTCCAAAACCTAGGGCCCTGATAAGAGAAAGCATGTTCAGCATATGATTTTGTACGCACAGATGGAACTGCAAACAGACGGGTGTCAGAGGAAGAGCGACGTTGTTTAGAAGGTATATGTAAATGTGAAGAAGGTCAATAATAAACCGAGGGGCAGTGGAGTTTAGGACAATGAAGCAAAGGGACAAAACTTTATGCTGGATATGCAGCTTCACAGGAAGCCAGTGAGGAAGCCAGTGAAGGAACAAAAGAAGAGGAGTGACATGGTCAAATGCTAACGGACATCAGTAGTATTGTTATTTTTCATCTGCCAAGGTCACAAACTATTTAGGTAGTAAATGCTTTTTAGTATGTATGTATGTACGTATGTATGTACATGTATGTAGGACAATGAAAGACTTTAAAAGAACAATGAAATGTACAGCATATAATAAATATATATATATATATATATATATATATTGTCAGCACTAAAAACAACCACAAAAAACACATTGCATGTGATAATATATATTTTTTTAAAAACCAATAACGACTAATTTACCACACACCCTAAATCACATCCATTCACCCACACCCACACAGAATAGTTTTCCCTGCATGTACAAAAGTTAATAAGGTAGCATAGCACATGCTTTTAACATGTTTTACCTGTAAGGACATCTTTTCTGAAGTAAAACATGTCCAACACAGCATCCCTTCTGAACGCCGTCTTCATGTTTTCATCTACCTGTAATATACATAAATCAACAAACAAATACATTAAAAAAATACAAAACTTAATAAATCAAACCAAATAAATAAATGAAAGAAAATAAGACAAATATTTAAAAAAATCAATCAGTTCATTAAAACACCAGTTGCATTATTATATCGACAAATGAAAGCAACAATTCATTGGCAACCTAAAACTAGAAAGTTCACTCATTTGAGGGGCGACTTTATTTTGTTTGGAGTTTGGACACTTCCTTTTCCTTTTTATGGAGAAATTTTCTCTTTGAACCAATCTTCCCTCCTCCCAAAATAAATTAGGGTCTATGGGACTCTCAGTTATCCAAATGTAAGAGTCCTTTTGCAAATTTTGAGTCCTCAAATAGATGAGCAGCGATAGAATTGCATAGAGAAAATATACAAAGCACGCGCATGTGATTTTAAAGGATGACAACTCGCGAAACAATTTTAAATCATCTGCTTTGGAAGTCTTCTTAGACTTAGAGGAATTTGCAGTGAATTAGTTGGCCAATCATTTGTCATATTTTTGAGTTTAGCGATTCGGGGAAAATACACATACAGGCTTTTCTGCCTGTTTTTTTTTTTTTTTAATGTTGTGCGTAATGGGGAACACGGCTCAACCCTTCCTTTTTTCCTAGTAGACCACACTTGTCGTGTCATTGTGTGGGTCTATCTTCATGTGGCAGATAAAGTTCAGTTTTATTTTTGTGTATGAAAGTTTCTAAGATAGTTTTAGCATTCTGTCAGGATGACGGGTTTTTGAACATGGCACTAAATCTACTTTTGCCATGCGGCACCACCAGTGAGGCGCAAATTAAAAATCTGGCTTTCAGCACCCCTGGTAAGTGCACTCAAAAGTCAATGGAAGGTACTGGATACTGATCTACACAAACCAGGCGATAACAACCTCAAAACTTGATTACTGATCTACATACACCCGACTAACAATCTTGAAACATGAATTCAGATCTACAGAAACCTTAGGATAACAGACTAACGATCTTGAAACATGAATTCTGATCTACAGAAACCACAGGAAAACAATCTCAAAACTTTCACAATACATCAGTTGGCCTTTGAACAGTCAAAGTAAGGCAGTCCAACACACATTCACACACAGCAAGAGACAGCTCTACTAGAGGAGCTGCCAAGCTGTATTCTGCTGGACCTACTTTTCCCACCTCAACGAGTTTATCATTCAACAATTTGTTGACAGCACAGGACTATGGTGGAAGAGCACAAACCTTAGATATAGGAATGACGAAGTTCAGCTTGTAGGAAAGAATGACGCGAGTCAGCAGCACTATAAACACCGTGTAGGCTGCATTCTCAAAGTCAGTCAGTTGGGTCTGTGATGAAGGACAACAACAACAACAAAAGTAATTTGTAAACATTTTCTCATTAAAAAGCACATTTTGTACATTTTTCCCACTAAAAGCAAAACAAACTAAATAAATTTTTTACATATTTCCACTAAAGCAAATCAAATAATTCAATTTTAAATGTTTTTGCACTAAACTGCAACAAAATAATTCAGTTGTGTACAATTTCCAACTAAATCAAAACATAATTTATAATTCAAGTTTGTTAAAATTTTCTATTTTTATGTTGAATAACAATTTTTTGAGCTTAAAAAAAAAATCTCTCTACAAACCATGTAAAATTATACATCAAAACAAATAATTAAGAACATTGTAAAACAACAAGACACACATTTATATACCACATAAACTAAACAAAATTAGCTAACTCAACGTGCACATATGATATGAACACTTTCGCAAAATGCACTCGCACACATCCTTGATATAAGAGAAATCAGTCGACAAGAAATGACGAGACACACTCGCAACAATAACCACTCATAATAATAATAATAATAATAATAATAATAATAATAATAAAGGTATTTATATAGCGCTTTTTTCCTAATAAAATCAATTCAAAGTGTAGTTCTCACGCATTTAAATTTAACGTTAACATCGAAATACAAACAAAAGAAAGTGAAACAAAAACAAGATACTAATAAATTATGCAATGACATAATACAAACATGAAAAAGAATATTTACAAGTAAAATATAAAAGAGGAAGGAGCCAGAATGGAGAGGGGGAGAGAGGAGAAGCAGCCGAGGAGTGAGGGGACTGGGAGTGTGCGGTGTGATGGCAGTGGTCTGAATCGGAAAAGAAGGAATGTCAGACCAATCATCATCATAATCATCATTATCATCAACATCACCATCATCATCAATGACATTGTCAGAACGATACAAAAAAAAAAAAAGATCAACAAGTTGCACATTACCTCCATAGGCCTAAACTCGACCCGCCAGCCGATATTGGAATTAACAGGGGGAGGTTTGAATCTCATCGTCTGCCAGTTAGTGGACTGAATATTCTGTTGCAACACATAGACAAACCAAAGCGGCTTGAAACATAGTGGAGACAACTAAGTTTTGTGGACATGCAAACAAACCTGACTTTTGATTTTTGGAACTCTTGCTCATCCATGTGGCCAACATTTATGTTCCTTTCTCCATGAAAGTGTGGCAGTACCACTGCAGCACCACTCAAGATGAAAGGTAAGCCCATGCAGTGGAATGCATTTAGTGTCAGTGTTTAAGTTCAATGTAGACTGTCTTAATTCAATTAAATGACAACACAAAATAGCAAACGCGATGAATCAACTAAAATGGACAATGACGTATACTAAGCAATAACTATGAATTAATCCAACACTTTTTACCATTTTAACGTTACTTCTCAAACATCCGTCAATACAATTTAGAAACTCACCTAGAAAGTAAGAGACAACTGTCAGAGTTGTAAGTTCAATGTAGACCGACGGTTTGGAATTCTAATTCTGCTTTCGCCCTATTGAACTTTACCGTGTGAACACTAATCACACACACACACACACGCCTATTCAAATACGAAATTCTAAAATGTCCACCGCATTACACCCTGACTAGACTTCGGTTTATACCCATACTCTCATCTAAAGGAGTCAACTTGTTTTGTGTGCGAGTGTGTGAGAAGCTTTTTGCTTTCTTCTGTTGCTGTGGTTTTGTTTTGTTTTGCAAGCCAAAAGGGGTCTGAAGTAAATAAAACTTCTTGCATACAATCTTGACCAGATGTGATCTTCATAGGTAGGTGTAAAGGAATAATGTTAAAGATATATCTTCCCCCTCCCCCACTGACCCCACCCTCCTACCCCTACCTTCTTCTGCTGCCAGTTGTTTTGTGCTTTCAAAGTACGCTACAAGCCCTTTTTGCTGTGTTCAGCATGTTCTCTGTGTGTTCCGCTTGGACTTCACTGGTTTACATTACATTACATTATTATTGCTTTAGGTCCAGCGGACTCCTCTGAGCCAAATCAGGATCGGACAACCCCTGATCAGCATAAAAGATCTGCTGAAACAACCCCAGTGGTAAAACTGAAAGCTCTCCACCAGCCAGTCACTTTACATTAAAGACATCCCACGCAGGGGACCCTGAGGCTGTACTCTAATTTATCGAACCCCCGTTTACATTACATTATTATTGCTTTAGGTCCAGCGGACTCTTCCGAGCCAAATCAGGACCGGACAACCCCCGATCCGCATAAAAGATCTGCTGAAACAACCCTAGTGATAAAACCGAAAGCTCTCTACCAGCCAGTCACTTTACAATAAAGACATCCCACGCAGGGGACGGCTGAGGCTTCACCCCAACTTATCGAACCCCCGTTTACAAAAACAAAATAGAATTCAAACATCATTATAAATTATCAACAAAACACATACATATAAAATGCCTACATTGCTAAATAATAACATCATTGGAAGCCCTAGTGACCACCTGGCAGAAAGCGTCCAATATTCCCAAGCTGATCCAACAGACCTCATACACAAACAAGGAGTCTTGTCCCGGAAGAGTTTTCAAGAAAAAAGGTAGGAGACTGGGCTAGCGAAGAAGACGATAGTATAGCAGATTGATAGAAAAGAGCAGGAATGAGAAAGAGCAAATGAGAAAGACAGCGACAGTGGGAATTTAAAGCACTAAATTTCCAGAAAGTGGGGATACTATTTATACTGAAACCCCCGGCACCCCAACGGGGGTCTTCACTGGTTTCCAACTTTAAAACATGAAAGTGAACTCTGACCTTGCAGGTTAAAAAAAAAAACACACACACACACACACAGCAAGCCTTCATAGAAGGTAAAATGGCAGTTAAAAAAAAAAAAATCAAGCTAAAACAGTGTTTCGAACATGGCAATAAAAAGTCAGTCACCAACACATTGTTTGATAAGCTAAAGACAGCACTGTTTCTGTGCAAATTGGGTTTCACAAGGAGAGAGAAGTTTGGATGTTGTGAGGCTGATGATGATTAAGGATAAAAGATCATGTGAGTGATAATGATGACGATAATGTTGGCAGTAATGATGATGATAACAATGATAATTCTGATAATGATGGTGGTAATGGTGACAGTGACGGGGATGATGATGTTGATGATGATGGTGACCCTGGCGATGGCGTTCTACTGACCTCAAAATGGTCAAGTTCCTCTTCGTCATTTTGGTCGATTTTCTCACTGAACAGAGAAATGGGATCCCTGATGAAGAGGTGAGCGATGTGTCTGGCCAGCTGCTGATCCACACCTGAAAATGGTACTACACCATAAACACACCTGCCACATGAACAACACCCTACATAGAAAATGTACAAGTGTTCCCGTAACCTTTCAGCTGTTTGGGAAGAGATATGTTTGGGACCTCCCTTTGCTGTAGGCCAGTTTAATGAGGGTGGTGCTTATCTCCTCTCCCATGTTGCTTTATCGTCCCTGGTTGTAAACAGGTCCAAGCAGGTGGACTAAAATACGTTGCGCGGTTTTTGTTTCCCCCATTGTGTCGTTTGGTGGTGGCCTTCAACATATGGTCATCCAATCAAAGTACTCTCTGCACTTGACGTTGCTTAACAAAACATTTCTAGTGTGAACCTCAAACCACCACATCACTGTACGCTTAAAGAGCTGCTCAAGATGCCAGGAGAAAACAGGATCTGACACAAGCCATGCAAGGACGGCAACAACTTGCAAAAGCGTTGCAAATGTAGCACCAATTTGTCAATAGCTGCAAAGGCAGGGGTGTAAACTGGTGTCACAAAAATGTGATTTATTTTTCGTTTTCCGTCTTCTAACAGCGAATCTCCTTGCCTTTACACCACATGATTGAGTGATAGATGTGTCTGTGAGAGTGTATGTTGGTACAGACAGAGAAAAGGCCTGTATATAGCATCTATTATTATAAAAAATGTACATGCTGCACCGCCGCAGCTCAATGGTACAGCGTCCACCGGGCATATTGATGACCCAGGGCAACTCAGAGGCTGCGGTTTAGGATGGAGATAAACAAAGAATGCCTGACCACCCCCATGTCCCTCAGTTCCCCTTTCTTTCTGGCTGCTACTTGCGTTCCAAGCAGCATAGGCCACGCTATCAGACCTCTTTCAACACCATCCCAGCACACAGTGCAGCAGAGCGTGTAGCGTAAGAAAGTGGAGTCTAAGTTTTACAATAATTAAAATAAAATGTTCTATAAGATTCAGCACGACCATACTTACTAAAACGGCACATTTATACTTCAAAGATTTGATACTAATATGAATTCAACCTCACAGAATTCTAGAACCTTCTAAACAGGTTTTTAAAAAAAGGGGGGGGGAGGGGGGGGGGGGGAAACATATGCAAAATACTATAAAACAAAGAGGAGAATCTCAAACAAGTGATTGTTCAACATAATAAATAATACTAAAACAAACTTATTCATTCAGAATCACCAAAAAATCACAACATAGAGATTGATTATCTAGCTAACTAAACACACAAACTCAATCAAGCAAAGTTTAGAAATGCTGCTACACAAAGCAAAAATGATGAAAGAAATGCACATTTTCTTCTCTGATATTACGATGCCATTGAGTAGGTAGTCAAAAGCCATTTTTAAAAAATGATTTCCTCATCACAAAACTGACATAGATTTAAAGAGCTTTTCATTCTGAACACAGTGGTATATTTTTTTTCCCCATAGGACAAATAGGTAAAAAGTTATTAATGTTTGAAAATGCCGAATGTTGGTGTTTTTTTGGCAACGTTTTGGAATTGAAGAAATTGACAACTTTGGAGTCTCAAAGTGAAGCCAATATTGATACCAGGAAGCTGATTTTTGACAGGTAACCCCTTCATATGTTATACTCCAAGCCCAATTTTCTTCAGGCCTCTCCCATGTAATGTTTAGCCGTTTTGGTGCTTCAAAGTTGGGAAATCATCAAATTCGCAGTGCGCGCCGGCAAATTATAGGCCTACTGGTGTGCTACTACGCTCAGCACGCGTGTCGCTTAACAGGCCTACGAGTACGCAATGACCGCAAGAATTCCCGAACACCGTTTGGGTAGGCTTTTCTACGGCAAAGCGCTCCGCGATACAGTAATGCACAAATTAATAAATACCCTAGTTTTATAAAGGAAAGTCTGCTCTTTATTTCTTGCTAAGTTTTAAACTTCTAGTTAAAATCAAACTTACATCAAAACCGCTTTATCCACTTTGTTCGGCTCGTAACAAAACTTTTACACACAGAGCCCCACAATACCTATATGTAAATGAAGCTAAGTAACCGAACTTCTCATTGGTTCTTATTTTTAGGCCATCCAATGAAGTATCGCAAAGCGCTTAGACTTTGAAACGAGCCCCTCTCAGCAAACGACGCTGACAACTTTTTCCGCACCGCCATTCAGCGCTCGGATAGGGGCGTATTCAAAAGCTGTTTTCTCGGAATCTTTCGCATAAACATGCATTAAAAACAACACAGATGTAAAGATAAAGCTTTCAATTTTTATTTGAATACAGCCACTGTTCGTTTTGATGCAGTTTTACATTAATAATAAGTGTTGAAAGTGAAGTGAAAACTGAGTCAAAACTGCCGACCGGACAAGAGCTAATGAAGGGCTTGGAGTACCTACATTGAGACAAGCTGGGACCAAAGGCGCCGAGCGCTCATTATCCGAGGTCAAAGCAGGCTATTTTCAGGAATCAGGCAGCGTGCTAAAACGACTAAAATTAAGAGCAGCCAGTATGGTGGGTTAGAAGCTCGTGGTGGGCAAAATCAAATTGAGCCATTTTTCACTGACCCTTCTTAGCCATATGACTGCTCTGATGGTTCAGTGTTGAGTTAGGTCCCTAACCCTTGTTCCCTGGGATGGCTATCCCCATCTGCCATATCACCAATGGTGGGTGTAGACGTTAAATGCTCATTCCACTGTACGTTTTGTGGAGTGCTATAAAAGTCAGGTAATTATTATCATTATTAAATTGATTGTAAGATTAGTTACCTCCTTCAATGAGCATGTCGTAAACATTCTGGTCCATGGTAAGTTCAATGTCATTGTAGCACATGCTGCATTCGGACAAATAACTGTCGATGGAGTCATACCGTGACTTGTTGATGCGGAATCGGTCTTCCTTCAAAGGCTGGTTGAAACACAAAAAAACAAATGAATATTTACAGCACATTTCCAGCAAAGCATTGGCTAATGCCACAAATATATCAACTAACAAGTTAGTATCTCCCTTCTATGTCTCTGTCGACGTGCGCGTACAATCGGTTGCTTCCCTTTACATGCTTTGTGCTCCATAGAGCGTCGTTGGCCTAAAATAATTTTTTAGAAACTTCAAAACCCAGGGGAATTATGGGTAGGGAAATCCTTTTCTGAAATGACGTCGGCAGGACTCTTCGCGATTAGTGCATGGCACACGAGACACACGCAAAAAGGCGTCACAAGAAGATTGGTTGGATCTGAATTCATCTAATTTGACCTCGCATGCTGCTGGATAACAATGCAATTTGAATTTGCTTTCAAAAATCAAAAGAGAGCGAGACCACAACAAAGTACAACGAGCCAAGGCGACGCAAACACTAAAGGCCGACAGAACAAAAAGCACACAAACTACAAAAGGTAAGTACCCGTACACAATAAAGTAGGCCTAATCACCATTGCAAAATAGGATTGATCATCACCATGATTGAATTTTTCCACCCCACCTTCCAATCGGTACGGAATCGAACATATGCTCAAATCATCATATCTTTGACAGAACTTGCATGTGCATTATACAGTGTGATTCAAGCGATAAATGAACCATCACATCGAAGCGATCTGAGCAGCTGAATCGATGACAATGCAGGGCTGAGCTTTAACGTTCGCCAACTCGCCAATGGCCCCTAAAAATAGTGTGTGGCGAGCTCGATTTGGGGTACCATTCGCCCGGCTGGCGACTTGAAAATACCGCCAGTGGTAGAGATTCTGTACCTGTACACGGACTTTTGACTTGCAATGTAAAACAAAACACGCGCCAACCGCTTCTGCAGTCAGCACCGGAGACCCGTTCCGATGCATGCTAGGAAGTTAGGTAACGCTAGCAAAGCGAGGGATTTGCAAAGTAAAAATAGCCTTTTCTCGCGAGACTTTCTTCTTTCCCTCGCCGCGAAACGCTACTGCCATGCGAGATCCTAGCCGTCTTGCTTCCTTGCGTGTATCGGTACGAGTCTCTGACTTCCTTAATGAGTCACGCGAGACTTGCCGTACTTTCGATATTCCCCATTCTCAGTCTTTTGTCAATGTTGAACGATGTGGTGCTTTTTAAGCGGTGTCTCGGAGCCTCCAGAAAAAAAAAAAAGTCCGAAGAAGAAAAAAAAAAAGCTGAAGAAGGCACACCCAAGCTCCTTCAAGTTTTGGAACATTGAGGAGGAGGATGTCGATGATGAATAAATTATACAGTGCTTGTTTTAAAAAATGAAACAGTGTTGTTGTTGAAATTTATCTTGTTTATTAGCTGCAATAGTTATACAGTAAAAAAAAAATGACCGTGCTTTCAATCAAGGGGTCTGGCAACGTGAGAAATATTTTGGCAACTTCAACTTCCCAGGTTAGGAGCCCGGCTGGCTCCTTAGCCTGGCTTGCTAAATCTCAGCCCTGCAATGGCGATCAATCGTCCACTGAGACTCACGATCGCCTGCACTGAGCTCACATACATGTGTGCATGTTTCTATAAATCCATTGTGTTCTCCTTCGATAATTGAGCAAAGCCTTTGTTCACTACCAGAAATATGCAGTTCCTCTCCCAACTTTCGTTTAATTTCAGCCAGCACATCTTCGCGAGAAATGGCGACCAGACTGCAACCGTAGCTAGTTATCAGATTTCCCAGAATTCTCTATTCTATTTTTAGGTTTGGGATACCCCCGTCTCAGCTTGTGGCTAAAACCAAGGGCAACGGGACCACCGCACGTCGACTGGGGGCAATACGAGATACTAACTTGTTAGTTGATATACCTGTGCTAATGCAAAATCTAACTCCGGCTGCCTGAGGTGCCTACTTGCAACCTGTGGGTGCACTGTATGACACCCAGACAACTGAGCACAATCCTGGACTCCCGGGTACATGCACACACAAAACACACCAAAATCCTGTAATGTTTATACGCGATCAATAAATATTCTTAAGTCTTATGCCTTAAGCACAGTCTGCACTCTCTTTCTCAGAGTCCAAAGGTAGTCTGCTACTTTGCCCGATGGCACAAAGACACCACAGATAGCCTTCTTTTCTTTGTCTTGTGAGGATGAGGATAGGGGTCGGGAAGAGGCTCCAGCAACACCTATCCCTAGAGGTGCTTTGGCCAAACCCATATAATTTAGAGTTCTTAGATAGATAAATATTCAATGCTAAAGGGTCCTGCGAACTGCTAGTAATAGAATCTAGGACCACTTCAGAGTTTAGACTTTCGCAAAATGATTTATTTATAATGTGATAGTGAAACTGAAGTGACGTGTTTGTCCGTGTATGTGCTTTTTAAGCATAATAGGTAATCTAATGTTTCACTGAACATGTATAGCTAAAATATTATACTGAACGTTGACCTACCTCGAGGCCTCTCTCCTCTCTAGTGCGATCATCCACAGACTGTGAAATGACTGTCCACCTCGTGTCAATGTCTGAGAGGTACCCTTTGTAGATGGGCGAAGCAGCACTCAGTGCCAACTGAAATAAATATTGATTGATGAACTGCATCATCATCATCATTATCATCATCATCATCATCATCATCATCATCATCATCGGTGAGGTAGCAATCGGTGCAAACTGGATGTATTGCAAAATTAAAACAGTTCTTAACTCATTACCGTAAATGTTTCATAATAACCATCCTTTATAGACAAATAAATTGATCCCTAATGGAAAACTTGTAATCATCACCACAATTATCATACATTATTCTGTCTTTGACATTCATGACATCCTCATCATCAATTCTGAAAAAGACATACATTTACGTTCTAAAGATAAATTCATCATCATCACCTTTATCATCATCATCATACTGGCATCACCGTCATCATCATCACTATGGCATCGTCATCATTATTATCATCATCATCATCAGTACCCTCATCATCGCAGTTGATCACCATCATCGCAGTTTTCTCCAAACCCTCTTTTTTTTCTCTCTGTCCTCTCTCCCTACAACCCTAAACCCATCCTTCACCCTCTCTCAGAATCTGAATCATTCCCTCTATTCCTTTTCTTCTCACTTTCCAACTGACGCCAGTTGAAGGGGATCGATCGCACGTCAACGTTTGCTGTCCTCAAACACAAACATCCTCACACCACAAGCCTTGTGTTGGGGATTAAACAGCTCAAGCTTGATTAGCTCCTTTGTGCATACACACACCTGCACCACAGGCTACTGACAACATCGGGCAAGGGAAGAAACTCTGCCAAGTCTGACCCCTTTCCAAAAGCTAAATCAGCAAAAGGTAGCATGTCCCGAGAAAGACGTGTTTAATTTTTAATTTCTCCATGAAATTGTATACCTTGGTCCCCAGATAATTTTAAATGATATTTCCTAAATTAGTGTCTTGAGGAAGATAGTTTATTCTGACAATACCATCAAAATTAATAATATTGCGTTGCATTTTATCTAAATTGTGCAGATGGTTATAAAATGACAGAATGCAAGATCCAATTTCAATATCAATAATTCAATTCAGTAATGTATATTAACGTCTGTTCACATGCATGTGCTTGTGATAGGATAGGATAGGACAGTTATTCTCACTCATGGACAAACAATTATATAACCAAATCTAACCAACAATTTAAAGCTAACTATAGTCATAAAAGTACCATTACTACAAAAGTTGACCAACTGCAGACATGCAAATCACTATTATTGCTGGACTATGCAACAAACTGGCAATGGATTCTTGAATACTTACATTTATATACTTTTCTTTATATATAATGCAAGCTCCGTGATGATCAACATCACCTATTTAAAAAAACTGACAATATCACACTCTTACAGTTTGATGGTGTGAGGTGATGGAGCAGCTTTGATGATTGTTATCCCATCATAACATGATTTTAATAAAATAATATGAAAGGTGTTATCTCTGGAATATTTTGACAATTCAGCCTGTTTAGGGAGTCCCACCAAAACGAGAGCAACAGTTTGTGATGGCCGCTTCCTCTACTGTAGCCTTTGTCCAACATGAACTGGGCTGAGGTGAAGGCAAGTCGCTCAAGCACACCAAATAAATCAATAAAATTCAAAATAAACAAACAAAAACAATAAATTATAAATAACTTTTAAAAAAAGATTTAATTATGCGACTGTTTGCTTTTGTTATTTTGTTTAAATGTCCTTGTGTAATACTTACCAGGCCAAAACTCATCTTTACCGGTTAAGAATAGTGTTACTGTATTTAGCCATCAGTGGACCTCGGAACACAAAATTCGGAAGCGCCCCTCTATGATGTTCACCGTTACATCCTTCAACCTTGGCCTTTGTTTACAAACCCATGTCCGCCCGCGATTCCGAGGTCGGTATAAAAAGCTAAACCAGAACTTAAGCAAAGAAATTGATAGCTTGATTGCCATTGCAGAAGTTCAGGTCTTGGAGAAATGTGCAACCTAGGATAAGGTGGTGTACAACAAAATGATCCAAAGCTAAGACAAACTTTTGGTTGTATATTTTGTTCAAGAAATTACAAGTGTACAGTGTATTAAAAGAAACTGTGGAAACAGAAACTGTGGACTGTTGTTGCTCAAGACCAGGCTTAGAAGAAGAAGAAGAAAAAGAAGAAGAAGAAGAAGAAGAAGAAGAAGAAGAAGAAGAAGAAGAAGAAGAAGAAGAAGAAGAAGAAGAAGAAGAAGAAGAAGAAGAAGAAGAAGAAAGTTAATGTTCTAGTAGTGTGAATTCCTAGAAACTGAAATTGTGATATTATGATTGGGAGCATCTTCATTTAACTCTTTTCTTTGATGGCAAGTCAATTCAATCAATCTTTATTCTCAACTGAACAACAAATACAACTGAAACTCTAGTAGTAGTTTGACAAGAAACAAAGGGAGAGGCAAAAGTACCCAAAACTGCGTATAAATTCGAGGATTACTCTTCTTTCAATTCTATTTTCCATGCAACGAACTTCGTCCTGAAGATTCAACAAGTAGGCTATACCATTAGAAAGAGCAAAATACCCCACAATACACACTTTCAATTATTTTTTTAATTCACGCCCGTTTGCTAATTGGAACGTGGAAGTTGTCGACACTGGAAAACGACCGCTCTATCACAAAGTTCAAGTGATCTCATTTTGACTGAAATTGTAGAGAGAGGAACAATAGGTTTCAAAAGTACATAGTGATCTCACATGTTTTAAGAGAAACAAAGATAAAGAATCCAATACCACTGACTGATTTTAACTGGCATTTTGAGGAATGTTTCAATTTCAAAATATTAAATGACCTACAATACTGAGAAAAAAAAATTCTGGCTTCCTTGAGATAACTTTTTAGATTTCCTTTTTCTGTAAATGAAAATAATAAATCATCTTAAATTAAATTTTTAAAAAGGCCACCATTGTGGGGGTACAACCCGAGGTTGATTTAATGATTAACTAATGCTGACCACCGGAAACACCACAAACTCCAGGAGAAATCCAAAACACGCCATGTCTCAGGCTAAATGGACTTGTGTAGTAAACATCATGTTTATCATCATCATCATCATCGGAAATGCCACCCCAACATACCAGCTGACCATTAATTCCAAGGATTTGGGGGAAGCTGCCGAAGAACTCATGCAAACTGAGGGTAATGATGCAGGAGGGTTCGTTGCTACTACCGCTTCACGAATCCTGTCAAATCTAACTCTGGAACAGACTTCTAGCAACCTTCGCTCCACAACCTTGGAAAAGAACGACAGCCTGCAATCCACCAATCTGCACAACAGTCAGGATCCCCATTCAAAAAAAGCCGTGTCTGCCCCTGAAAGTAAGCAAAAGAGTGAATTCATAGTTAAAAGCGTTACTGAGGTTACTACTTCCAGCACTCTAATAAGGGAAGACTCTGCAACTACTATTTTCCTTACCCCCACAACTGAGGAAGCTCAAGACCTCAACATGAAAGAGAGCCGTCAAGAAGATGAGGCCACCCCCACAAGCAACCCAGAAGGAGAGGAACAATTCCAAACGTTTACACCTGACCAGAGAAATATTATTCCAAGAGAAAATGAAGTCATCGAAAAATCGAATAGTACAGAACTTCCATATATTGCTATGTCCAATACAAACAAATCTTCCCATCAAAAGTTGGTGACCAGCTCCTTCAATTCTGCTGGAAATGTGCCTGAACAGAATCGCAGTAAATCCAAACAATCGGAATCTACAGATTTTCCGTCCGAAACGCTAGCTGAACTTTTAACATCATCAGTAACGACTTTTGCGAGTCCATTCCCATCAGAAGCATCCAAATCTGAAACAAATCCAGGAGAGTTGAGGGTCCATGCACCAAACGATGCAAACTTTGATGAGAGCAATGATGAACATGATAATAACGACAATGTAGGCAACACTGATGGAAGTGTCCACGGTAATATTGAAAATAATGATAAATATGAAAATGCCGACAACGTCAATGATGATGATAATTACGGAAACGAAGCTGTGGATGTTGCTCAAAACGAGACCATCAACAATCACCTTGCAACAGAAAATGATGACAATAATGATGAAACTGATAATGAAAATGATGAAACTTATTCCAACGATTTTCCAGTTAATGATAAGAATGATGATGAAAGTGACGACAATATCGATGACAGCCAAGAGAAACATTCCAGCCACAACAGCTATGCTGAAAATGACAACAACATTTCTCCTATGACAGCTTCCATCACCATGACAGCAACAACTGGACCACCCTCAGCAGAAGCTGCAACAACTGTACAGGATCACCCCCAAACTCCTAGAAAAGAATCAACAACCGTAACTCCAAAACCCACCCTGAGGCCAGCAAAATCAACTTCTGAACCTTCAAAACGAGACACGGACCAAAATTCAAATTCAGCGTCAAAGCTGGAAAAGGTGGCCCAAATTAAAGGCAATTCAAAACAAATAAGCCAAAACATATCTACAGAAAACAGCGGGGAAGCATCGAATTCGACAAACTCCAGCAAGAAAACATCGGATTCTACAAAAGCCAGCCAGAAAACATCGGACTCGAAAGTAACAGAGTCCCTTTCTACCACACTTGCCTCAAAATTGACTAGCGCACTACAGTTTCTCTTCACGTCGTCTTCCCCACAGAACATGAAGCAAAACCAGGATGGATCTGGAGCAACTGTGGTCCCCCAAACCGGTGATCACGACGATGCAAGGAACGAAGACAATGATGATGAGGAGATAAATGATAAAACAAAAGAGACTGAAGCTACAAAACCCGGCAAAGATAAGAACGGGGGGAAAAACTCTAAGAAAGGGAAGGAAAAGAAGAGACAGAGAGGAGAAAAGCCGGGAGGAGTGTCCATTCAACCAATGCGAGGAAAAGTACCAAGTAAGCGCAATTTTAAATAAAAATTTTTTTATTATAATTGTTGTAATTTTGGGGGTAGGTGGGTAGGGGGGAGAGGCATTGTTTGAGATCTTCAAATTTATACTAAGTCATTTTTAATATATCATCCTCTCTTTCTCTCTCTCCTCTCTATCTTCAAACCACTTTGGAGTGTTATCTCTGTAATAATTCTTCAATAAATTAACACCTCAAGTCGGAGCGAAATGTTTTCCAATATTTAACATGTCCCACACCAGTTCAAAGAGTAAATAAAATGAACAATATAGTGTTTATCATGCTGTTTATGTTTATGGTAGTTTTATTAGAAATACTTTATTTTTGTTATCTTCCATGCTACAGCTTCTATGCCTGAAGAAAAGAAAAGTGGGAAAGTGGACCACAGCAACGGACAGAAGGCCAACAACAACAACAACAACAAAAACAACAATGGACCACCAGGACCCCAAGGTAAAATTTTCCACCCGTTTTAATCAAACATGGGTGAATACAAGATCAAATGCCACCAGGACATCAAGGTAAAATTTTCCACCCGTTTTAATCAAACATGGGCAAAATACAAGATCGAATGCAACAATGCTTGGTTGAATGTAAAATAATACTAATATTTTCCTCACTGTGAGTAGAATAAAGGTTTCTTAATTTAATAAAAAGTTAAAAAGTACAAAAGGTCTAAACAGAATGAATGAACATTGACATTTAACGTCCATACCCGCCCCTGGCAATATGGCAGATGGATCCCTAAACACAGTGTAAACTGCAACACTAAAACCTTGACATTAAAACAAAATGTTAAGTCGGTGACTTCAGACTCCAAATTCATTCACCACTCTAACTGACCATCACCAAAACTGTCTTTCTAAAACATCTGACTTAGTTGAAAAGCCACAGGAAGTTTGCATTTGGTTTTGCTGGGTTTGCAAACTGGCAATTCACACTAGATCGGTTTCTAAACTGCAAACCACAGGGATCAGAACAAAAGGTGGGTTCAGTTCACAAGCCACAATATATTTTGTGACATGTGCACTACATACATCATTGTAATTATAGAGGGTTGGGAACTGCCGACATCAAATTGAAGGAAATAAGAAGATGGAGGAGGTAGTAAGGTGGGGGAGGTGGAGTTTGGGAGCCTTTTGTCCTTTTATTTCTGAACACATAATAAAACATTATACATTTAAGCAGGCATGCCTACCCTCAATTTGAAGCTTCCGTATTAGCTTTATCAAATTTCAGTATTACTATCACGATTTCCGTATTTACTTTTACTACCTTTTGTTTTTGCACTCGTCCTTTTTGATATTATGCGAACAATCCAGTGATAGATTGATTTGCTGCCACAATTTTCTGTTTCTTCTGCAAAGATCCGTAATTCTTAATATGCTGTGGGCCTTCTGCGTGCTTGACGTCGTTCATATCACCCGCGGAGATGCCAAACTGGTTGGCACAAATCGTACTTTTGAGTCAGTGTTGCCGCGAATAACGAAAGGACACTTTTCTGAATTTGAGGCAAGATATGTCTGCCCCTTGCACGGTATCTTTGAAGATTCAGATTCACAATCACTTTGCTTAGCCATTCGTTTGGACGCCATGTTTTGAATTCTGTCTCACGATCACCGATCTTCATTGCGACTGCACAAAAACTGGTTCGGCAAACTTCAATGCCTCGACCGGAAACTTTGATGCCACGTGTCTCTACTGCGACTGCACATTGCGGCATTAAACCGCGTTCGGCTGTCTTCTAAAAAAGGTCACGCAGTGCATTACCACAGGCCAACGAGTTTGATTTTTTTTCCCAATGTTGATTTTATGCATTTTGGGAACGTGAAACAAGTATCCGTATTTTCCGTAGCGCTTGCCGAGTTTTTCAAATTTCCGGAAAAAATACGGAAATTACATATTCTGGTAGGCATGCCTTATAATAAGCAAAAAGCTATATGCCTAGGGGGGGCATTTTAGCCAAAAAGGAGGGATAAGTGAGAGTGGGGTGGGGATGGGGGTGGGGGTATAGTTATATAAATGTACATACAAACCTGAATAGCATACATGTAGTTATTTATCATAACACAACAAGCAATTACAATGAAGGAAAAACAACATTGATTGATTGATTGATTGATTGTTGCTTTAGGTCCTGCGGACTCTTCCGAGCCAAATCAGGACCGGACAACCCCCAATCCACATAAAAGATCTGCTGAAACAACCCTAGTGGGAAAATTGAATGCCCTCCACTGGCCAGTCAATTTACAATAAAGACATCCCACGCAGGGGATGGTTGAGGCTTTACCCCAACTACTCGAACCCCCGGTTACAAAAACAAAATAGAATACAAACATCATTATAAATCATCAACAAAACACATACATATAAAATGCCTATAGTGCTAAATAATAACATCATAGGAAGCCCTAGTGACCACCCGGCAGAAAGCGTCCAACACTCCCAAGCTGATCCAACAGACCAGACCTCATACACAAACAAAGAGTCTTGTCCAGGAAGAGTTTTCAAGAAAAAAGGTAGGTCATTGATCTAGCGAAGAAGAAGATAGTATAGCAGAGTGATAGGACAGATCAGGAATGGGAAAGAGCAAATGAGGAAGACAGCGACAGTGGGAATTTAAAGCACTAAATTTCCAGAAAGTGGGGATACTATTTATACTGAAACCCCGGGCACTCCAACGGGGGTACTGTTGCCGCAGTGAATCAGTCATGCCTACAAAGGCAAGACAGGTTTTCAACTGGGGCTTTCACTTTTCCCTTTATAGGTTAGAACAATCTACAGTGGCAAGATTGCTCATGACCCCAAGGGGTAGGAAAAACAACAACAATAACAAAACATAACATACACACAAACACAAAACAATAACGCAAACTTCACAATTTCCCCCCCCACCCCACCCCCATATATTATACAATGTCAATAAATATTATATACAATGTGTCCACAAGAAGGAAAACAAACATTTACAGCAAATAATAATAATAATAATAATAATAATAATAATAATAATAATAATAATAATAATAATAATAATAATAATACAGGATGCTATATACGCGCCTTCCCCAAAATCAATCAGGCTCAAAGCGCGGCGATCTATACCAACATACACGCTCACCTGTCTCATCCACCCTCACACACACCAAATACACATCCATCACTCAAACAGGTGGTGTAAAGGCAGGGAGATCGCTATTAGAAGAGGAAAGAAAATCAAACTTTTATTTTTGAAATTTTTATATTGACTGCGTCCTGTACCATTATTGAAGGGAGGGAGGAAACCAGAGCGCCCGGAGAAAACCCTCGGTGACCTCAATAGTCTCGTACCTAAGCCACATACGTTTGCCCCTTGCGGGAATCGAACCCGCGACCTTCGGCATAGGAAACCGGCGACTTATCCACTGCGCCATGAGGCCACCCCAAATCACAAGAGTAATAGCAATACAATAAAGCTGCAGTTCAAACGACATAACTTACTAAAGTTCATCCATACATAGAGATGGCAATGCTTGTGTACAACAGTAACCATAAAGGACAAGGCCCATGTTTCCCGGCAAACAATTTTTAAAAATCAAGAACAAACTGTGCCACAGGCGACCTTGAGACTGGCCAAGTGTCAGAGATCTATCATCCACAGGCTGTGTGCAGGTGTATGACCCTCAACAGCCTCTGACATTCACATTGGAGTCACCGTCATTTTCAAGCCAACTGCCTATACAACATTAAAACAACCCCACAATCCCAAAAAAAACTATATGGCGCATTTTCAGGGCAAATTGAAAGTAATTTTGCAGTATAGAAACATGTGCTTTGATTATTATTTATTATTATTATTATTATTATTATTATTATTACTATTATTAAGCTTTGATCTTGATGAAAAAACAATATCTCTGAGCACTATTCTTGCCTTTACAAGGCCCCCCAGGTCCAAAGGGAGAGAGAGGGCCGCCAGGCAACTGTTCGTGTGACCTTGGCTCCAACCTTGACCCACCTCTGCGCATGCAAGCCGCAGTCTCTGCCGTGCTGACCAAGCACTTCGGGCCTTCCAAGGACGTCATCGTGCCCTTTGACCTTGAACTCATTGACCTGGCCGATAACTACGACAACGTTTCCGGCATGTTCTTCTGCAGCATCCCTGGCACCTACGTCATCTCTGCCTACCTGATGTCGCACCCTGGATCCAAGGTATGTGGGACGATGCTTATGAATCGCCATCAATTGCCCTTAATCGGCTCAAAGAGCGGCTCTAAGTGCTGGCCCACAACATGCTCTTAATTCTAGACTGTGCCTAACCTGCGTACAATCAGCACAGGATTGAACCCTTACCCTGGCATGGTTACTTAACATTCATTAAGGAATGAAATGGTTCTCGGTGGAATTACTGGTGTGAGGGTTTTCAGAAAGCTACAATCCATGTTCAGATCCATCTTCGTCAAATGTGGTGATGAAATGGAAGCCATTCTAATTTAGATACAGCGGTTAAATAAAAATAAATGCCATCAAGAGAACCAAATGAATTAATTGTATAGCGCGACTTCTGTCGCGGCAACCAACTTAAGGGATTAAAAGACTGGGACGCTCATGTCCTAGATTGGCGTGAGCGCCAGACACCAAAAGACACCCAAGAAAGTTGTAGGTCCTAATCCCCTTTTTGTCTTGGATGGCGCCCCTCTTCAGCTGGCCGCGCTTTGGCCGAGAAGCCAACGGGCCTGGGTAATGGGCCTGGGTAAATAAGTGGAACGCCAGCGACACAAACACACCCAGCAAGCACTAGGTCCTTCCTCCCCCACCCATCCCCATTCACCCAGGACTGTGCTCCGCTGTCTGGGCGCCATCAGATGATGCGCTGCCGCTAACACAGGCAGCAAGTGGTAAACCCCCTCCGGCAGCTCCCGTTAGATTCTGTCTATATCCCTCCCCCCTTCCCCCCAGAGCCTTGAGCAACTCTTGAGCAGGAAAAATGCGCTACATACTTGTCTTTCTTATATTTAAAAAAAAAAATTATTTAAATCAAAATCCGACAGCCCCTTTGTGCTGCATTTACAGTTTCACTCTTCTGTCCTCAAACAGGTCAACGCCAGAGTGTTCGTCAACAACAGGCCCGTGGCAGCCTTGTGGGCTGACGACAACAAGAACGGCGGTTTCTACCCGTCATCCAGCATCCAAACCATCAGCCGGCTGGCCTTTGGGGACCAGGTGTACGTCATGCTGGTGGACGGGGGATACGGAGAAAGCTGGGTCCATGCCAACTACAACGTGTTCACCGTCTTTCTGCTCTACGAGGACTTTTTCCCTATGTGAAACGTTACTCTTTGGACCCATTCTGCCCCCCCTCCCGGCTTCACCTGACCAAGTGTATATAAACTGAGAGAGAATGAAAATGAACCTCATTATAAGGACACCCCAAAAAGGTTGGGTACAACACGGGGAGCAGTTGTCTGGAAGCAAGACATGGGCCTGGGCCTGGAGTTTAAACGACAGCATCATGGATAGTTCTTTCACTAAAGACTCCTTCACTGGCTGCGAATGGTTCACACACAAATGTGCCTATCATCTGGCAATGTTGGTTTCCTAGGTTCTCCCATCTGAGACGTTTGGCCTACTTTCATTTTCAGAACTAAGCATAGAGTATATCATGGAAGTACAAACTATGGAATCTTACTGAAGAATGCATGGATTGTATATAGATGCACTGAAAAAAGAGGGTCCGTCCCATCTCCACTACTGCCATCGCGCGGTCGCCAAAACAGACAAAAACACCTTTAGACTGAGGAATGTTTTGAGCTATCTTCTAGACTTTTCGTAACAATTTCATCCCACCTTGTAAAAATGATTGGGTTGAGCTCACATCTTCTAACTGTAATTAAATAATGTATATAAATATAATATAATATAAATATAAATTCCTTTTTACGTTTACACATCTAAACAAGATGTGAGTTGATAGGGAGAAAACAAAGGAAAAGAGGGCAGAAGCAAAAGGGAGGCAATGATGGATGGAGCAAAGGAGAGATAAGGAGTGAGGGGGTGGAATGGGAGGCAGTGGGGGGAAAGACCGTTGAGGAAGACCAGGTTAGAAGATTAAGTCAAGAAGAAAGAGGCTCCGCATCCTATTGCACAAGTTGCCAAGGACAAACTGCATGGTGTCAAAGCCTTCGTACGAATACCACGCTGTGCATATTGGACAGATCAGCGTTTTACATATTCTCCCCTCCCCCCCCCTCCCTCACCCCGCATCATGATGCGACTCATCCTTGCTACAGCAGCATGCTCAGAGATGGTAATCACCACCCTGCAGGGCTACAGGACGCTTGAAGTGTGCGCGGCACAAGGACTGCTAAAGGATGGAGTAGTCCTTGGCGCGGGGCAAACTCACCATGATAGGACAGAGGGGAGCCAGCTGGTCGTACAGGAGCCTGGCCTCCGCAATGTTGCAAGCCTGGAAGGTGACTTGCAGGCAGCAGCAGCCCATGCCGAAGCCCATGCAGTCCATGTAGATGTGGTCCGGCTTGGCCGACTGCTTGGCCTCCTCCCCTATGTCGTTCAAATGGCTAAAATCCTCCACGAACGGGCTCCGAGTTTTGACGTCTTTGAACACTGGACACATTTAAAAACAGGGATCAACGGATACTGGCCAATGAAACGGCCACCTGTAAATACTTGAATATTCTTCTGAGGAGTGGTGGAGGGGATACAGCATTTTTCCCCCTTGTGAGCTAGTGTGTAATGTCGAGTTACGGTAAAGGCCTTCCACATTGTGTGGTTTGGGTGGCATGCTAAAAATGTGTTGTTAATTAAGCATTGTCAAGCCTATCACCCAGCTTGGATGGGGATGAGGTTTAGTACTTGGATGAAAACCACTGAAACGGCACAAAGGATGCAATACATCCCCTTCCACGTAGCTGTGAGTGGGTCCCCTGGCTGTTTTCAGAACTTGGGAAAGTAAGGCAGCAAGGTGGACAGGAAGGGCACCAATCTCATGAAGGTGTCCCAAAGAAAAGAAAGGTCCCAAACGTCTTCTAGATACAGTCTCAGACTCTTGTTGTTGTCTCATTACATGCTTTGTAGTATGAATCGTTATTGCTGTATTCATCTGTATTATACATACATTTCTGCACATGAACAGAAAATAAATGACAGGAAATTATAATAACATGCGTTTGTGTGAAGGCTATGTTATATTTATAGTTCAAAATTTATTGCATAAAGACATTCACAAAATAAATATACATCATATCAATTCAATTCAATTACACATCTGTTCACACAACAATGCAATCTTCAACAACAAAAAAAGGATAAAACTGAAGGTAAAAAAAAATTCAGATCCCTTATATATAGCTGAAATCACTGGTCTGTTAGCCACATGGGATACACAGTTTAAATGTCAAACTTAGCAATTTACTTGCCCGAACGCAATCTTTGGTCTCACTCATCCCTTCTATTTTTCATAGCTGTCAGTAACTTTTGTCAATTATCCATGAATCATACCTACACTGTCTCTCATCATGGACAAACATACATTAGTTTTAGTTTGTGTTTGTGAGAATTCTGCCATTAGGACACTAGTTACATGTAGGTGGGTAAGTTTGAAATCTTGCTTTCAGAAAGAAAACAAATTGCTAATTAAATTTAAAAAACCACAAAGCATAATGAAATGCAATAGGGACTGTGTATAAGTGTTTTATGCTGTATCAACATTTATTATTATTATGAATATTTATGCACCTAATGTAGAGTTAGCTCTAGGCGCTTACATGACTACACAAAAACTTGTATCTATAAAATAACCTGAGGAAAACTCGTGGACTATTGACCAGTTTATTTATAACTCACTAACTCACATGCACACACAACATTGAACTCTTGCACAACCCTGATCAAAAGAACAAGATGTCTAACCTGGAATGTTGATGCACACCTTTTCTTTCCTCCTCTCTCGAATATTCCTGGTCAACGTCCTGCGAACACACATACACATAACATGAGGATGTACTGGCATTACATCTGGTACTATCAAGTCATCATCAACATCACCACCATCTTCATCATCATCTTCACCATCATTATCATCGCCATTGTCACATTGTCAAGATCTAACACTTTGCTGTGGTCCTGATTTGGCTCGAAAGAGTCCACTGGACCTAAAGCAATAACCATGTAATGTAATGTAACACTTTGCTGAGGACACAGAAGGATGGAGTACACTAGTTAAACGAGCATCTATGGTTCCCTAATGACTTTTAAATTACGGGATAGGATAGGATAGGATAACATCCCCCATCAACATCATCATCATCATCATCATCATGTGGGATGGCCTACAGTAGCAGTTGGTTAGTCACTGGTCTACTATGCTGAAGGTCGCAGGTTCCACTCCTGCAAGGGGTGAACGTATGGAGGTCACTGAGGGTTTTCTCCGTGTACTCCGGTTGCTTCCCTCTCTTCAATAATGGTATAGGATGCAGTCAATCTAATCTAAAAATTCCAAAAATAAAATTATATTTCTTTTCTGTGTTGCAATCGCGATCTCCATGCCTTTACACCACATATCTGAGTTATAAATGTGTATCTGTTGTGTCTGTTAAAGTGGGTGAAACACGTGAGCATATATGCAAGTTACAGATCACCGCGCTTTTAGTCTGATTTATGAATAAGGCAAGTTATGTCCTCCATCATCAATCCATACATCCATCATCATCAAGGTCTAACATCACCTCTACCATACTACTAACAGTATTTTGATAATCTTTTACCGGCCAAAGGGAGTTTATGAGAAACACATTAAAAAGAAAGGCTTACACAAAACGTGGGTGTCCACTGTTAATAGCTTGGTCTGGAAAGAATAGGGAGCGAGAGGCCCCAGTCTCTGGGTTAGGCTTGTATGAAGGCACTGTGAATTCTCCAACTCCCAACCTAAGATAAAGAACAAATATTGAAATAAATAAATATAAAATAAATTAATAAATAAATAAACAATTAAGAACAAATATTGAAATAAATGAATAAATACAAGATTAAGATACAGATCAAACATTGAACTACACACACACACACACACACACAAAAAAAGAAAAAAGATAAAAAAAATTAGCGAGCGCTGTGGCCATGTGGGCTAAGGCGGGACTAACTTGCCTTGTCCACAAGCCAGAAACCAATGGCGCCTGACAGGTGTGGGTTCGAACCAGCATCTGGGCGTTATGTTTCTCCGAATATTATTTACTTTTGACTCGGGCAACATCTCGGGGGTTTTCTCCGGGTACTCCGGTTTGCTCCCCCAGCAAAAATTTAAAAATCACAAATAATGTTAGGTAGGTAGGGTTTGGGCGTGCCACTGGCTGTGACTATGCCTTCCCCGGGGGAGGCGGCCCAGAGTTTCCCGATAGAAAGGGATAATAAACTGCAGCCAAAATAAAAATAAAAGATAAATAAATATTTGAAATAAATAAATGAATAAAAGATAAATATCAAATATTTAACTAAATAAATTCAGCAAATAACAGAAATTATGTCACTTTTGATAATATCATACAATCATCATCAACAAGAGCGTCGAAAGAGCTCGCTCAATGGCCTTATGCAATTAAACAAAAATCTTTGTGGGTGACCTGAACCTTTTTACTCCTCTGACAGTCGACCTGTTTTTCTGCCATTTTAAAATCAAAGTGTGTCTGAGGTTAAGTTTTTCAAACTTTTGCACTAGATAGTGTGATCCTAGAACAGTCCCTAAATAACATCACCTTGTCAGTTTCTTTCTATACCGTCATCACCGTTTTGTCCTCAAGCTACTACTACTACTGCTACTACTACTGTTGCTGCTACTACAACTACTACTGTTGCTGCTGCTACTACTACTACTACTGTTGCTGCTACTACTACTACTGTTGCTGCTGCTACTACTACTACTAAGATTTTTAAAGATTTTTTTTAAAGATTTTTTTTAGGATTTTAATGCTTTATTGTCCCTTTTTATCGGGAAATTCTGGGCCACCTCCCCTGTGGAAGGCGTAGTCGCAGCCTGTGGCGCGCCCAAACCCAACCTACCTAACAATAGTACCATTAGTTGTAATTTTTGAAATTTAGAAATTCTTTAAATTTTTGAAATTTTGCTGGGGGAGCAAACCGGAGTACCCGGAGAAAACCCCCGAGACGTTGCCCGAGTCGAAAGTAAATAATATTCGGAGAAACATAACGCTCCGATGCAGGATCGAACCCACACCTGTCAGGCGCCATTGGTTTCTGGCCTGTGGACAAGGCAAGTTAGTCCCGCCTTAGCCCACTTGGCCACAACGCTCGCTTACTGTTGCTGCTGCTACTACTATTACTTTGTGATCTAAACCCTGTCAGAAATGGCTACAATGTACTGATACTAACACATTCTGAAATAACAGTATTTCCATGACATGTATTCTTCATCAATTTTTCTATGCCAAACCTGAGCTGAAAGCCTACAATCTTAGTACCTAACCATAAAGAGTGCCTAAAGGGCTGTATATTAACCCTCACCCTGGTATGATTACCTAACGTTCGTTAAGGAAAGAAATGGTTCTCTGTTATTGTTAAATTATTTTAAAACATTGCATAACACACTTCAAAAAGTTACACTTCATGTTCAGGTTCATCTTCATCGAATATGTGGTGATAAAAAGAAAGATACGTTAACAGGAAAATACTATGGTAAAAGGACAAAAACTTCAATCAATGGAACCAAATGAATTGTATAGCGCAACTTTTGTCATGACAACCAGTGTAAGGTAGGTCGGTTAGTTACTCATTGTTTATAGGGTCCAGTGAACTGCAAAGAGCCGAATAGGACCCCAAGTTGGTTGAAAGAGGACTCACCCATGATCCGTATAATAAGATCTGCTGAAACAACTCTTAACGGTAAGACTTAAGGCACTCCACCAGCCAGCCACTTTACAATAAAGGCACCCTATGCAGGGGACGCTGGGACTTTACTCTAATTTATTGAACCCCCGTTTACAAAAACAAAATAAAATAACATTATTATAAAATATTAACAAAACACATACCTAGAAAATGCCTACACTGCTAAATAACAATACCATAGAAAGCCCTAGAGACCATTTGGCAGAAAGGTCCAACAGCTCCAAGCTGACCCGAGGCCCATACACAAATGAGGAGTTTTGGGACAGTTTTCAATAAAAAAGGGAGGTAACTGGTCTAGCGAAGAAGACAGTATTTGATAGAACAGAGTAGGAATGAGATAAAACAAATGACAGAAACAGTGGTAATTTAAAGTAGGTACTCCAAGCTCTTCATTGGCTCTTGTCCGGTCGGCAGTTTTGACTCAGTTTTCACTTCACTTTCAACACTTATTATTAATGTAAAACTGCATCAAAACGAACAGTGGCTGTATTCAAATAAAAATTGAAAGCTTTATCTTTACATCTGTGTTGTTTTTAATGCATGTTTATGCGAAAGATTCCGAGAAAACAGCTTTTGAATACGCCCCTATCCGAGCGCTGAATGGCGGTGCGGAAAAAGTTGTCAGCGTCGTTTGCTGAGAGGGGCTCGTTTCAAAGTCTAAGTGCTTTGCGATACTTCATTGGATGGCCTAAAAATAAGAACCAATGAAAAGTTCGGATACTTAGCTTCATTTACATATAGGTATTGTGGGGCTCTCTTGTGTAAAAGTTTTGTTACGAGCCGAACAAAGTGGATAAAGCGGTTTTGATGTAAGTTTGATTTTAACTAGAAGTTTAAAACTTAGCAAGAAATAAAGAGCAGACTTTCCTTTATAAAACTAGGGTATTTATTAATTTGTGCATTACTGTATCGCGGAGCGCTTTGCCGTAGAAAAGCCTACCCAAACGGTGTTCGGGAATTCTTGCGGTCATTGCGTACTCGTAGGCCTGTTCAACGACACGCGTGCTGAGCGTAGTAGCACACCAGTAGGCCTATAATTTGCCGGCGCGCACTGCGAATTTGATGATTTCCCAACTTTGAAGCACCAAAACGGCTGAACATTACATGGGAGAGGCCTGAAGAAAATTGGGCTTGGAGTATAACATATGAAGGGGTTACCTGTCAAAAATCAGCTTCCTGGTATCAATATTGGCTTCACTTTGAGACTCCAAAGTTGTCAATTTCTTCAATTCCAAAACGTTGCCAAAAAAACACCAACATTCGGCATTTTCAAACATTAATAACTTTTTACCTATTTGTCCTATGGGGAAAAAAAATATACCACTGTGTTCAGAATGAAAAGCTCTTTAAATCTATGTCAGTTTTGTGATGAGGAAATCATTTTTTAAAAATGGCTTTTGACTACCTATTTAAAGCACTACATTTCCTCAAAGTGGGGATACTATATATAAATAAACTCCTGGCACCCCCATGACTGCATCAGCTTAAGGATTAATATTATGCTTACATAGTACCTAACTATAAAGTGTGCAAAAAGGGCTGTACATTAATATTATAGGGTCATACATTTTACCATTTTGTTCCTGTCAGACACATCTGTGGGATACCTCACACACATTTTAAACTTGATCACAATGGGAGTGCAGTGTTCTCTCTTCCCTACTGTTTAAGCATTATTACAATACAATGTACAACTTTATTGTCCGATAAAGACCAAAAATTTGCCTTGACATGCAGTCCATGCATGCAATGACATAAATAAGGACTCATGATAATAATTTATTCTCTCTCTTCTTCTTCTCTTTCTCTCTCTGGAATGGTACGAGGAGGAGGAGAAGGAGGAGGAAGATGAGGAGAAGAAGAAGAAAATGAAGAAGTGATGATGATGAAAAAGAATAAGAAAACGAATAAGAACAAAAGGAAGAACAAGAACAAGGGGTGAGGGTGAGAGTTATCAGAAAATAAAGAACATACCTTGGAAATACTGTCAGAGATAGAGGCACTTCATTTGGTCCAAGTATGCTCTCCACTTCTTGTCTCCTGAGCACAAAAAAACCCAAACAAAACTCCATAAAACTGCAAACCATCACCAAACAGCATGAAGAAAGAGGTTAATAATGGTCATAAATAGATGATCACAACAAATGGATATGATATGATGTCGTGGATGTCCATACGCTATTAACCTTTTATCCAGTCTTTGCTGTAATAATAGGCTCACTAACAAACTAGATGATGAAGTTAGGAATATTTGAATAACAGTGGTGAAATATATATATAGACCTTTTTGCTACTAGCAAGGTGTTATCAAGGTTATGTAGACAGTCAGCCCGAAAGAGACGTTGACCTCAATCTGAGTGTCAGAGGCTGTTGAGAACAAACGCCTGCAGCCTATGCTTGATAGATCTCTGAAACTTGGCTAGCATCAACGTCGCCTGTATAGTGGAAACTGGCCTGTTCAAATTCTGTGTCCATTTTCCTTCTTAAGGATAAAACTATCTGTACAGTACTATTCCAAACCTGCGTCGCATGTTGGCTTCCACCAGGTTGAAGTGAGCCATGAGGCCTCCGTAAGGCTTGCCCGGGGTACCCTCCACCATGTACTCGGCATACTCTGGGTGCCATGTCGAACGTATCTCACTGAAACAAATGGAGAAGATTTATATAACTTGTTATAATATTCCAGACAGAGAAGATTCCATACTGAATCATGCTGCCATTATGCTGTAACCTTCAATTTCAAATGCCTCTCCTCATATCCCCTCTTCACCCCTCCCCATAATTCTCACCTGACCCTCGCCCTCAACCTCCAGGCAATCCACTGCCACTATGGAGTTTCGAAACATCCCCTCTTCACCCCTCCCATCCCTCCATAATTCTCACATGACCCCACCTCAATCCCTAGGCAATCAACTGTCACTATGGGGTTTCAAAACAAACTTTGGGTACCCTATCTAAAACTTGCTAGCAGATGAAAGAGCGAATTCCTTTCCATTATGGCTCAGCAAAATTTGCTAGGCGGTAACAGAACTAAAAATGGAAAGTAACATGTACGTACAAGTAAATATATCTCTTTAAAATCAACAATTTCACAGTCAGAATCAGCCCACAGTAGTACCTTTTGCAACAATTTAAAAGGTCATCTGCATATATATATATATATATATATATATATATATATATATATATATATATATATATATATATATATATATATATATATATATATATATATATATGGAGAGAGAGAGAAAGAGAGAGAGAGAGAGAGAGAGAGAGAGAGAGAGAGAGAGAGAGAGATTATGTGTGACTTATCTCCCTATACCGTTGAACACAAAGTTTGTTTTCAATTTTAGAAAAATTGAACACACAAAAAATGTAGGAATTTTAGCAAATATTTGTCTTTTAGCATGAAATAGTAATTTTTTGCGCAATTTTGATCTCGATCTGGAGTTGAATGTTAAACCATAAAGTTTACCTTGGTGTGCTTTCTGTAATATCTTTCAGCTTCTTCAACACTTCTTGTGTGCGTAAGGCAAGTCGGACTCGCCGATTTTCATGATCAAATGTTACCATCTGATATTCCACCTGAAACAATTGTTTAAAAAAATCATTTATTGACAGTTTTCAAGCCACAGCAAAAACAAAACACTCTCCTGCCTTATATAATTATTCACAATGCACAGTCACAGCTTGTAGTTGTAGAGTCCAATATAACTTTATAAGTATATTGAATACTTAAGTTAATATTAGCCAACTCTTAATATCAACTGTTATTCCACCTTACACCCCAACCAGTTTGAATGTACATCGTGACTTATTAGTTTTGTAATTGAGGATGAAGATGATAATGATGATGATTAAAAACAATTCTTATTAATTTGTTTTCGCCTGATATAGACATAGCTCTAGGTGATTACATGAATACATAATAATTATAAAACATTAGGAACACTCAGAACTGCTAACACTAAGGTTTTTTTTTTTGTTTTTTTTTGGTTGCAGTTTATTATCCCTTTCTATCGGGAAATTCTGGGTCGACTCCCCTGGGGAAGGTGTAGTCTCAGCCTGTGCCTGTGGCGCGCCCAAACCCAACATTATTTGGGATTTTTGACATTTTTCTGGGGGAGCAAACCGGAGTACCCGGAGGAAACCCCCGAGATGTTGCCCGAGTCAAAGTAAATAATATTCGGAAAAACAAAACGCCCACTGATCGAACCCACATCTGTCAGGCGCCATTGGTTTATGGCTTGTGGACAAGGCAAGTTAGTCCTGCCTTAGCCCACTTGGCCACAACACTTGCCAATTAATTCGTTAATGAGTTATATAGTAATAAATATTAGGGCTAGACGGTTTTACCGCTACGTGTTCTGTATTCAGGTTTGGAAACGCGACGGTACGGTATACTCGTGCGGGTGTCCAAGGTCCGGTTTACTGGGAAATCTCGACAACACATAACAAGACAGTGGGCAACATCTTGTCCCCCCAGAGAGCGAGCCTAAAGCCCAAACACGTGGATAGGCAACTGTTCTTGAAGAAGAACTTATAAGAACAGTCTCAGCTTATACACGTGTTTGAGCATGGTACCAGTTGCCAATCCTTCTGAACTCTTAAAGTTCTTAAAGACCTTTCCCGTTGAATGTTTTTGTTTCATTTTGATTTTTGATTTAAAGTTTGCTGATGTTCTAAACAGTGATTTATCATAATTTGTTTTAAAGGCGTTCAAGCAAAAATAAAGCTTCAGTTTCTATGGAAATGTGGTTCTTTTAAACTGTTTTGAAGTGTATGACAATCTTTCTTTTTGCGTCAGTCACTACTGTCAGTGCCATACCCCATTTGAATGTAACACTTAAAATCACGGTATACCGGTACGAAATACCGATATGACCTCAAAATACCGTGGTAATACCGGTACGACTTTGACCCATGGTACCCAGCTCTAATATATAAAAACGTATATTTTTATAACAAACACAAACGTCGCAGACCCGTACACACACACACACACACACACACACACACACACACACACACTCCAGGGCTAGAAATTAACTTTTTTCTTTGGGGGCCACCGGGCCCCTTGATTAAAAAATTTGAGGGCCCACAAACAACTTTCGGGGCCCAACTTGAAAAATAATGCAAACAAAAAACAAAAGAATTATTGACAATATAATAAGTAGAAAGTACAATTTGTCTGATAATCTAAAATAAAAACAATTGAATTTCCAATTTTGCTGAGTGATGTCATTTTTATTTGCCTTTTCTTTCACTTTTAAACATTACCAACAAAATAGGGGAAAAAACACACACACACATTCAGTGACACACATATTCCAGTGACTAGTGAGCCTGAAATGGCCAATAAACAAAATAGAAAAAAATCAAGTGAGTCTCTTGTATAATACTTCTTAGTTTTGTGACGGAGTATTGCACAATACACATCATTAAATTTTTAATATGAGTAACCTAACAAAAAAATCTGACCTCAATGCACAAAAGTTCAAAACAAAACCATGAAAGGGAACTAAACTTAACAGTACTCTTCCTGATAAACTAAAACAAACAGATTTTGCCTTTTCTTTTTTTTCAATCATCTATTCATATTACACTTATACATGTGCACTTGAGTTAACAGAAGTAAAGGAAATATTTTTTTCCACCCTTCATTGTAGTTCCTTGATCTTTTTTCCTCTTCATACTTCTTTTTTCTCTCTTTTTCTTGTTCTTTCCTTTCGTCTACGTTTTCTTCTGGCGTCTTTCGCTTCCCAAATATTGGAAAATACGCCATCGCCGATTGTTTTAGCAACTATATGGCGACGATATGTAGCCATACTTTCGTACTTGCAAAGATGGACATTTTGCGCTTATGTTGTGCCATAGCCTTTTGTTTATTATATTAAAAAGATATTGAAGTGTATATTAAACTTTTGAGTGCAAAATTAAAGGGTTTTCGCTTCTTTTCTCTGTTGTTTTTTTTTCTGTCCAAATTTAGGGCACCGGTGTGGGTTGCTTCCCTTGGCCCAAATACGAAACTGCCGAGTAGAGCTAGCTGTATCAGATTTGCGGGCCAAGCGGGCCCTTCGTTTTTCAACTTTCCGAGCCCGAAATCAACTTTGCGGGTTTTTGGCCCCGGGCCCCCGCTAATTTCGAGCCCTGCACTCTATCTCTCCCTCCCACTCACTCACTTGCACACCCATGAGGTTAAGTTGCCAAATAATCCAATGGAAAATAAATCAAAATATGTCAAAAAGAATGCTAAAAATCACTGTATGCAACTTGCAAGAAAAGAACTTATATTAGTTATAAGCTTTTAGAATGAACGAAAGCATCTAAATCTGTTGGTTTTAATAATATAAAATGGAGAAAAACAGATACATTCTTCTTCAAGAGTTTCTTCCACTTATTCTTGCTGCTGACAAACATTTATTTCCACCAAAGTAGATGTACACACTGTGGGGATTTGTCATTTGCAGCAATGTCATAAGACCTGGCCTGAGTCGGACAAGATTGCCTGAATCATCTGGTAAAAGTTAATCCATTTCAGTTCGTATTGCTCTTCATTACAGTTGTTCTATAGACTGAGATTTGTGTGTGTTTGTATGTGTTTCTCAAAACAAGGCTGTATTATTATTTGCATTTCTTAAGTCCTTTGGCTTTGCCAGTTTGCGGCATTTGCAGGGCAACGAAAACACAATTAACTGATTTAAGCAGTTGCTCTTGTCTACATTTTACTTCTTTTTTTTTTTAATCTCCCTCTGTTTACAGGTGAGGGCGTATAAAAAAAGAAAGAGAAGGGAAGGTAACCTTACACATCTGACATCAGCCACTACAACTACAAGCTCACACGTGCTAATACTAGTAAATAATATAGTCATACTACTTAACACATAGACTGTCATAGTGCATTAGTGGTCCAATCGAAATGGAAAGGAACTTACCTCGTCTCCCCAGTACAAAACATCTTTAGTTCGATGTTGAAGTTTACGAAACTGGTTCAAAAACTGAATTGTTCCATGCCTCCGCACATGATCAGCATTCTTCTTGGTTTCTTCCCAACTCATAGGCGAACCTTCTGACAGAAGTCCCATGATTTCTGATCGTCTGCTTCTAGACTGCTATTGCTTCCGTCAATAAAATGGCGTCGAACCGAATAAGAATTGCCACGAGATAAGCAGGATCTTGCGTACGAACGTAGGTCAAATGCGGGGAAATCTGAAGGGTTGTCGCAAATGTGTGCTCATCTCAAACTAAAAATCCTGTTCCCATTTATATGCACTGCATTCATCTGACGAAAGTGCACTGTCAGTTTTGTTGACATACGCTGCGCATGCGCTGACTGCGACTGCAAATGAAGGAAAAGAAGCTAGTATTTGGCATGAATCAGCACATTTTCGAAGAAATGATTGCGTGTTCGATTTATCTAGAAGGTTTCTTTATGTGCAATGTCATGCGGTAACAAATCAACCGAAAGGAGAAGAAGCTAAATGGCAAGTGTTTGTACAGCGTATTACGCGCTACATAGGTTGTTGGTTGGTTGTTTTATTAAAGTCTTTTTTCACCAAGATGATAAAGACCGTACGCACGCATTCAAACTCACGCATTTAAACAGGAACACATGTACACACACTCAAGCACACGCACTTAGCGCACGCACTTTCTCCATCTCTTTCACATATACTCAAACATAATTTATAAACGCAGCATAACATAACTTATAAGTAACAATGTCAGTTAAATAAAACGTACAACCAATACTATAAATAATATTACCGACACATCATTAAGTAAGATATACTATTGTTAATCAGAGAAAAGAACCAACAGCAGAACCGATAAACGTTTTTGCTAAAATAATGCAACTATCAAAACTAATTCTGCCGAGTGATGGTACACTGTTAGGCAAGAGGCCTCTTAAATCATTGCAATCAAACAGCAAATGTTTCAAAGAAAACGTCTCGTTACAAACGCATTTAACATTTTTGCAATACTTAGTCTTTATAGCATTTAAATATATTCTATACGCCATTGACACTACAGATCTAGAAATTCCACAGTGTTTTTCATACTGCTGATTAAATGTATAATGTTTCGTCATTTCTTTTTCAATTAGATTATTAACCTCTTTAGCAGAAAGTGAAATATATGTAAAGATACTGCATTAATATTCGCAGCTCCGTTTCTGGCAGCTCGATCAGCCCACTCATTGGAAATAAAACCACAATTTGAAGGAATCCAACAAAAATTTACCTGTATAGTACTACCATTAATTATAAGATTATGAACCAAGATTTTGATTTCTAATATAATATCTTGTCTTTCTTTATTATTATTTGAGTTCAAAGCCTCTAAAACAGATGTGGAATCAACACATATTACAATACTAAAGAGAGTTAAGGGCATACTAGAAATTGTATTTATAGCCATTAGTACTGCAATCAGTTCTGCAGTGAAAATCGAAAATCCTTTTCCTAAATAGTATGATTGTGTTAGTTTAAAATCTGGAATAACAAAAGCTGCACCACTATCTCCATTTTCTAAGACAGAGCCATCAGTATATATTTTCAAATGACCCGAATATTTTTCATTTAAATGATAGCGAATATCGGAAATCATTAACCGGCCTGTATTATGATTCTTCTTTTCTCCAGTGATATGAATATCATAATTTGCTTTCTGAAGTTCCCATAAAGGAACAGGAGACGCTATTTTCTGGTTATTCATAAGATCCGTATTTTCAATGTATCTCTGTACTAATTCTTTAGTATATGTAGCTATAGTTTGAAAATATTTTATTTTTTGCGATTGCTTTGGAAATTGTATGTCCGATCTTAATTGCAACTCCTCATTGGTACTGTTATCTACTGCTGTTGCTCTAATAACATATTTAGCACAAAGCAGTTTCCTCCAGTCATCTAAAGGGAAAACTCCTGATGTTTCATATGCATATATTGTTTTTGTATGTATTGGAACAAAGAGATTACATAGAGATTAGCAAGGATGTTAGAATTTAATCCTATCCTCCTATCCTATCCCGTAACTCGGAGGTCGTTGGGGCACCACAGATGATCGTTTAACCAGCATGCTCCATCTTTCTCTATCCTCATAAACCCTGACGGCTTCGCTCAGTGTCAAGCCGGTCCATTCTCGAATGTTGTCCTCCCACCTCTTTTTCAGGGGGCTGGGGGCAGACCGCTGTTCCCCCGTCCCTCTGTTCCCCAGTCCATCTGTTCCCAAGTCCCTCTGTTCCCAAGTCCCTCTGTTCCCCAGTCCCTCTGTTCCCAAGTCCCTCTGTTCCCCCAAAGAAAAAGAAAGAGCAGGTGCCGGACATTCTATATGGACGGGACATTCAAAAGCTGCCCAAGACCGTTTGGCCAGTTTTTCAGTATTGTCGGGCAGCTCGGAGGGTTTGTGCATGTTCTCATGGCGACCCGCACGGAGCCTGATTATCGGCAGGTTCTACAGACAGTGAAGACGGCCGTAAGGAGGGTGTTACGTTTGAGACGCGCACGATAGATTGCAATACAATACAATACAATACAAGATTATTGCTTTAGGTCCAGCGGACTCTTTCGAGCCAAATCAGGACCAGAGAGACGTTATCTTAAAATACTATAAAATGATTCAAGTCTTAAAAAACAAGCCTGTTACTCTTAAATACACAAACAAACTTTCACATGACACCTCTTTAAGAGACTTCTTTAAAACTGATGTATGAAAAATATATTCTCTTTCTTCAATCAAATCACTAAATTCAGTCCTAATAAAATCCAAACTAAACAAAACATGTCGATACGATTTATATGCGATAAAACAAACCAACATCATGTAAAAATTGAAACAGATGTTGACCATTACATACTTTAAAAATCTCTTTGAAAGGTATGGAACCAAAATATGTTTCCCTTTCCTCAATCAAATCAGCACACTCAGACATAAAATGGCGAACGGAAAAAGAGTGATCACATGCAAAGCACCATGGTGGTTCTTCTCCTTTTAAAAGAAAACTGTGGGTGACATAAGTATGCCCAATATGAAGGCGAGACAACACTGTTTCTTCTTTGCGAGTGGATGCAAGGTTAGGCAAAGAAGCAGACAAATCGGGAAGAATTTGAAATAATTTGTTGTTGGTATGGTTAGACCAGTCAGTCTGCCACAGTCGTTTACAATAAGATCCAGTCATACAACGTAGGTCAAACTGGAAAATCTCTGAAGGGAGATCGAGATGCAGAGCATCTTTAGCCGCCATGTCTACTGCAATATTGCCGCGGATGCTCATGTGACCAGGGACCCACATAAAAACTATCTTTTTACCCTCAGAAACAAGTTGTGTATGGAGGTCATGTATCTCAGCCAGAAAAGGGTGTGATATCTTTCTCGTGGAAAGAGCCTGAAGTGCTGACAATGAATCGGACATGATTAAAAACGAGGTTCTTTTGGATTGATAAACTTGTTTCAGAGCTAAATGAATTGCCTTGAGCTCAGCTGTATAAACAGAACAAAAATCGGGTAAACGCTGTTGCAAAGGCTGGTCTAAGTGTCTCCCAGAGACCGACGCAGCAGCAACTGAATCTCCTTTCTTTGACCCGTCTGTAAAAAGTTTTTCATATCCTGGGTATAATGGACACTGTTCTAAATAAAGTTGGTTATATACAGTTTCAGATGTATTGTTTTTAAGGAAAGCGGACAAATGCCAATTAATGTTTGGGGTACATAATTTCCATGGGGGAGCTTCAGTCCGAAGTTCATCGTCGTTGATGGAAGCAACATCAATGCCTGCTTTTTCCAAATGAGCTTGCATTCTGATGCCAAACGGAGGAATTGTGTTAGGTTTGGCTTCAAATTTCTGAACAAAATCTGGGTTGAAAACACAGTCATAAGCAGGGTTCATAGGATCAGTTTTTAATTTTAAATAGTAATTCATTGACAATTTTGTACGTCTCAGCTCCAGCGGGGGTTCGTTAGCTTCCACGTAAAGGCTTTCACAAGGGGAGGTGCGAAACGCACCCAAAGCAATGCGGAGTGCCTGATGGGCAACTGGATCTAACATCTTAAGATAAGATTTTCTAGCAGAACCATAAACAAAGCATACAATAATAGAGTGTATATTGGAGAATTTTCTGGAGTTGCTTGTTTACTACCGACCGAAGCATCTAGATAAATGTAGTAATAGCTAAGAGATTCTTTGGAACTTTGTCCTTTTATTAAACAAACAATTGATAAAACAGCAAATATCAAGTTAGGCTCCTAGCCCAGGGGGGCCGTATAGCCAGACAAGGGGGGAAAATGGGGGGATAGTCAATATATACATAGTGATTACAAGAACGGCACTATATTACAAGACACAGCAGCCTCTAACTACACACAATAACATATGCACTAAATGAAAAAGCAACAACAAATGTTCAAACATTTGTGACACCTCTTAAAAAAAGAAAAATATTGAAATAAAATAATAACAATAATAATAAATTGATATGCACTTAAAAGAACAATCGCATAAAAATACAAGATAAAACAAAAACACAGTCATCTTCTAACCTAAATAAGGTAACATCAAAGAGCTTGACGTAAGACAGTGCGTGCATAGTTTCGGTGATGAGTTTTATTTTGATTGGGTGTTACTGCATCATGCTGGAATGTTCGAATTTTCGATTATAGAGAGACTATATAATTGGTGCACTGTGTCTACTTGGAGAGTGAAAAAGTGATTGATAGAGATTTGTGATAATTTTTGATGATGATCTTTGAAGTGAATTTCGGAAAGCGACCTTTTCTGCATTTATTGATGCATGCTGAATAAAGTGGAAGAACTTCATACGACGACTCTTGCCTTTTTGCTGAGTGAACTAGTTGCGTGGATAAACGATCTGAGTTACACCACAGAGTATAACATTAAATAACGTTAATGTTATACTCTGTGGTTACACCTATCAAGATTCAAGCATCGGGGTTGAATAAACAATTGATAAAAATATCACCTTGTAACACTGGGCCACTCACCACGCCTGGCGGCTCCAAGTGGTCGTAACCGACTTCGAATTCGCACTGTCCTCGGCCATTGACAACGAGTTTATCCACGCTGTCAAAGCGAGATGTTATTTCCATTTTAACCAGGCCCTATATGGAAGAGGTTGCAGCGTCTGGAGCTGGCAGTGGCCTACCAAAAGTACCAAGAGTTGCAACAGGCAATGCGCCTGGTCATGGCCCTTGGATACCTGCCTGTTGCTCTCGTACAAATGAACTTTAACAGACTAGCTGGCAGTCGCAGAGTCAGGCGTCTGGTGGGAGCACATCCCGCGCTTCAAGACTTCCTTGACTGTGTCATGAGGACGTACATCCAGCCTGGCTGTCCCTTCCCCCCACCTGCATGGTACGTCTTCCCGAGGAACATGGGATATGGATCAGCGGACGAACAACAACGTGGAATGTAAGTATCAACTTTGAAAAGTATGTTATATGTTATGTTTCAAATGAGCAAATGACTAAATCAAGTTTGAGACTTCTTTCATGTTTTATTTAACTTGTCTGTTTAAATAAAATAAATAGTAACTGTTTGTTTCTGTTATACGTTGCGCCTATGTAAAAGATGGTGCCAGTTAGAGGATTTAGCAGCATGGTTATATATGCCTTGATGCACTTTCGTCGTCTTTAGTTTCCAGAAACAGAACGTCCTTTCCATTTTTTGTCACGCTAACTAATTGGTGCGTGATTTATTTTCAGCTTACCATCGTATTCTGAAGGACGCCGTGCGGACACGCCATCCGAACCTGTGGCGCTCGAACGAGACCATCACCGAGGAACAGATGCTGCGGTAGGCCCATTTATGAAATAGGCCCAGCTGAAAACAGACGAGAATTTCCGGAAGCTGAACAGTTTTCCTTTGTTACATTAACCTCAAAATAATTCTTAGAATGAAATTTGGAGTCAGAGCCCAAGGGAAACGTTCAAAACTCAGACGTATCTGGTCATGATCGACAGTCTTTTTAGCTGAACTGGCAAAGCGGATGAAAGCGTATGCCGATATTTGTAAAACATTCGGATTTCTCTCGGAGCTAACGTCATTGAGCATTGAGCAGATCGAGGACAAAGCTAAGAATCTCCTTTCCTCGTATCCAGATGACTTGGATGACACACTGGTGGCTGAGCTGATACAGTTTGCTACATTTATGCGCACTCAGAAACTGGTGACTGTGAACGAATCAGCAGAGCTTACCATGGACAGGCTTTTGTCATATCGTTGAATCTTTCCCATACATTTCCAAACGTCGAGATTGGCTTGCGCATCTATCTGTGCATGATGGTGTCCAATGCCTCCGGCGAGCGGGAATAGACAAAGGAGAGCTGCGGTCTTCAATGGGGCAGGAAAGGCTAAGCATGGTGGCGCTTAAGAGCTTTGAGCATGAACTGCTGCGCAGCCTTGACTTCACTGACACGATCGACGAATTCGCGCTTGCTAAGGCTCGAAAAATAGCAATATAAGTAAACAGCACTAGCGCAGGGGTGACAATATGCCTAGGTTAAGTTGATCTGGTTTATCCTTTTCTGCATTAAGTGCACTTTTCGGACAATTGCTATTGAATGTTATGTTACATAGTTTGATGTTAATCTCGAGTTGTTACGATAATACGTCTTTATTATTACTCATGTTCAATAAAGGCTGGCTGGTTGCGTCGCAAGCAATTAAGGCTCCTTGGTCGGTCTGAGTGCGCATGTAGGGTGAATGTCGAATGCACATGCACCAATGCCGAGAAAAAAATAGGCATTTTTTTGCGCTGCAGCATTAGGCCCAATTTCGTCTTAATCCGGCCCTGACGAGGAGGGGGTGGGGGGGGGGGGGTGGATGCGCCGCCCACACGAAGGAGAAAGTGGAGGCTTCTGGAAGCGCGCCTGACCCGCCTCAAGGAGCAGTTCAGCGGGGGCCAGAGGGACATCCACAGATACTGGAAGGCTGTCAGTCATATGACACTGAATGTGATGTAAAGCCTTTCTGACTTACTCGAGCAGTGTGTTTCCTGATGGATTCGAGCAGTATGTTTCCTGATGCTGGAGAGGAGCGCCATGATACAGGCCAGGTTTGCCAACCAAGAAGTCGCTATTATTATATTTTAATTTTCCGGATAACGCTGACCTTACAGTGAAACTGCATGTTTTATTTTTTTTTTAATGCAAACATAGTCAGCATAGGGGGTAGGGCAATCTCCAATTCTTCGTTTTGCGGATGACATTGATGGATTGGCTGGAGAGGAACAAGAACTTGAACAGCTGGTACAGAGGCTTGACACCACACCTCCAGAGCTTATGGAATGGAAATAAGTGAAGAGAAGACCAAAATGATGACCAACAACACCAATGGCATCAACACGGACATCAAAGTCCAAGGCCAATCCCTCAACACAGTGCATAGCTTCAAATATTTAGGAGCCATTGTATCAGACAATGGGTCCCGACAGGAAGTCCTCTCCAGGATCGCACAAACAACTACTGCCCTGACAAGGTTGAAGTCCATTTGGAAAGACAGGACCATCAGTCTACATTCCAAAGTAAGACTGCTGCGCTCCCTTGTCATCTCCATCTTCCTATATGCTTGCGAAGCATGGACCCTCACAGCAGATCTACAACGAAGAATACAAAGCATGGAGATGAGGTGCTACAGAAGACTTCTGGGCATTTTCTATACCCAACACATCACCAATGACGAAGTCCGACTGACCATCACACAAGCCATTGGACAACACGATGACCTGCTCACAGTGGTGAAGAAACAGAAACTCCGATGGTATGGCCACGTCACCAGATCATCAGGCCTTGCAAATACCATTCTGCAAGGCACAGTGCAAGGAGGTAGAAGAAGAGGGAGACCGAAAAAGAGGTGGGAGGACAACATTCGAGAATGGACTGTGTTGACACTGAGCGAAGTCATCAGGTCTGCTGATGACAGAGAAAGATGGAGTATGCTGGTTAAGCGATCATCTGTGGTGCCCCTACGACCTCCGGGTTACGGGACAGGATTTATGTTGTCAATGAGGCTTCCAGTTTAATCTGATTATGTTTCATTCTAAAACGTAGGCTACGTATATATTCGTATGCATCGCTTTGACTGGGCGGATTTGCCTGTCACCCAAATCCATGAGACTATGAGCACGAGAAACAGGAATAAAATGTGTTTTGTGTTGTAAACTAGCTCCAATGTTTTCTTCTTATAGGTTCTATAGGTCTTAATGTACTTGATTCATTGCTTTGTTTATTTGTTCATGCTGATATTTTAAAATAGTTCCATAATATGTCTTACTAATCTCCCATGGAATTTTAAGTTTTGATTGTTTTGATAACTTTTTACTAATGTGTGTATTATCCAATGTCTTTTCTGTGATTGCATGTATCGGATTTATTTATGTACTAGTGGTTTTTGTACCCTGGCAAGCCAGGGTACACAGGTTGCTGTTTAAAATGTAGACAGAGACAACTGTTGTCTGCGAGTTTCATTTGGACGATGATACCTCCCCATATCCCCCTTGATACCTCCCCATATCCCCCTTGATACCTCACCATACCCCCCTGATATCTCCCCGTCCCACCCCCATGATGACTCACCATACCCCCTTGATACCTCCCCGAACCCACTTGATACCTCCCCATACCCCCTTGATACCTTCCGTACCCCCCTTGTAACCTACCTGTACCCTCCTTGATACTTCCCGTTGATCGTTTCGCAGGTATGGATGAAAGGAATCGACCATCACCATACCCCCTTATATATACCCGTATCCCCGTTATGCCTACCCATGCCCCTTTAAACCTACCCGTAACCCCCTTTTACCTACACGTACCACCCCATCCCGATCCTTGGTAATAATAATAATAATAATAATAATAATAATAATAATAATAATAATAATAATAATAATGAATATAGAATAATACAAATAGAAATCATAAAAAACACCAGGGTTTTAAAATAAAATTTGATGTAAGATATTATAATTATAATAATAATAATAATTATAATAATAATAATAATAATAATAATAATAATAATAATAATAATAATAATAATAATAATAAATAAGTTAAAGGCAAAAAGCCTAAATTAAAAAGCAAAATATCCATATTGTAGTGTTTAAAAAAAAAACATTAAAAAAAATTGCCCACCGGAGATTTGAACTCGGGTCCCCTACACGGCAGGCAATAGTCTTACCAACTGAGCTACCAAGCTTTCATGCAAAGACCATAAATTTTTTGGTCTATATGAGAAAACATGCTGAAACCTCGATTCGATTTTTAATTAATCAAATTTAATTAGTTAAACACAAAATTTTGTAAGATTGGTGACATGAGTGCAAAAGTGTTTTGAATGGAAATAAAACAAAATTTGCGGTATTACGGAACGGCAAGTTCTTGACACGGGTTGAATGGAAACCGCGCGCGGAATGAGGCTATTGCAGTTTGTGGACATTTTGTTTATTTATTTATCTCAGAAACGGTTAAACGTTCGGTAAGGAAATGTCGGCTATAACGATTTCGCAGGTTTTGAGCGCACAACAGGCCGAAACCCAGCACCCAGCACTTGCCCAGATCAGCGTCCATACCGGACAAACTTTACAGTAGTGTCGAAGAAGGACTTCCGGCTAAGCAATTTATATATATAGATGACGTTTCGTATTTACGCCTCCTTCGGCTGAGAGCCTGGATAAACCTTTGAAACCTTTGTAAATCTGTTTTATGTAATGCGCTTGGAGCTATTGTTGTTGTTGTTGTTGTTGTTGTTGTTGTTGTTGTTATTATTATTAAATTAGTCAATGTTAACTAGTTTATTCCATAATTGGTACTTGTCTTAATGTTGTTGTTTTTTTTATTTTTACTGGGCTCAGTCAATCATAGTGTCAGGTTTAAGTTCTGTCAGTGTATTTTATTGTATTGAGCCATTTTTGATTATGTGATAAATTTTCTTACATCTTTGAGAACTGTTCACTTTCGTTTCGATCCGGCGCCTATGATCTTTACTGAATCTGAGTCCAAAAACAATCAACAGAAAAAAAAAAGAAAGAGAAAAACGTAAAAACTGCTCTGACAAATGGGGATGGAGGGTCTTACATTCGCGGAAAAGCGAGGTGTTTGCGTGTGTGTGAGTGTGTGTTTAGTGGAAGTGGGGGTGATAGGAATGACTTTCGGGCTTGCATGCCAGGACCTAGAGCTATGTGTGTCTTCTTGCGGGCTGCATGAATGTGTGCATCGAGACCTCCTGTACGCGCGCCGCGCACACACACACATACACGCACCTACACACACACACACACACACACACACACACACACACACACACACCCACACCCACACACCCACACACACACACATATATATATATATATATATATATATATATATATATATATATATATATATATATATATATATATATACACACACAAAGAACAAAGAACCTGGGGAACATCGTCGGGGGAACAGGGGCACGTATTTTTGTGTGGGGAACAGTGACACTGGGGAACATAGAACAGGGAATACTGGGGCACAAAGTACATGGGGAATACCGACACGCTCTCCTTTTTCGGTCTCCCTCTTCCGCTGCCTCCTTGCACCGTGCCTTGCAGAATGGTCTTTGCAAGGCCTGAGGATCTGGTGACGTGGCCATTCCATCGGAGTTTCCGTTTCTTCATCACTGTGAGCAGGTCATCGATCGTGTTGTCCAATGGCTTGTGTGATGGTCTGTCGGACTTCGTCGTTGGTGATGTGCTGGTTATAGGAAATGCCCAGAAGTCTTCTGTAGCACCTCATCTCCATGCTTTGTATTCTTCGTTGTAGATCTGCTGTGAGGGTCCGTGTTTCGCAAGAAGATGGAGGCGACAAGGAAGCGCAACAGTCTTGCCTTGGAATGTAGACTGATGGTCCTGTCTTTCCAAATGGGCTTTAACCTTGCCAGGACAGCAGTTGTTTGTGCGATCCTGGAGAGGACTTCCTGTCGGGACCCATTGTCTGATACAATGGCTCCTAAATATTTGAAGCTATTCACTGTGATGAGGGATTGGCCTTGGACTTTGATGTCCATATTGATTCCATGTTGGTCATCATGTTGGTCTTCTCTGCACTTATTTCCATTCCATAAGCTCTGGGGGTGGTGTCAAGCCTCTGTACCAGCTGTTCAAGTTCTTGTTCCTCTCCAGCCAATCAATCAATGTCATCCGCAAAACGAAGTTGGAGATTGCTCTACCCCAATGCTGACTGTGCCTTCGTGATCTGCAAGGGCATCTGAAATGATGCGCTCTAGGAAGATGAAGAGTGTTGGAGAGAGTAGGCATCCTTGACGCACACCGATTGTTGTTCTGAACCAGTTTCCGATGGTGCCGTTATGGAGGACTGCACTGTAGCCTTGTCATACAGGCTTTTGATGACTTCAATAATTTTAGGGCTGATGTTGTACACTCTCATGGTTGCCCACAGAGCTTCATGCCAGTCTCGGTCAAACGCCTTCTTGAAGTCTACGAACACATGAAATAGATATTGTTGGTGCTGTAGATATTTCTCGCAGATTATTCTGAGGTTGAAAATCTATTCAGTGGTACTTCGCCATTCCTTGAATCCTGCTTGTTCTTTAGCTATGATTTGTTCAGCTTGGGGTTTCAACCTGTTGAGTATTACTTTCTGGAGGACCTTGCTAGGACGGCTGATGAGGCTGATGGAGCAGTAATTTTCACATTCCTGAAGGTTACCTTTTTTGGAAGAGTTTAATCCCAGAGATTATTAATTATAGTATTGTAGGCCTAACTAAAATATAAGGGTATCGATCTGTCTGTTCATACAGGTTATGAGTGACTGCTGAGCTTGTAAGCATATCTCAGATCTGGCGTACGCCTTAACAGTCTTTGATAATCACCACTTAGTTGCCAAAACGGTGATGATGACTGTAATGTATTTTATTAGTCTAACAACAGCCGTTTTCCTGCCGCCTACTTTTCTAAATTACTCCTGCAACAAAAGCCTGTGGCACAAATAGACCTTCCGTTTTACAACGGCCAGCTTGCATTGACTTTGCAGTTTACCCGACACACTATTTACATCATTAGGAAGATTATAAATATTTTGCCGTTTGCTAAATATATAAATTAAAATTAAAATTAAATAAATAATATAAAATAAAAACTGCATTCGCGTTGGTGCTATACATACAGCGTGGTTGAGACTAGACGCGATATTCTCCCGCTGGGAGTCTCAATGTAAGAGGTTTATTTTCAATGTAAAAAATTTATTTCCTTGTGCGCTGGTACACACCAGCACAGCGCTCATTGTTGATAGAAGCTGCATGGGACTGTCCAGCCTGTAGACTTAACAGCCAGTCCAGTTTGCATCCCTCGAACCCGTCAAAGCACATCCCGCAAACCACAGGCACATTACAATAAGTTTAGAAGTAGGAAAATGATTGATGAGGATGATGATAATGAGGATGAGAAGAAGAACAAGAAGAAAGATGTAAATGTAAAGTGCATTTGTGATGAACCTTTAACTCTAAAACATCTATTATTTGATTGCATTCAGGTTCATCCTCTTTTGCCCCTTGAAGTAAATACTATAACATCAGTTAAAAACATTATCAATGAATTGAGCTCTAATTACTTCTCTAGTCGCTCGTTTTATTTAACTGATATTGTTATTGTTATGTTAGAGAGATAGTAATAGTATCTGTGTGTATCTATGTGTTCATGTATGTCTGTCTGAAAATCCTTAACGGGAAGAGAGGGGACTATAAACTGATATTAAAAAATAAAATAAAAAGTATGTCTGTTTAAATGCGTGAATCTGTATGTATGGTCTTTATCATCTTCATGAAAAAAGACGTTAATAAAACAACCAACCAAGAAGAAAGAAAAAAAGGATGAAAGAAAGAAATAGGGAAGAATGATGACGATGATGATAATGATGATGATGATGATGATGATGATGATGATGATGATGATGATGATGATGATAATGATGATGATGATGATGATGATGATGATGATGATGATGATGATGATGATGATGATGATGATGATGATGACATGTCGAAGTTGCAAAGGATTGTGCTGTGTTTATTAAACCATTTTATTTGGGTATTAGTAGGGTACTGCGAAATAATAACTATTGTCTCTCTAGTAATATAGGCTTATTTTGTCTGTCAGTTTCTTCTCTTTCCAACTGCTGAAGCGATCACTCCGTACATGAATATTACAGCTGAAGTACAAACATTGTGATATCAATGCATTGGACAATTGTTAGTTTACCTACATTCTTGAACAGACTGTGCCAAGTATCATTAAGATTGTTATGAATATTTATGCGCCTAATCTAAGCTCTAGGCGCTTGCATGAATACAAACGGAAGACACATTAAATTAACAGAAATCTTATATATAAAAACTAATTACCCTCAAACTAACACACACACACACACACACCCACACACACACACACACACACACACACACACACACACTCACACGAACTATGACTTTGCAGATTTGTATCATTCACTTCAATCGGTGGAATGAAAATAATGAATTTTTGAGAGGATTTAACTCTTTCTACATTTTGCTATTCTAAAGCATTGGGCCAGCACACAACGCTTTCATACTGACGAGGGAGGGAAAGGAGGAGGAGAGCAGCAGCAGCAGCAGAAGTGAGGGGCTGGGGGCGTGCGGTGGGAGGGCGATGGTCTGAATCAGCAAAAGAAGGAATGGTGATAATGATGGAGGGGAGATCAGACATTTTTTTAGGAAGAGATGAGTTTTCAAGTTGGACTAAGAGCTGCGAAGCGAGAGAGAAAAAGAGTTCCAAGTTCCAAGTTGAAGGACCAAGCACTGAGAAAAATCGACAGCCTTCAGAGGACAGTTTATTGCGGGGTATTCGTAGCATGAGGGTGTCAGAGGAAGAACGACGATTTCTAGATGGTTTGTAAGGGGCTAATCCAAGGACCCATTTGTAACAGAAAGTACGGATTTTGTAGGTAAAAACAACTATAATAAAGAATGGATACAAAATGTTTTAACACATTGACTCTTTGTTCACTGCACATGCGATTAACACTACGACATTAAACACAAATTACTGTTGAAGAAAAAGTTACAAGTTACATTTATTGTTATCTTAAGAACTCGGATAGTAAAACGTAAAATATAGCAAAAACATACAGAAATTAAATAAACGAATTTGACACAATTTAAACTGAGCTACATAATTAATGGGTAATAAAACTGAACAAATGATGTACTCATGTTACACATGTCAATTGCAATAATAATAATAATAATAATAATAATAATAATAATAATAATAATTTATTTTGTATAGCGCAATTCAAACATAAAATGCTTCACAAAGCGCTTCATCACACGCAACCACACACATATACACACGCATAATAAATCTATTCTGCATTTAAAAACAAGACAACATTAAACCTAGTGAAGGTAACAAACCAACAAATAAAAGTATAAAATCAGTCAATCAATCAATCAAATTATAAAATAAATGAGTAATTTCAAAGAAAAAATTTAAGAGAGGGACGTTAATACCAAAAGAGGCAGATCAACGATGCCTCATCTAAGATGTAAAGTGTAAATGGTGGTTAAATACAGCAGTTTTAAAAGTAGTAGAATAATCGTTGAATAACTAAACATCGTTACAACATATGACAGGCCAGATGAAGAGAATAAAAACTTGTGTAATGGCATGGATGGGCAATGCATAATGGGCAATGCATAATGGGCATAATGGGCAATGCAAGGACGCTATAGCGTAGCCAATGCAATGGCCATAATGGGCAATGGGCAATGCCACAAGTATATCAACTAACAAGTTAGTATCTCCCTTCTATGTCTCTGTCGACGTGCGCGTACAACCGGTTGCTTCCATTTACATGCTTTGCGCTCCATAGAGCGTCGTCGGCCTAAAATAATTTTTTAGAAACTTCAAAACCCAGGGGAATTATGGGTAGGGAAATCATTTTCTGAAATGACGTCGGCAGGACTCTTCGCGATTGGTGCATGGCACACGAGACACACGCAAAATGGCGTCACAAGAAGATTGGTTAGATCTGAATTCGTCTAATTTGACCTCGCATGCTGCTGGAATACAATGTAATTTGAATTTGCTTTCAAAAATTAAAAGAGAGCGAGACCACAACAAAGTACAACGAGCCAAGGCGACGCAAACACTTAAGGCCGACAGAACAAAAAGCACACAAACTACAAAAGGTAAGTACCCGTGACCATACAGTCAATAAAGTAGGCCTAACCACCACTGCAAAATAGGATTGATCATCACCATGATTGAATTTTTCCACCCCACCTTCCAATCGGTACGGAATCGAACATATGCTCAAATCATCATATCTTTGACAGAACTTGCATGTGCATTATACAGTGTGATTCAAGCGATAAATGAACCTTCACATCGAAGCGACTCACGATCGCCTACACTGAGCTCACATACATGTGTGTATGTTTCTATAAATCCATCGTGTTCTCCTCCGATAATTGAGCAAAGCCTTTGTTCACTACCAAAAATATGCAGTTCCTCTCCCAACTTTCGTTTAATTTCAGCCAGCACATCTTCGCCAGAAATGGCGACCATGACTGCAACCGTAGCTAGTTATCATTTACTTCCCTTGAACAGATTTCCCATAATTCTCTATTCTATTTTTAGGTTTGGGATACCCCCGTCTCAGCTTGTGGCTAAAACCAAGGGCAACGGGACCACCGCACGTCGACTGGGGGCAATACGAGATACTAACTTGTTAGTTGATATACTTGTGGCAATGCATAATGGGCATAATGGGCAATGCATGGATACAGCTATAATCCAAATAAATAAACACAATGAAGTAATGATGTAACAGCATGTCAATTGCAATACAGTGATACAGCTGTAATCCACATAACACATGGGGTAACAATGAAGTAATGATTTTACAGCATGTCAATTGCAATACAGTGATACAGCTATAATCCGCATAACTAAACACATGGGGTAACAATGAAGTAATGATGTTACATCATGTCAATTGCAATACAGAGATACAGCTATAATCCACATAACTAAACACATGGGGTAACAATGAAGTAATGATGTTACAGCATGTCAATTGCAATACAAGGATACAGCTATAATCCACATAACTAAACAGCTTGTTTTTACTGTAATTATTTAACCATTCGATAAGTGTATACCTGTTCTGTGTGTGTGTGTGTGTGTGTGTGTGTGTGTGTGTAGGTGTGTGTGTGTGTGTGTGTGTGATTGCACGTGTGTTGTCAAGCGCGGCGAGCTCGCATTCCTTACCGTTTGCGAGGTACCGCGCGATACAAATGTACTGTGTTATTATTATTATTAAACACATGGGGTAACAATGAAGTAATGATGTTACAGCATGTCAATTGCAATACAGGGATACAGCTATAATCCACATAACTAAACACATGGGGTAACAATGAAGTAATGATGTTACAGCATGTCAATTGCAATACAGGGATACAGCTATAATCCACATAACTAAACACATGGGGTAACAATGAAGTAATGATGTTACACATGTAAATTGCAATACGGGGATACAGCTATAATCCACATAACTAAACACATGCGGTAACAATAAAGTAATGATGTTACACATGTAAATTGCAATACGGGGATACAGCTATAATCCACATAACTAAACACATGGGGTAACAATGAAGTAATGATGTTACAGCATGTCAATTGTAATACATGGAAACAACTACATGTATAATCCACATAACTAAACACATGGGATAACAATGAAGTAATGATGTTACAGCATGTCAATTACAATACAGGGATACAGCTATGATCCACATAACTAAACAGACGGGGTAACAATGAAGTAATGATGTTACAGCATGTCAATTGCAATACAGGGATACAGCTATAATCCACATAACTAAACACATGGGGTAACAATGAAGTAATGATGTTACAGCATGTCAATTGCAATACAGAGATACAGCTATAATCCACATAACTAAACACATGGGGTAACAATGAAGTAATCATGTTACATCATGTCAATTGCAATACAGGGATACAGCTATAATCCACATAACTAAACACATGGGGTAACAATGAAGTAATGATGTTACAGCATGTCAATTGCAATACAGGGATACAGCTATAATCCACATAACTAAATACTTGGGGTAACAATGAAGTAATGATGTTACAGCATGTGAATTGCAATACAGGGATACAGCTATTATCCACATAACTAAACACATGGGGTAACAATGAAGTAATGATGTTACAGCATGTCAATTGCAATACAGGGATACAGCTATAATCCACATAACTAAACACATGGGGTAACAATGAAGTAATGATGTTACAGTATGTCAATTGCAATACAGGGATACAGCTATAATCCACATAACTAAACACATGGGGTAACAATGAAGTAATGATGTTACAGCATGTCAATTGCAATACAGGGATACAGCTATGATCCACATAACTAAACAGACGGGGTAACAATGAAGTAATGATGTTACAGCATGTCAATTGCAATACAGGGATACAGCTATAATCCACATAACTAAACACATGGGGTAACAATGAAGTAATGATGTTACAGCATGTCAATTGCAATACAGGGATACAGCTATAATCCACATAACTAAACACATGGGGTAACAATGAAGTAATGATGTTACATCATGTCAATTGCAATACATGGATACAGCTTTGATCCACATAACTAAACACATGGGGTAACAATGAAGTAAAGATGTTACATCATGTCAATTGCAATACATGGATACAGCTTTGATCCACATAACTAAACACATGGGGTAACAATGAAGTAATGATGTTACATCATGTCAATTGCAATACAGGGATACAGCTATAATCCACATAACTAAACACATGGGGTAACAATGAAGTAATGATGTTACATCATGTCAATTGCAATACAGGGATACAGCTATAATCCACATAACTAAACACATGGGGTAACAATGAAGTAATCATGTTACAGCATGTCAATTGCAATACAGGGATACAGCTATAATCCACATAACTAAACACATGGGGTAACAATGAAGTAATGATGTTACATCATGTCAATTGCAATACAGAGATACAGCTATAATCCACATAACTAAACACATGGGGTAACAATGAAGTAATCATGTTACAGCATGTCAATTGCAATACAGGGATACAGCTATAATCCACATAACTAAACACATGGGGTAACAATGAAGAAGAAGACGCTGGTTGGTTGATTGGTTGTTTTATTAACCACTCTTTACACCAAGGTGATAAACACCATCCACACACATTCAGATTCACGCATTTGAACAAGTACACATGTACATACAGACACATACGCTCTCTCTCTCTGTCTCTCCCTCTCTCTGTCTCTCTCTCTCTCTCTCTCTCTCTCTCTCTCTCTCTCTCTCTCTCTCGCTCGCTCGCTAACAGAATGACAGAATCAAACCGCCTCTGAAAGAAGGGAACAAGGTCTACGTCCACAGAGAAAACAGCTGGATCTCGAGTCGAAAGTAAATAATATTCAGAGGACCATAACGCCCAAAGGCAGGATCGATCCACCACCTGTCAGGCGCCATTGGTTTCTGGCCTGTGGACAAGGCAAGTTAGTCCCGCCTTAGACCACTCAGACGCAACTCTCGCTTCAATCCTGAGGGTCAATGCCTGTAAACGGTAGGCGTGAATGAAGTCGATGTTTGTTTGTCTGTGTGTCTGTGTGTAGGAAAGTGGAGAACTACTACGACACATTCCTGACATACGAGATGAACGCTGCGGACTCCAACGAAACGAACGCCTACATCTGGAACAACTTCATCCAGGTCTCGGACATTCAGAACGAGGCCAAGCTCAACCACCTGGCCTCAATGTTTATGAACCTGCAGAACGTCCCGTCCTCGACCCAGTCAGGAGCTTCCTGCACAGGCACCTTGATTGGGGGTAAGAAGGGCGGCGGTACAGCTATTGTGGCATTGAGTGTGAATTGATAACATTGTAAACGGTGGTACAACCATTGGGCCATTGAGTGTGAAGTGATAACATTACAAACGGCGGCACAGCCATTGGGGCATTGAGTGTGAAGTGATAACATTGTAAACGGCGGTACAGCCATTGAGTGTGAAGTGATAACATTGCAAACGGTGGTACAGCCATTGAGTGTGAAGTGATAACATTACAAACGGTGTTACAGCCATTGGGGCATTGAGTGTGAAGTGATAACATTGTAAACGGTGTTACAGCCATTGGGGCATTGAGTGTGAAGTGATAACATTGCAAACGGTGGTACAGCCATTGAGTGTGAAGTGATAACATTGTAAACGGCGGTACAGCCATTGAGTGTGAAGTGATAACATTGTAAACGGTGGGACAGCCATTGAGTGTGAAGTGATAACATTGTAAACGGTGGGACAGCCATTGAGTGTGAAGTGATAACATTGTAAACGGTGTTACAGCCATTGGGGCATTGAGTGTGAAGTGATAACAGTGCAAACGGTGGGACAGCCATTGAGTGTGAAGTGATAACATTGCAAACGGTGGTACAGCCATTGGGGCATTGAGTGTGAAGTGATAACAGTGCAAACGGTGGTACAGCCATTGGGGCATTGAGTGTGAAGTGATAACAGTGCAAACGGTGGTACAGCCATTGGGGCATTGAGTGTGAAGTGATAACAGTGCAAACGGTGGTACAGCCATTGGGGCATTGAGTGTGAAGTGATAACATTGTAAACGGTGGTACAGCCATTGGGGCATTGAGTGTGAAGTGATAACATTGTAAACGGTGGTACAGCCATTGGTGCATTCAGTGTGAAGTGATAACATTACACACGGCGGTACCAGGCTGCAGGTTGACGGCCAGGAATACCGACGGTTATATCCCATGACCCTTACGCACCACCATGCGCTCCTCACTTGTCTGGATGACAGTATAAACTGGCGAGCTCTAGTTAATGCACGCACGCATCCCATCGCACAGGCACTGGAGCGAGTTGCTTCCCCTTTCATGGCTCAATATGATTTTTTTGAGTTAGTAAACACATTTTCTTTAAATGTAGTAGAGACTTGAAAGTTTAGGTCCATAAAGAAATTAGAATGGACTAACCAATAGCCAATATTGATAACACTATCTTTGCCTTTGACCGATTTTTATATATTTAAACAAAAAATCCAAAATGTTGCACGTCCAAGTCCAACCGAATAAGCTTCAAGCAGTGTATGGGAGGTAACAAGTCATTAATAGACTTTTCCCTGATTGTTGTGGAAAACAGTGTTAGCTCCCTCTAATTGTAGCACGGGTCTATAGCGCTTCTATTCACCACTTGGTCCACTAGTATTACTTTAAGCGTCCACTGCCATGTTAAAAGGCTGCTCTCTTTGAAACAACAGTAGTCAATGCCTGACGAACGTTGCAAGCGTACTCTAAAATGAAAATATTATAGGATTTTCCACCTTAGTTTCGCATACTATGTTGAGTCTACATACTGCGACTTTCAAAAATAGAGGTACGCGTATGCGTATGTCTGTATGAAAGGGTTGTGTGCTGGCACTACGCTATAGCGTAGCCAAGTACAGAAAGAGTCTGACACTACGCTATAGCATAACCAAGTACAGGAAGAGTGTGACACTACGCTATAGCATAGCCAAGTACAGGAAGATTGTGTCACTACGCTATAGCATAGCCAAGTACAGGAAGAGTGTGACACTACGCTATAGCATAGCCAAGTACAGTAAGAGTGTGACACTACGCTATAGCATAGCCAAGTACAGAAAGAGTCTGACACTACGCTATAGCGTAGCCAAGTACAGGAAGAGTGTGACACTACGCTATAGCGTAGCCAAGTACAGGAAGAGTCTGACACTACACTATAGCGTAGCCAAGTACAAGAAGAGTCTGACACTACGCTATAGCGTAGCCAAGTACAGGAAGAGTCTGACACTACGCTATAGCGTAGCCAAGTACAGGAAGAGTCTGACACTACGCTATAGCGTAGCCAAGTACAGGAAGAGTCTGACACTACACTATAGCGTAGCAAAGTACAGGAAGAGTCTGACACTACGCTATAGCGTAGCCAAGTACAGGAAGAGTCTGACACTACCCTATAGCACAGCCAAGTACAGGAAGAGTGTGACACTACGCTATAGCGTAGTCAAGTACAGGAAGAGTCTGACACTACCCTATAGCACAGCCAAGTACAGGAAGAGTCTGACACTACGCTATAGCATAGCCAAGTACAGGAAGAGTGTGACACTACACTAAAGCGTAGCCAAGTACAGGAAGAGTGTGACTCTACGCTATAGTACAGCCAAGTACAGGAAGAGTGTGACTCTACGCTATAGCATAGCCAAGTACAGGAAGAGTGTGACTCTACGCTATAGCATAGCCAAGTACAGGAAGAGTCTTACACTACGCTATAGCGTAGCCAAGTACAGGAAGAGTCTGACACTACGCTGTAGCGTAGCCAAGTACAGGAAGAGTCTGACACTACGCTATAGCGTAGCCAAGTACAGGAAGAGTCTGACACTACGCTATAGCATAGCCAAGTACAGGAAGAGTCTGACACTACGCTATAGCGTAACAAAGTACAGGAAGAGTCTGACACTACACTATAGCGTAACAAAGTACAGGAAGAGTCTGAAACTACACTATAGCGTAGCCAAGTACAGGAAGAGTCTGACACTACGCTATAGCGTAACAAAGTACAGGAAGAGTCTGAAACTACACTATAGCGTAGCCAAGTACAGGAAGAGTCTGATACTACGCTATAGCGTAGCCAAGTACAGGAAGAGTCTGACACTACGCTATAGCGTAGCCAAGTACAGGAAGAGTCTGATACTACGCTATAGCGTAGCCAAGTACAGGAAGAGTCTGACACTACGCTATAGCGTAGCCAAGTACAGGAACAGTCTGACACTACGCTATAGCGTAGCCAAGTACAGGAAGAGTGTGACACTACGCTATGGCATAGCCAAGTACAGGAAGAGTCTGACACTACGTTATAACGTAGCCAAGTACAGGAAGAGTCTGACACTACGTTATAACGTAGCCAAGTACAGGAAGAGTCTGACACTACGTTATAACGTAGCCAAGTACAGGAAGAGTCTGACACTACGTTATAACGTAGCCAAGTACAGGAAGAGTCTGACACTACGCTATAACGTAGCCAAGTACAGGAAGAGTCTGACACTACACTATAGCATAGCCAAGTACAGGAAGAGTCTGACACTACACTATAGCATAGTCAAGTACAGGAAGAGTCTGACACTACGCTATAGCATAGCCAAGTACAGGAAGAGTCTGACACTCCTGCATGTCACAGACGGGGCAGTGCCAGCTACATAAATACACCCAGCATGCACTAGGTCCCTTCTCCCCCATCCCAGGATTGTGCTCAGTTGTTTGGGGTTCACGACCGTGCGCCTAAGGCAGCAAGTGGGCGACGTGAGTTAGATCCTGTATTGGCCAGCGCCTTGAGCAGCTCTTTGACCTGGTGAGTTAGATCCTGTATTGGTCAGCGCCTTGAGCAGCTCTTTGACCTGGTGAGTTAGATCCTGTATTGGCCAGCGCCTTGAGCAGCTCTTCCTTTGACCTGGTGAGTTAGATCCTGTGTTGGCCAGCGCCTTGTGCAGCTCTTTGACCTGGTGAGTTAGATCCTGTATTGGCCAGCGCCTTGAGCAGCTCTTCCTTTGACCTGGTGAGTTAGATCCTGTATTGTTCAACGCCTTGAGCAGCTCTTTGACCTGGTGAGTTAGATCCTGTATTGGTCAGCGCCTTGAGCAGCTCTTCCTTTGACCTGGTGAGTTAGATCCTGTATTGGCCAGCGCCTTGAGCACCTCTTTGACCTGGTGAGTTAGATCCTGTATTGGCCAGCGCCTTGAGCAGCTTTTGAGCTGAAAAAGCGCTCTATAACAACGATAAATATAATGAACAGTTCCGTCTGAAATGATCTCAAACACACAACGATAAATATAATGAACAGTTCCGTCTGAAATGCCCCCAAACACACAATGATAAATATAATGAACAGTTTTGTCTGAAATGCCCCCAAACACACAATGATAAATATAATGAACAGTTTTGTCTGAAATGCCCCCAAACACACAATGATAAATATAATGAACAGTTCCCTCTGAAATGCCCCCAAACACACAATGTTCAAAGTGTCCCCAAAGGATGTTTACTTTCCTGTAATGTCTGCTGGCACGGTGGTTCAGCTGTAGTACAATGCTCGCTTCGTGCACAGATTTTTTTTGTCCACTTTCAGTTTGGACTGTTTGAATTGTTGTTGTAAAACCCAACCCACCCCCTTCCCACCTCCCGTCATCTCCACCCTCTGTCGCTGCAACGGCCCGTGAAAGAATCCTGTCATACTGCCAGAAAGAGAGTGAAAGGCATGCACATATATTGACTTGAGTGGAGGTTCAGTTGGCTGTGGCGTTGGGACAGTGCCTTTAATGCAGCAGGTTAAAGTCTTGTGTGGCTTGAGTCAGATCCAGATTTTGTCCAGCGCCTTGATCAGCCTTTTGACCTGGTGAGCGCGCTGTATAAGAACAATCAATTCCTATTTTAACCTTGTTTGTTTGTTTGTTTGCAGGCGCCATGAATAACGTTCAAAGCGGGGCAACTCCTGTCAACCCCAAGTTCCGGTCAGGGTTGTTCGCCCTTACCTGTGCCCTTTATTGGTGGGCAGGTGCAGAGAGTACTTACATCAACCAGGCTTTGGAGGTATTCATCATCATCATCATCATCATCATCATCATCATCATCATCATCATCATCATCATCATTATCATCATCATCATCATCATCATCATCATCATCATCATCATCATCATCATCATCATCATCATCATCATCATCATCTTCTTCTTCAAGATGATGATGATTATGATTATTTTGTCCATGTGTAAGGGACAGCATCGTCCATGTCAGCCACATGCTCACGGCACACAGGGAAACTCATTATGACGTGGGCGTAGAGAGGGGTACGCTTAGTGGAGTAGGTAGTATGAGACACCTGTGTCGGCTGTTGGTAGTCATCGCCACACTAAATTAAAAAGGACTCGTTTACATTTTTTGTTTACAGTGGCGCGATGAACTGGCGAAGATCGGAGACGGAGTGTACTTCAACGAACCAGCGCAAGACCTGCCGGACTGGAAGGTCCAGTTCTGGGGCAACGCGGACAACTACGACCGCCTTGTGGAGACCAAGAAAGAATGGGACCCCAACAACTTCTTCTGGTGCCACAACTGTGTGGCCTCTGACCTCAACTCCACCTATCAACAGGTACATTTGTATTATTACCGTTATTGTCGTTATCGACACCGTTATTGCTGTTGTTATCGTTGTTGTTTTTAGTAGATCAAGCAGAAGTTGCACTTGTATCTTCATCATCATCATCATCATCATCATCATCATCATCATCATCATCATCATCATCATCATCATCATCATCATCATCATCAACATCATCATCATCATGAGAAGAACAAGAAGAAGAAAAAAAAGCGGCACAAGAAGCGGCATCGTAATCATCATATCAGTATTATCAGTGGTAGTAGCAGCATCAGCAACAACAACTATGTTACTTCGCCACCACAATCGTTATAAACTTCACCACCATCATCACTATCATCATCGTCGTCATCATCGTCATCAGCTTTCAATACTATCCTTGTGTATTGCAGGTGGACACGTCTACAGCATCCTATGAACATGCTGGACTTGCTACTTTGCTGCTGGCTGTCCTAGTTCAGCTAGTGGTTACAACAGCATAGAACGTACTTCCACTACTCCTACAACAACAATTACTACTACTACAACTACTACTGCTACAACTGCAGCAACTTGTACTATTTCTCCTACCATTACTACTACTGTACCGTGATTTCGTACTTATCAGCTACACCATAAAGAAATGCAAAACGTTATACAGCAATATAATTGTTGAAAATAACTGATGTGGAACGAAAATTCATTGCAAAAAAAGTTGTTTTTTGAATTTTGTTGTTGTTGTTGTTGTTGGTGGTGGTGGTAGTGGTAGTGGAAGTGGGGGAGATGGTGGTAATAGTATGTTCTGTCTTATTCTATATTTATTTTGTCTTTGCCCTTGAGAAGGAGAGAGAGAGGGAGAGAAAGAGACAGACAGACAGACAGAGAAGAATGAAGACATTGGAGGTAATGAAAGAAGGAAAAATAAGAAAAGAAACATCGCCATCATCATTATTAGCAACAATAATAGCAACAACTTTAACAACGGCATCAAGAAAGACAGAAAAAAGATCTAAAGAAAGATAAAAAGTCATTCAACAGATGAACACACGACATAACAACTAACAACAACTGCTGTCTGTCCTGTTTATTAGCAAAAGAACAGTGACGTAGACACAATGCTCCTGTTTATTAGCAAAAGAACAGTGACGTAGGCATACTGCTCCTGTTTATTAGCAAAAGAACATTGACGTAGACACAATGCTCCTGTTTATTAGCAAAAGAACAGTGACGTAGACACAATGCTCCTGTTTATCCGCAAAAGAACAATGACGTAGACACAATGCTCCTGTTTATCCGCAAAAGAACATTGACGTAGACACAATGCTCCTGTTTATCCGCAAAAGAACAATGACGTAGACACAATGCTCCTGTTTATCCGCAAAAGAACATTGACGTAGACACAATGCTCCTGTTTATCCGCAAAAGAACAATGACGTAGACACAATGCTACTGTTTATTAGCAAAAGTACAGTGACGTAGACACAATGCTCCTGTTTATCCGCAAAAGAACAATGACGTAGACACAATGCTCCTGTTTATCCGCAAAAGAACATTGACGTAGACACAATGCTCCTGTTTATCCGCAAAAGAACAATGACGTAGACACAATGCTCCTGTTTATCCGCAAAAGAACAGTGTTTCTGTTTATTAGCAAAAGAACAGTGACGTAAGCACAATGCTTCTGTTTATTAGCAAAAGAACAATGACTTAGGCACAATGCTTCTGTTTATTAGCAAAAGAACAGTGACGTAGGCACAATGCTTCTGTTTATTAGCAAAAGAACAATGATTTAGGCACAATACTTCTGTTTATTAGCAAAAGAACAGTGACGTAGGCACAATGCTTCTGTTTATTAGCAAAAGAACAGTGACATAAGCACAATGCTTCTGTTTATTAGCAAAAGAACAGTGACGTAGGCACAATGCTTCTGTTTATTAGCAAAAGAACAGTGACGTAGGCACAATGCTTCTGTTTATTAGCAAAAGAACAGTGACGTAGGCACAATGCTCCTGTTTATTAGCAAACGAACAGTGACGTAGGCACAATGCTTTTGTTTATTAGCAAAAGAACAGTGACGTAGGCACAATGCTCCTGTTTAGTAGCAAAATTTCCTCTGCTTATGACTTAATGACTTTTTTCTGACCTTTTTACACAAAAAATTAATTATCGAGAATAACAATTCCCAATACAAAGATTTCTTAATTGAATACCAACAAGCAGTGACAGCATGCTATGGTTTAGGACATAGAAGTTCTGAACATAAAACAAGTACTGAAGGAAAACTTTGTGTTCCAAAACACTTTATTGATGATTCCAACAGACAGTGACCATATTTTATTTACTGTCTAATCCATACATTTTTCTACTACTACTACTACTACTACTACTACTACTACTACTACTACTACTACTACTACTACTACTACTACTGCTACTACAGGATGGTAGCGCACGCTACCTTTTAATTGCCCTCAATTCTTATTTTCGAAACTTTAAATTGCATCCAATACTATCATTGAAAGGGGGAGGAAACCGGAGTACCAGAGAAAGCTCTCGGTTTCCTGAAAAGTCTCGAACCCGCGACCTTCTTCATAGGAAACCAGCTCGCTATCCACTGAGCCATGTTTATCACAGCCATGCAAAGTATTCTTCATAGGAAACCAACTCTCTGTCCACTGAGCTATGTTTATCACAGCCATGCAAAGTATTCTTCATAGGAAACCAACTCTCTGTCCACTGAGCTATGTTTATCACAGCTCTCTGTCCACTGAGCTATGTTTATCACATCTTTCTGTCGACTGAGCTATGTTTATCACAGCTCTCTGTCCACTGAGCTATGTTTATCACATCTCTCTGTCCACTGAGCTGTGTTTATCACAGCTCTCTGTTCACTGAGCTATGTTTATCACAGCTCTCTGTCCACTGAGCTATGTTTATCACAGCTCTCTGTCCACTGACCTATGTTTATCACATCTCTCTGTCCACTGAGCTATGTTTATCACATCTCTCTGTCCACTGAGCTATGTTTATCACAGTTCTCTGTCCACTGAGCTATGTTTATCACAGCTCTCTGTCCACTGAGCTATGTTTATCACAACTCTCTGTCCACTGAGCTATGTTTATCACAGCTCTCTGTCCACTGAGCTATGTTTATCACAGCTCTCTGTCCACTGAGCTATGTTTATCACAGTTCTCTGTCCACTGAGCTATGTTTATCACAGCTCTCTGTCCACTGAGCTATGTTTATCACAGTTCTCTGTCCACTGAGCTATGTTTATCACAGCTCTCTGTCCACTGAGCTATGTTTATCACAGTTCTCTGTCCACTGAGCTATGTTTATCACAGCTCTCTGTCCACTGAGCTATGTTTATCACAGTTCTCTGTCCACTGAGCTATGTTTATCACAGTTCTCTGTCCACTGAGCTATGTTTATCACAGCTCTCTGTCCACTGAGCTATGTTTATCACAGCTCTCTGTCCACTGAGCTATGTTTATCACAGCTCTCTGTCCACTGAGCTATGTTTATCAGTGCCATGCAAAGTATTCTTCATAAGAAACCAGCTCCATATCCACTGAGCTATGCAAAGTATTCTCAAATAACGAAAGATAAACGTTATATGACATCAGTACACTTACGCAAAACGCAGGAATTCTAACAAAACAACACTTTATGTTGATGGTTGTTGTTGTTGTATCAAATTTTATTCATCAGATTAACATAAGTTGTACTGATGTAACATAAACAAATTACGAAATCTACCATGCGCACATCATAGATATTTTCCACATTATTAAACCATAAAAATTATCATACTACTGACATACACATATATTTTTAACAACATACATTCCCTTATAACAATTAGTTCACATTAAGAAACATTTTTATTTTAAAAATAAATAAATAGACAGTGGAACCTTTCAACTTCACCTGTGAAGAACGAAGTATTTATAAATGTCAATGTTATGTTGATGGCAACAGACACCGAACTAGGCAGTGACGTTACTGTTCCAACACACTGACATTTTAACTGTCATTATGTGTTTACGTCCACGGTCAATGTTCATACATGTACATCGTACTCTTTATCAGTGATGACAACAGAACAAAATAATTCAGTAAGCCTACATCCAAACATCAAGCCTTTAAGTGGCACATCAGTACACATGTACATGTCCCATTGTTCCAACAACAACTCTAACTAGAAGGGCAAAGCCTATATGACTCGCAAGCTCCTAATGAAATTTGCAATATTTAACAAGAAAATGACTGCACAGAGAAAAACAAACCCACGAAATGAGACGGTGACATTAAAATGTAAAGTAATACCAACTTTGATCTTTGTATGCTCTTGACCTTGAGATGATCTTAACCTCCGGCTCCAAATACACTCATGTAACATCAAATAAACTACAGAAATAGTTGTATTATGCTCCCCTCAAAACTGACCTTCGGAGGACCTTGACCTTCAGTGACAATACCAAATCTTTGGTTATAAAGTTGAAACAGGTTCTGAGATATTGCAAGTTTTGCACGTCCAGACGACGGACAGACATACTGGGAGGGGGGGGGGGGGCGGAAGTTTTTTTTAAAAATGTTCATTTTGGACTATTTATGTCTCATTTCGCACAGATTTGAAAAAAATCTGGATTTTTGGAAGAGGGGAGGGAGGTAAGTAGGTGGGAGGTGAGTACATAAACTCACATTGCTATGCATGTGAGTAAAAAAAATAAATTCAAGAACTAAACTAGATCTGTTTGAAAATTAGTGCATCAATGTACATGAACTCGAATTCAGTACAAGACAACAGGACATTAAGTAACACATCAATACAGCTATGATTGTTCAAACATCAAATGATAAGGAAACGAATTCAGAACCTAAGATAACTAGATCAGTGAGAATTGGCATATATTAAACATGAACAACTTTCATTATTTAAACATCAAGTCTTTATCAGTAAGGTTAACAGAGGGGAATAAATTCAGTTAATACAATACAATACAACACAATACAGTACAATACAATACAATACAATACAACACAATACAATACAATACAACACAATACAATACAATACAACACAATACAACACAGTGCAATACAACACAATACAACACAGTACAATACAATACAACAAAATACAATACAATACAATACATCTTTATTGTCCAACTCTCACATTATACATAAAAACTGAAAATTGCCTTTGGCATTGAGCAATAGCTTCGCATAAAATAATAATAATAATAATAATAATAATAATAATAATAATAATAATAATAATAATAATAATAATAATAATAATAATAATAATAATAATAATAATAATAATGTTCGTCATTTATAAGGCGCCTTAGCCTAAGGATCAAGGCGCTGGCCGATACAGGATCTAACTCAAACCGCCCGAGACGCCCACCCGCAGCCTTTGGGCGCATGGTCTGACGGACAACTGAGCACAATCCTGGGCAGCCAGGGATGGGGAGAAAGATCAAGTGCATGCTGGGTGTGTTCATGGAATGTCTGCGACACACAGACTAGACCTCGGTTTATACTCTCTTGGGCGCATGGTCTGACGGACAACTGAGCACAGTCCTGGGCAGCCAGACATGGGGGAGAAGGATCAAGTGCATGCTGGGTGTGTTCATGGAATGTATGCGACACACAGACTAGACCTCGGTTTATACTCTCATCCGAAGGAGTAGGAAAACAGGAGTAAAGTGTCTTTCTCAGGGACACAACACAATGGCCCGGCCATTAGACCACAGTGCCTCCTAGTAAATAGTAATAGTAAATGAACAACAATAAAAATTTCGTTGTGTACAACTGTCATATGATGCAATTGGAAATACACACTCTCTCTCTTTTCTCTCTCACCTTTATCCACGCTGACACATCCACATATACACACATGTGTACGTGTACATACACACTAAAGTATCCATCAATACAATATATAAGTAAAGACATAATAAATACACACAATAATAACATAACGATAATCAAATTAACTTGCACATACACAAACACTCATATACATAATGAATATATAATGGATACATAGAATATACGTATTTATACGTAACAATATATGTACATCAATGCAAAATAATCAACATTCATTACATTGAACACACCCATGTACAACACATGCATACACACACTTAGCCTTAACCCATCACATGCCACATGCACTATAAAGACCATCAACTCATTTACAGTGATAAGTATGACTACAACATCTAACAGAGTGCATACAATCATCAAAATAAATAGGAACGTTAAAATTTCAGTTATACTACAAACAAACCGGCTTGGCTGACTGGAAAAAAGAATTAGTGATTGTTGAGGATTGAGATCTCACTAGGGATAAAATAGTTCTTGTCATTATTTTTCTTAGCGAACGGCATTCGAAGCCTTCGACCTGATGGCAAGAACTGAACATAATGAGTCAGGGGGTGGGAAGTGTCGCACTTGATGCGATTTGCATGTTTCCTAGTGGCTGTGGTGTATGTAAAGCTTATTCAGCTCAACGTACTGAGATTCAGACTTAGTAGTCACACATTGCCTATTCAGTCTGAAAGATGAACGATTGTGTACTCTGTGTGACTTGGATCAAATTGGTGACGAGGTTCATTATTTATTTACATGTAAAATGCTGTGCTAATAGAAAACAGGACCTTTCCTTTACCTAAATACTTTTGGACTCATCCAGATGTCTTTAAATGTAACAAGCTGATGAATAATAAATCAAAGAGCAGGTTGCTAAATGTAGGCCTCTTTGTTGGAGTTTGATGTCACTATTTAAATAATGTGCATTCCCTTTTCTCTTCTTCTGTGAACCCACTTGTTATAATATTAAAACTGTGATACATACATGTTTGTGTTATTTTTTTCCACGTATTATATTTGATGTGATGGTTAATATACACATTTCTTTTCATACCCAGCCAGTGTAAACTTTAAAACGGGTGTTTGACATTTCAGAGATTTGTCTTGTGATGCCTATGGAGCAATCTTATTTGTGCCCTTCATTGCTTTTTTAAAAATATGTCTGTAATTCTTCCCCCTCTCCTCCTCCTCCCCACTTTTGGCTAAAATGGTCCACTGGGTTATGGGCCTTGTGTTTTGATTGGACATGTGTGTGGTTGTGATAATAAAAGGTCAAAGTTCATGTTTCATTACTGACAGCAACACAACCTTAATTTGTGTTCCATATCACACACGCTACAAACAGTGGAAACATACGTGGGCTGTTCTAACTGTATTAAACTATTTATTATTGATTAAAAAGATCTTATATAGCGCTTTTCCAGTTCAAGAGCTGCTCAAGGCGCTGGTCGATACAGGATCTAATTTAAGCCGCTGGAGGCGCCCACTAGCACACTATCAAGGTTTTAGCCTACACCGACGTTCTATGTTTCACCTCTACTTGGGACATGTACAGTGTTTAGCCTACACCGACGTTCTATGTTTCACCTCTACTTGGGACATGTACAGTGTTTAGCCTATACCGACGTTCTATGTTTCACCTCTACTTGGGACAAGTACAGTGTTTAGCCTACACCGACGTTCTATGTTTCACCTCTACTTTGGACAAGTATAGTGTTTAGCCTACACCGACGTTCTATGTTTCACCTCTACTTGGGACAAGTACAGTGTTTTCCCCTACTTCTGACAATGACAAGAAAACCCTAACAGTGTTCCAACACTACACATGTGTGGGAGGGTGGGACAAGTACAGTGTTTTCCCCTACTTCTTACAATGACAAGAAAAACATAACAGTGCTCCAACACTACACATGTGTGGGAGGGTGGGACAAGTACAGTGTTTAGCCTACACCGACGTACTATGTTTTACCTCTACTTGGGACAAGTACAGTGTTTTCCCCTACTTCTGACAATGACGATAAAAACATAACAGTGATCCAACACTACACATGTGTGGGAGGGTGGGACAAGTACAGTGTTTTCCCCTACTTCTGACAATGACAAGAAAAACATAACAATGTTCCAACACTACACATGTGTGGGAGGGTGGGACAAGTACAGTGTTTAGCCTACACCTACGTACTACAAGTACAGTGTTTTCCCCTACGTCTGACAATGACGAGAAAAACATAACAGTGATCCAACACTATACATGTGTGGGAGTGCGGGGCAGGTTTCAAAGACAGGTTGTGAGTGTGATGGGGGTTGGGCGGTGGGTTGGGGTGAGCGAGATAAGGAGTGAGAGGAGGAGATGAAATAGAGACGCAAAGAAAACACAACTTCTACTGTGAGTGCAAAGTAACAGAATAACCTCTCTCTCTCTCTCTCTCTCTCTCTCTCTCTCTCTCTCACTCTCTCTCTCTGTCTCTCTCTCTCTCTCTCTCTCTCTCTCTCTCTCTCTCTCTGTCTCTCTCTGTCTCTCTCTCACACACACACACACACAATTTAACATGCTACCAACCCATCAATACTTAACACAGAGGTGATGACAGACAGTCTTTCCATCGTTCAGTTCCGCTGTCATTCCTACTACATGTGCTTAATAAAAAGATTCAGTCCAAGAGTACGGAAATAAGGCAGCAACACTAGTTTGTAACACACGGCGATACATACACTGACACGTGTAACATTCAACCATCTTACAGAGATGACAAATCCAGTTAAGTTAGTTCTGCCTTTGAAACAAAGGGCCATAACATGCACAGACACAAAGCAACTGAGATGAGGAAGATCTTGGTACAAAGTACAATTCATTCTTTCACTTCTGTGGCTTGAGTGGCGGTAACGTACCATACAGGTTCGTAGTCAGGGTCCGTTAAGTCTGAGAACAGAATGTAGTTGGTCATTCTGTCAGTCAAACCAAGCTGGTACACATCGCTCTCATACCTCCGACGGACATTGAGGCAGTGTGAGATGACCAGGCGACACGAGGACACCAGACTGCGAGGTGTGGTGGCCATCTCCCTCAGGTAGGGCATGAACGTGGTGAATCTTTTAATAACGCCTATGTATTGATGCCATACACGTCGCAGTATCCGATCTCTCTTTGTCACAAGATCACAGAAATCAAGACAGTCATTGTATATGTGGAACAGCTGTGAATAGGAACAGGATCCTGACTCATACAGCATGTGTGCCAGTATGAACTGTGCACTCAATACAGCTGAAAGCAGAGGTGATGTTATTGGACGCTTTTCTTTAAAATTCTCTATTCGCGGAAAATTAACTAAATTCACAGAGCGCAAGAGGTAATTTTCCAATGGTTGATGTGTTCCTGTTAGTGCAGGTTGGTGTGTGCTGAAACCCAGTCTGATGCACTCTGCTACCATCCTCTGTGCACAGTGTTCATTCATCACAGCGTACAGCAACACAGACTGACCACTCTTTGTCACACGCAGTGGGTTAACTCCTCTGACCACCTGGTGGAACAGGAACTCTGGTCTCTTGTCCAACGCAATGGCGTGTAGAGTTGTCTCTCCTTTCTCATTCACTACTTTAGCCTGATCAGGACACCACATCAGTGTGTGATGAATTACATCTCCATAGCGACCGTTTATCAAGGATTGGAGTGGTGTCACATGTTCAATCTTCTTGTTTATATCTCCATGGTACTCAATAACCAACTTTGTAAGATCCATCTGCTCTGCTTCAATAGTTCTATACAACAAACTACGGTGATCCCTATCAAGGGTATTGGTGTCACCACCTCGGACCACTAAGGCTTTCACAGTCTTCCAGTCTTTCTTCCTGGCTGCCCTGTTGAGAGGTGTCTCCCCTTCATGGTTTTTTATGTTGATGTCAGCGCGCTGTTCCTGACAGTAGTCCACCACGTCCCACTGACGTAGTTCAATGCCTGCAAGCAGAGCTCCATCACGATGTCTGAGTCCTGTCTGGTCTTTCTCCTCTATCAAAGGTTTGACTGCCTGCAAGACGCAACGATTGAGCGCCTGATGGAACAGCTGTTCCCGTTCCTCTTCAGACAGACGATAGTGTTGCATGGTTCTGATGCATCGCCACACAACACTGCCTTGCCTCCTCTCCATGGCACGCTCCATCACTTCTCGTCTTTTGGCGTCGTCCAGGTCGTATTCCATCATCCTGGCCACAAGCAGCCACTGATCCTCCTCCATCAGCTTTGGCAGAACATCCAGACACAAGTGGGCACTGACACCGTGATCTAGCAGTGCTCTGCACACACCCCACTGCCGTTGTCTCACCATGTCAGTAAACAGTGAGTCCCTCTGCACCTGCTTCATATCAATTTTAATCAACTGCATCACCACGTGCCATGCTTTGTGTTCTAGGGCGGCTTTCAGTGTGATTTGTATCAGTTGGTGTCTGATCTTACCGTTCTGGTAATGCAGACTTGGCATGACAACACGCCACATACAGGACTTTGCTGCTTTGTAGGCCTGTCGACTTGAAACGTTAGACATTTGCTGTTCTAGTGCCTTCAGCCGTTGCCATCTCTTTCCTAAAGCCAGACGTTTTGCCGGGTCTCTGGCTGTCTTTGTGCTGATCATGGCGTTCTCCACCACTTCTCTCAGATCAGTGACGTCCACTCCACGTTGAAGCATGTGACCAACAGTGGCCCAGTCAGCGAACATGGCCAGCCGGTAGTATACCCACATCAGCTCTATCTCCGTCAGGCCGTGGTCAGACAACAACAACATGACGCGCCACTGCTTCTCTTTATAAGCCTCTTTCACTGCCCACCAACGCTGGTCATCATACACAGTGTGGTCTGCCCACTGTTGGACAATGCTCCACCGTCTCTGATCCACAGCTTCCTGCAACAACTCACGGCCAACTTGCTCCCACACATGACACAGACAGACCTTGCTGATCTCATCCCACCTGTCTTCTTTCATTAAAATCATAACATATACACTCAGTTCTTCTTGTGAAAGCTCACTGAGATTCACAGCAAAAGATAACAACGTGTCTGTACTTCGTAACTCTTCCAATGACACCATCAGAACAACAGTTTTTTGGTCTTCTGAAAGTTGACTCCTGTCGACATATGTAGTCAACAGTGTTCTTGTGTTATGAGGCATGAACAATTTCACTGTCTCGCTTGAATGTTGAAGTTTTCGTTGTTGAATGGTGTGATATGTAAATATTTTCCACGCGTGAAGTGTGGTGATGACAGCGCCTCTCTTGATACTCTCCGTCGCAATGTACCAACGTTTTTCTGTCAGTGCTCTGTCCAGCACTCTGTTCAGTTGTTCTCTGTCAAAGTGTGGTATGATTTCTGCATAAACATCATCAGTTGCATTTTCTATGACTGTATCAACTGCAACTTTCTCTTGCTCTTTGTCATGAACACCTTTCTCCAGCACCCTTATCACAGTGGACCCCCACCTTTCTTTTACTGCTCGGTTCAGCACTCTGTACAGCTGTTCTCTGTCACAGTGTGGTATGATGTATGAGTAATAATACACAGTTGCATTTTCTATGAATGCATCAACTACAACTTTATTTTGCTGTTTGTCATGAACACCTTCCTCCAGCACCATGATCACAGTGTCCCACCATCCTTGTGTCAGTGCTCTGTTCAGCACTCTGTACAGCTGTCGTATGTCACAGTGTTGTATGATATTTGAGTAATAATTCTCTGTTGCACTTTCTATGAATGCATCAACTGCAACTTTCTTTTGCTGTTTGTCACTAACATCTTCCCTCAGCACCTCGATCACAGTGTCCCACCATCCTTGTGTCAGTGCTCTGTTCAGTAATCTGTGCCCTTGCTCTCTGTTACAGTGTTGTATGATGACATACGCCGTGAAACTGTCAACCTCAACCTTTCTATTTTGAATGAAGGCGTCTACAGCTTGGAGTCTGTTTCTTTTGGGCACGACGTTACCATGGTCATTCAGTATAGTAGCTACCTTAAACCACTCATGTCCTCTCACTGCATTATCTAAACGTTCTGTCCAGCTCTCCATGTTGAATACAATTTAACAATTCCTACCTGTAAATAACGCAATACTCTCTCAAAAGTGAATTCACACTGTATACAATAAAATTCTGTATTCTAAAGTAAAAGGAACTTAATCTGAGTATGATGTAATACGTATAAAATCGGACTATAAAATATAAAACTAAATAAGCAGAAAGAAGGAAAAAGGGATGGGAGATAACGTCTAGGTAGTTCTCTCTCTCTCTCTCTCTCTCTCTCTCTCTCTCTCTCTCTCTCTCTCTCTCTCTCTCTCTCTCTCTCTCTCTCTCTCTCTCTCTCTCTCTCTCTCTCTCTCTCTCTCTCTCTCTCTCTCTCTCTCTCTCTCTCTCTCTCTCTCTCTCTCTCTCTCTCTCTCTCTCTCTCTCTCTCTCTCTCTCTCTCTCTCTCTCTCTCTCTCTCTCTCTCTCTCTCTCTCTCTCTCTCTCTCTCTCTCTCTGAATTACATCATGTTTTGCGACAGGCAAACTGCATGTCAGTTTGTATAGGGGTTCGAAATTGTGAATTTTAAAAAAAATTTATGGAAAAAACAAAAACAAGCTTCAACATTTAAAGCTACAGACCCAAACATATCTTCGAGTTTCACACACTCATATACTTTTACAAAATCAGGTATAAAGTTTAAAGACTAAAAAAAATGTTTAGGAAAAGACTTAACATTAAGAATGTTAGACATCAATGAACTGTACAGATCTGTAATTACAGTATAACATCCACACCACTATACACTGTCACTGTGTAACTCCTTGTCATCAGATTCAGGTCTGATATACAGGTTGTGATCCACAATGACCACTGTACAAGATGAAAAGATCAATATTGAACTGTGTTACGTGATTAGATTAGATTAGATTATCAATGTTTATAGAGTCCAGTGGACTGCTAAGAGCCGAACCAGTACCACGCAAAACTGTTACGTGACATAACAAAGCATAATGCGGTGCGGTGCCCAGGGCTGTAAAGAATTACACTTATTGTCAATTAACCAGTACAGTGTACATGGCCAGTGTAACAACGGAGATACCCTGTCCACAAGTATGTAGGACTGTAACAAAGTCATCTTGTTCATCATCAGGGCAGTGATCCCACTGGGGCTGATAAGAAGACACCTTGTTCATGATCAGGGTAGTAATGTCACTAGGGATGTAAAGAAGACACCTTGTTCATCATCAGCGTATAGTGATACATACACACATTTCTAAGCAATAGAACCATTACAGTTAAAGTAGGTAACTCATATTCTTCTACTTACAGTACGGATATGGGGATACCACAAGGCTCAATAATTTCTCCTCTGCTGTTCAATATTTTAATATATGACTTGCCCAAAACTATTAGTAACAGAGTGACCTTGGCTCAGTATGCTGATGACATTGCTATCTGGATGAATGTAAGTTTAAAACAGAATACTTCTCTTTTCGAAATAAAATATATATCTCATGTATACCAAACAGAAGTTAATAAAATAGCCATATTTATGAACCAAAATGGCTTAGATTTATCTAAAGAAAAAACAAACATGATTCTTTTTAATAATTGTAGAGAACCAAGAATGCTACCAAAAATTGTTATAGATAATGACGAAATAAAGTATGTCAATGAAGTTAAATTCCTTGGTGTATATCTAACTAAAAAATTAAAATGGAAGAGACATATAGAATACGCTTGTCAAAAGGCAGTAAAAAGCTATAATTTACTAAAAATAATAAGCCGAAAGGCCTGGGGACAAGATACCAAAACCCTCATACATATAGCTTTAGCCTTAGTCAGATCTAAACTGACATATGGACAGGAAGTCTTTTTCTCTGCTCCTAAAACTTATCTTAGGAGATTGCAAAGTCTAGACAGCAAGTCCATAAAATTAGCGTTAGGTGTACCAATACATACACAAACACTTAAAGCTTACAAGTTAGCAGGAGTCATATCCCTTGAAGAATGGAGAAAAATTTCTTGTGCAAAATATATTGTACGAGCTGCATCTGTATATAATAATAATAATGATGAGATACATTTTAGGTCTGATCTGATTTTTTCAAAACGTGCACAGAAAATACCATTCTTAGAATCAATAGCAACTTTTACAAAAGATTTATTTGATGATTTATCTAATGACATAAAATCTTTTCCTAAAAATATTATTTCTCCAACACCTATGTGGGAGCTTGAAACTGCTCATTTTGACATACATTATAGTTTAGAAAAGAAGAATGAAAATGCAAATTTATTATCAAGTGATGTTCGTTGTCATTTGGAGAAAAATTATTCTCAACACCTTCAAATCTATACTGATGGATCGGTTTTAGAGACAGGAGAAGCTGGAGCAGGCTATGTAATTCCAGCTCTAAAATTGCAAAAATGTTTCTCTTTGAGTTTAAATACTTCTATTTTTGCTTGTGAACTTATCGCAATCCTTATGGCATTAACTAAAATTTCAGATCTTTGCTTAAACGCATTTCAAGTTGTTGTATGTGTTGATTCGATGTCAGTTTTAGATGCTTTACAATCTTATGGTCATACTGAACGGCATGAAATTATTTTAGAAATTCAACATTTAGTCCATAATCTCATTATTAATGGTACAAAGGTAAGCTTCTGTTGGCTACCTTCACATTGTGGTTTTCTGTTTAATGATAGTGCGGACAAAGCAGCAGAGAAAGGAGCTAAAAATATCAATGCTCAGAGTATTCAACTCAAAAAATCCCCTAAGGAAATTAAATGTATGATCGAAGAGAGGTCAACGAAACATGTTGTATTTAATACACTTTTTCCTGTAGACTGTAGACTTTCGAGAACAGTTTTTACTATGGCTAACAGAATAATGTTGAATGCCATAAAAGCAAAGTATTGTCCAGATGTCCATTGTGTATGCAATGAGACTTTTTCATTATATCATTTACTTTTTGGTTGCCGTCATTTTCTGCCTCTAATAGCTGTGCATCTGCATGACATAAAAACTTTAGATGATATTAATTTTCATCAAAGTGCATTGTTAGCAAAACTTTTGATGGATTCTCCTGTGGCTAGATTTGTGTAAATAATTTTATTTTATTTTATTTTATTTTTATTTTTTAATTAATTAATTAATTAATTAATTAATTTATTTATTTATTTTTTTTTATTTATTTATTTTATTATTATTATTTTTTTTTAATTTATTTATTTATTTTATTTTTATTTTTATTTTTTTTAATTATTATTATTTTTTTCCCCCGTCTTATTATCTTTGGTGGAAAAGACGTAAATAAAACAACCAACCAAACCAACCAACCAGCGTAGTGATGTCACTAGGGATGTAAAGAAGACACCTTGTTCATCATCAGGGTAGTGATACCACTGGGGCTGTAAAGAAGACACCTTGTTCATCATCAGCGTAGTGATGTCACTAGGGCTGATAAGAAGACACCTTGTCCATCATCAGCATACAGATGTGTCCAAAGCCTGAAAGTTAGAAAATAAATTTCTGTCTAAATCAAATTATTAAAATATTAATTAAGGAAGAACAAGATGTAAGAAGAAATAAAGAAAGGAAGGAAGGAAAGGAGGAAGGAAGGATCAAAGATAGAAAGAATGAAAGAAAAACAAGATGGTAAGTCATTTGACTATGTATACATTTTAGACCCTGGCAAACATACCTGACAATCCTCATTTTCAAAATTGTTTTTATCCATGTGTCGTGCCTTGGCGTTATCCTAGTGAAGCAAACTGAAAACATGGCATGATGGACCACTGTCTGAACTATGTGGATGGGCTTGTTGCAATCAAAACAGATTCAGCTGATTTTGACAAAAAAATGGTAACACTTCTTCAAAAAAAAATATAACGGACTATAGCGACCTTGAAAAGCAAAGGTCAAGGACATGAAAGAAGAGAGATGTTTAAGGATTTTGCGCAGTAAAGATCAACAAAATCACCCCAGTCATTCTTGAGATAAGGCAATGTTACGTTGAAACGCGAACGATAGTATGTCTGAAGCGCGCACGATAGATCTAATCGTTTCGATTTGCAAAGTATTCAATGATGGAGTTTATTTACCTTTGATTTGAGTTCGCATTGTTGTTAGAAGAAGCTTTGTATAACGTTGATAATTTTGTTGGTCGATATTGTTGAAGAATTCTCTAGATCTGCTTATTTACTGTCGATGGAAATTTCCCGATAAATGTAGAAAGCTGAGTACGTTCCCGGAAGGAGAAGAAATATGTATGACGTAAGACAGTGATGACGAAGTTTAAAGCGATTGGTAAATTGCGTCAAACGAGATCGTTCCACCTTGTTCTGGACTAGAGAAAAAATTATATATTCGATGCTCTGTGTGTTGTGGATAGCTGTTGATAGTGAGTTGGAAAGTAAAAAGTTGAGAGTGAAAAGGCGATTGTATGCAGTTGTTGATGTGTGCCAAATAAAAGTGGAAAACTTCATACGTCTACTCCAGAATTGTTGATGAGTGAGCAGGCTGCGTGGATAAACGAATCAGAGTTACACCTTATCAGGACTTCAGCATCGGGGCTGAATCAAATACTGATAAAGAAAAACACCAACATCAAACGGAGTGTAACAGGCAAACAAATGTCTTTTCAACGAAAAAGTGAAATTCAGAACGACTGGCTCATAAACTGATCACTTGACCGACAACCCAAATGCTACTCTATGACTGGCCATGAGATGAAGTACTTGTAAACCAATCTCAGCAAAATCGGTTTAGCTGGTCTTGAGACATTGAACAAAACACGATATAGAAACAATGTGACGCCAGTGACCTTGGCCTTTGCTGTGGAGCAACTATGATGTCACGAAAGGCTGATGGCCACTATCTTAAGTTATATTCCTATGGAGTTTGATCAAAATCTTGTTAGTGGTTTTGATATATGGTGCGCATCGAACGACAGGGCGATCGACTTTTGACTCGTTTTGATTCCGGACAATTTGAAAGTAGGTCACAAAAAGACGAAAGACAGAGAAGTAACGAAAGAAAGCACATAAATACAGGACTACGAGGTCATAAAATCGAGACAAATATCAGACATTAGACAAGGACAGTACAATAAATAGATCAATATTATTAATAAATAATTAAATACAGTAATTCTTTTCATACACATACATTAATTAAAAAACCACACAGTAAATAAATGCATTAGGTTTGGATGAATAAATTAACAACCACCACCACCACAACAACAACAAAAACACAAACAAATAAATAAATGAATACCTTTGCATCAGCTGGATACACCATCACAGCCTAGGTCAGAATCAACCTGGACATCTTGGACCTGTGGAGTGTCGTGACAGCAGCCCTGTCACACCATGTTACAGTGGTCTGACTCAGCCTCTGTGCACACAATCACACACAACGTTAATGGAGTTGTTTGTTTGTTAACATCCATAGAGGATACATCTACATATCTGTTATTTAGGAAAAAAAATTTCTTCATATCTGCATATCAATTAATCAGTAAATCCAGCAAACAAAGAGAGAAGATGGGCCATCCCTCAAAGCTGGCCATGGCAAAAGTGAGGTTTCTCTTTCACATGATTGAAAGCTTCCATCTCTATCATTCTGCTGACCTATTTGAATGTTTACCTACCTACCAACATATCTATCTATCTATCTATCTATCTATCTATCTATCTATCTATCTATCTATCTATCTATCTATCTATCTATCTATCTATCTATCTATCTATCTTATCCTATCATATTCCGTAACTCGAAGGTCGTAGGGGCACCACAAGTTAATGATCGTAATCAGCGTACTCCATCTTTCTCTGTTCTCAGCAACCCCCATGGCATCGCTCAGTGTCAAGCTAGTCCATTCTTGAATGTTGTACTCCCACCTCTTTTTCTCTCTCCCTCTTCTTCTGCCTTCTTGCACCGTGCCTTGCAGGATGGTCTTTGCAAGGCCTGATGCTCTGGTGACGTGGCCATGCCATCGAAGTTTCCATTTCTTCACCACTGTGAGCATGTCATCATGTTGTCCAATGGCTTGTGTGATGGTCTGTATGACTTCGTCATTGGTGATGTGCTGAGTATAGCAATTGCCCAGAAGACTTCTGTAGCATCTCATCTCCATGCTTTGTATTCTTCGTTGCAGATCTACTGTGAGGGTCCATGTTTCGCAAGCATATCTGTTAACTCAACTCAACTCTCTCTCTCTCTCTCTCTCTCTCTCTCTCTCTCTCTCTCTCTCTCTCTCTCTCTCTCTCTCTCTCTCTCTCGCATCTTTCAATACTAGCTACTTGTGTAGGCCTACATTAGACCAGCATCAGTCTTTCAGTCCTTTGTTAATTTGTCTTCTTGTTGACAGATTAGTAGTAGTAGTAGTGGTAGGGTAGTAGTAATAGTAGTAGTAGTAGTAGTAGTAGTAGTAGTAGTAGTAGTAGTAATAGTAGTAGTAGGCCTAATAGTAGTAGTAGTAGTAGTAGTAGTAGTAGTAGTAGTAGTAGTAGTAGTAGTAGTAGTAGTAGTAGTAGTAGTAGTAGTAATACTACTACTGCTACTACTACAAGGATAAATCAATTCAAAGTGCATACAGACAACACTGGTTCATTTACTGGTTGATTTGTGTTTATACACTACTCTCTGTCCATCTCTACATTTTATAACGTGCGTGCGTGCGCGCGCGCACACACACACACACAGACACACACACACAACCACATTATACCTCAGGAAATTACGTGCATTAAATAACAGGCCAACGATATTCAGGCGTAGGCCGAATGTGGCTAAAAATCGACTGTGGAAATTCCCAAACTTAGAAATCCAGTTATTTTTATTTCTACTTTAATTGTAGTAGTTCTAGTAGGCTACATGCAGCAAGTGTTAACCTACTTGGCCTATATAATAAATAATAAGAAGAAGAAGATTTGTATAGCGCTTTTTCCTATAAAACTTAGGTTTAAAGTGCAATTCTCACACCCAAAAAATAAATAAATAACTAACAATAATAACGATTAACAGAATGAATATAAAAATGGACACATCAAAGAGAGAAATATGAATATGCAGATGTGGGTTGGGTGATTGTTATGAAGTATTGCCGTTACTACACAAAAAGCATCAACATTGTTTTGGTAGAAATGGGTTGTCGTTACACAGCGCGATAATAGTCTATAGATATGTACGGTAGTACAACTTAACAATGTGATGAAGCAAAAACCACATCACCATCGTCAATGCGAGTCATTTGATTTGATCTGATTTCTTGTTTCTAGGGTGCAGTGAACCTTTAGCGGTCATAGCTGGACCACACTCACACGTCACGTGTCTATCTCTTACAATATCAGAAACAGGTATAGGATCCACCACAAACACACATACAACTGCAAGTCATGTATGGCTGTGTCTAGACAAAGCACTGAAGCAGTCCAGTAAATGTTATCCCCATAGTCATAGAAATAACAAGTCTAGGCTATACGTACCCGTACTTTAGTAAAACGTTCTGAACAGCGGACTTGATATATTCATTAAGTTTAATCCACTCTCCTACGATTTCCCCGACAAGTCGCTCAAATCGTCTCTTCTTTCTGCATTCTTGGTGCAGCGAGCTTGCGGAATGCAATATGTCGTCTGCAATGTAATCAGTGTGCCAGTCTTTTGCCTCCCTTGAACCCGTCAAAGCGTGTCCGCAAACCACAGGCACATGCATAGACCAGGAATATTTCTCTCTGGTACATGACAATAAATTTAGAAGCAAGAGAATGATTGAGGAGGATGAATGAGAATGTGGATAAAAGGAAGAAGAACAAGAAGAAAGAAAGAAAGAAATGATAAAAGAAAGAAGTAGTGAAGAATGATGATGATGATGATGATGATGATGATGATGATGATGATGATGATGATGATGATGATGATGATGATGATGATGATGATGATGATGACATGTCGAAGTTGCAAAGGACTGTTATGTGTTTATAAAACCAATTTGTTTGGGTATTAGTACTGCGAATTAATAACTATTGTCTCTATATATATATAATATTTTGCCTGTCAGTTTCTTCTCTTTCCAATAGTATTGCTGAAGCGATCACTCCGTACAGCTGAAGCACAAACATTGCGACATCACTTCTTTGGACAATAATTACAAACAATTGTTAGTTTACTTACATTCTTGAACAGACTGTGCCAATTATTATTAAGAGTGTTATTAATATTTATGCGCTTAATCTAAGCACCTTAGCGCTTACATGAATACAGAACGAAAAATAAATTAACTATTAACAGAACTCTTATATATAAAATCTAATGATCCTCAAACTAACACCCACACACACACACCCACACACACCCACACACACACACCCACACACACACACGCACACACTTACTCACACGAACTATGACTTTGCAGATTTGTATAATTCATTTGAATCGGTGGAAGGAAAGTAATGGATTTTATGAGAGGATCCAACTCTTTCTATAGTTTGCTAGGCTGTAGCATAGTACCAGCCCACAACACTTTCTATAGTTTGCTAGGCTGTAGCATAGTACCAGCCCACAACACTTTCTATATGTTGCTAGGCTATAGCATAGTACCAGCCCACAACACTTTCTATATGTTGCTAGGCTATAGCATAGTGCCAGCCCACAACACTTTCTATATGTTGATATAGCATAGTGCCAGCCCAAAACACTTTCTATATGTTGATATAGCATAGTGCCAGCCCAAAACACTTTCTATATGTTGATATAGCATAGTGCCAGCCCAAAACACTTTCTATATGTTGATATAGCATAGTGCCAGCCCAAAACACTTTCTATATGTTGATATAGCATAGTACCAGCCCACAACACTTTCTATATGTTGATAGGCTATAACATAGTACCAGCCCACAACACTTTATATATGTTGCTAGGCTATAGCATAGTGCCAGCCCACAACACTTTCTATATGTTGCTAGGCTATAGCATAGTACCAGCCCACAACACTTTCTATATGTTGATAGGCTATAGCATAGTACCAGCCCACAACACTTTCTATATGTTGATAGGCTATAGCATAGTACCAGCCCACAACACTTTCTATATGTTGCTAGGCTATAGCATAGTGCCAGCCCACAACACTTTCTATATGTTGCTAGGCTATAGCATAGTGCCAGCCCACAACACTTTCTATATGTTGATAGGCTATAGCATAGTGCAAGCCCACAACACTTTCTACATGTTGATAGGCTATAGCATAGTACCAGCCCACAACACTTTCTATATGTTGCTAGGCTATAGCATAGTGCCAGCCCACAACACTTTCTATATGTTGCTAGGCTATAGCATAGTGACAGCCCACAACGCTTTCTATATGTTGCTAGGCTATAGCATAGTGACAGCCCACAACACTTTCTATATGTTGATAGGCTATAGCATAGTACCAGCCCACAACACTTTCTATATGTTGATAGGCTATAGCATAGTGCCAGCCCACAACACTTTCTATATGTTGATAGGCTATAGCATAGTGACAGCCCACAACACTTTCTATATGTTGATAGGCTATAGCATAGTGACAGCCCACAACACTTTCTATATGTTGATAGGCTATAGCATAGTACCAGCCCACAACACTTTCTATATGTTGATAGGCTATAGCATAGTGCCAGCCCACAACACTTTCTATATGTTGATAGGCTATAGCATAGTGACAGCCCACAACACTTTCTATATGTTGCTAGGCTATAGCATAGTGCCAGCCCACAACGCTTTCATACTGACGAGGGAGGAAGAGGGAGGAGGAGAGCAGCTAAGGAGTGAGAAGGATGGGGTCGTGCGGTGTGACGGTGGTGGTCTGAATCATAAAAGAAGGAATGCTAATGATGATGGGAGGCGAGATCAGACATTTTTAAGGAAGAGATGAGTTTTCAAGTTGGACTTGAAAGTGGTTATGTTCTAAGAACTGCAAAGAGATGAAGAGAGTTCCAAGTTGAAGGATCAAACACTGAGAAGGATCGATAGCCTGCAGAGGACAGTTTGTTGCGGGGTATTTGTAGCATGCGGGTGTCAGAAGAAGAATGAAGAGTTCTAGATGGCTCGTAGAAGTGAATGTTCTAGGTGAGGTAGGAAGGGCCTAATCCATGGACGCACTTGTAACAGAAAGTACAGATTGTGTAGGTTAAATCAACTATAATAAAGAATTCTGCTCTGTGGGTTCGGGCAAATAGAATAGACCCAACGTTTCCCGGCGTGTCGTAAGAGGCGACTAACAGGGGTGATGTTAGCACGGCATCACTGGGCGAAAGTCTTCTACACAGAAGTCACCGGCCAGGGCGGAGGAACCTCACGTTACTACAGGTTCAACGACCACGTGCTCAGGGCCAAGGCGAGCCACACTGTATTCGTGGATTTCGGCTGTGGCCAACAGCCTGGAGAGGATTGGGCCCTGCCAGGTCTTTTTTGCCCAAGACACAACACATGATGAGGCTATCCACTAATTCCATGCCGGATCGGTCGTCGCCCGGCTACACAAGGACCGCGCCTTCCGTTGGCCACCAGGACGGAGGTGAAAAGTATGCTACTGATGGACAAATTAGCAAGATCCGCACGAGAAACAACATCGTCATAGGAACCTGGAATGTCAGGACCCTAACTGCGGAAGGAAAATTAGAAGAACTGGCCCACGAGCTGGACCACTATCGATGGAACGTTCTAGGTATCAGCGAACTGCGCTGGAAAGGCCTAGGTGAAACAACGACTGACAAAGGCCACAAGCTCTATTTCAGCGGTAGAGATGACAGGCACGAACACGGCGTTGGATTCTTGGTCCACAAGAACATTCTAGCCACTGTCATGGGTTGCCGCCCAGTCTCCAGTAGACTCATTACCATCCGTCTGAGAGCAACCCCTTTCAACATTACCATCATCCAGGCCTATGCCCCAACATCAGACTATGAAGACAGCGAAGTGGATGATTTTTATGAAAATATACAGGCGGTCCTTGACCAAGTGCCGAAGAAGGACATAGTCATAGTGCAAGGCGACTGGAATGCCAAGGTTGGCCAAGATGCGCACCACAACTGGGGAGACACATGCGGACCCCACTGCAACAACGAGACAAATGACAGGGGTCTGAGGCTATTGGAGTTTGCCAGATACAACAATCTGGTACTGGCAAACACGCTTGGTCTCCACAAAAAATCCAGACGATGGACATGGCACAGTACCGGCGGGGAATATCACAACCAGATCGACTACATCATGGTCAAGAAACGCTTCAGATCAAGCATCAACATTGGCAGGACACGCAATTTTCCAGGAGCAGACATTGGAAGTGACCACGATCTCGTGATGATGTCTTTCCGGCTCCATTTGAAGAGAGTAAATACAGCAAAGTGCACTAGGCTGAAGTTCGACCTGGACAAACTGCAAGACCCGGAGGTGGCAAAAATATTTCAGGCCACAATTGGAGGGAAATTTGCACCACTGCTTATTTGGGGGGCAGGCGAAGTAGATGTCAACACCATGACCAATACCTTCAACTCAGCTGTAACAGATGCCGCCACTGAGATCCTTGGCAAGCACCGACCAAAGAAGAAGCCGTGGATCACACCTGAACTTTTGGATCTGTGTGATAAACGAAGAGAGTTAAAAAAGAAAAAGAACACCTCACAGGGAGCTGATGTCTACCGAAAAATCAACAATGACATCCGAAAAGGCATGCGCACAGCAAAGGAGAACTGGATAGAAGATCAATGCCAGGAAATAGAGAACAATCTGAACAAGAACAACAGCAAGAAGGCCTACCAGACTGTGAAGCGGCTGACAAGTGTTAAACAGCCCAAAGTCTCCACTATCCAAAGCAAGTCTGGCATTTGCCTTACAGAAGAACAAGAAGTCTTGGACAGATGGACAGAGTACTGCTCTGACCTTTACAACCATACACCAAATGGAGACCCATCAGTTCTAGCATGTCCCGAGAGCAGAGAAGAAGAAGAAATCCTCCCAATTCTCCGGGAAGAAGTTGAGGCAGCAGTGCAATCGCTGAAGAAAGGGAAGCCAGCGGGAGTGGACAACATACCAGCGGAACTGCTACAAGCAGGAGGAGAAGCGATGACTGATGCTCTCACCATTATCTGTAACAAGATCTGGCAGAGTGGGGAATGGCCTACACCATGGACCCAGTCGCTTGTCATCACTCTTCCCAAAAAAGGTAACCTTCAGGAGTGTGAAAATTACCGCACCATCAGCCTCATCAGCCATCCCAGCAAGGTCCTCCTGAAAATAATACTCAACAGGTTGAAACCACAAGCTGAACAAATCATAGCTGAAGAACAAGCAGGATTCATGGCAGGGCGAAGTACCACTGAACAGATTTTCAACCTCAGAATAATCTGTGAGAAATACCTACAGCACCAACAACATCTATATCATGTGTTCATAGACTTCAAGAAGGCATTTGACCGAGTCTGGCATGCAGCTCTATGGGCAACCATGAAAGTGTACAACATCAGCCCTAAAATTATAGAAGTCATCAAAAGCCTGTATGACAAGGCTACCAGTGCAGTCCTCCATAACAGCGTCATCGGGAACTGGTTCAGAACAACAATCGGTGTGCGTCAAGGATGTCTACTCTCTCCAACACTCTTCAACATCTTCCTAGAGCGCATCATGTCAGATGCTCTTGCAGATCACGAAGGCACAGTCAGCATAGGGGGCAGGGCAATCTCCAATCTTCGTTTTGCGGATGATATTGATGGATTGGCTGGAGAGGAACAAGAACTTGAACAGCTTGTACAGAGGCTTGACACCACCTCCAGAGCTTATGGAATGGAAATAAGTGCAGAGAAGACCAAAATGATGACCAACAACACCAATGGCATCAACACGGACATCAAAGTACAAGGCCAATCCCTCAACACAGTGCACAGCTTCAAATGTTTAGGAGCCATTTTGTCAGACAATGGGTCTCGACAGGAAGTCCTCTCCAGGATCGCACAAACAACTGCTGCCCTGACAAGGTTGAAGCCCATTTGGAAAGACAGAACCATCAGTCTACATTCCAAAGTAAGACTGCTGCGCTCTCTGGTCATCTCCATCTTCCTATATGCTTGCGAAGCATGGACCCTCACAGCAGATCTCCAACGAAGAATACAAAGCATGGAGATGAGGTGCTGCAGAAGACTTCTGTGCATTTCCTATACCCAACACATCACCAACGTTGAAGTCCGACAGACCATCACACAAGCCATTGGACAACACGATGACCTGCTCACAGTGGTGAAGAAACGGAAACTCCGATGGTATGGCCACGTCACCAGATCATCAGGCCTTGCAAAGACCATTCTGCAAGGCACAGTGCAAGGAGGTAGAAGAAGGGGGAGACCGAAAAAGAGGTGGGAGGACAACATTCGAGAATGGACTGGTTTGACACTGAGCGAAGCCATGAGGGCTGCTGAGGACAGAGAAAGATGGAGTATGCTGGTTAAGCGATCATCTGTGGTGCCCCTACGACCTTCGGGTTATGGGACAGGATAGGATAGGACAAATGTTTTAACATCTGGACGCTTCGTTCACTGCACATGCGATTAAAGCTACGAGATTAAACACACATTTCTGTTGAAGAAAAAGTTACAAGTATAACATTCTTATCTTAAGAACTCGGATAGTAAAACGTAAACTATAACTAAATCATACAGAAATTAATCAAACGAGTTTGACCCAATTTAAACTGAGCTACATAATTAATGGGTAATAAAACTGAACAAATGAAATAACCATGTTACAGCATGTCAGTTGCCATACATGGATACAGCTATAATCCACTTAACTAGACACATGGGATAACAATGAAGAAATCAATACAGGGATACAGCTATTATCATATAACTAAACACATGGGGTAACAATGAAGTAATGATGTTACAGCATGTCAATTGCAAAACAAGGATACAGCTATAATCCACATAACTAAACACATGGGGTAACAATGAAGTAATGATGTTACAGCATGTCAATTGCAATACAGTGATACAGCTATGATCCACATAACTAAACACATGGGGTAACAATGAAGTAATGATGTTACAGCATGTCAATTGCAATACAGGGATACAGCTATAATCCACATAACTAAACACATGGGGTAACAATGAAGTAATGATGTTACAGCATGTCGATTGCAATACAGGGATACAGCTATGATCCACATAACTAAACACATGGGGTAACAATGAAGTAATGATGTTACAGCATGTCAATTGCAATACAGGGATACAGCTATGATCCACATAACTAAAAAAATGGGGTAACAATGAAGAAGAAGAAGCTGGTTGGCTGATTGGTTGTTTTATTAACCACTCTTTTCACCAAGGTGATAAACACCATCCACATATTACATTCAGATTCACGCATTTAAACAAGTACACATACACACGCTCTCTCTCTCTCTCTCTCTCTCTCTCTCTCTCTCTCTCTCTCTCTCTCTCTCTCTCTCTCTGACAGAATCAAACCGCCTCTGAAAAAAGGGGACAAGGTCTACGTCCACAGAGAAAACAGCTGGATCTCGAGTCGAAAGTAAATAATATTCGGAGGACCATAATGCCCAGAGGCAGGATCGATCCCACACCTGTCAGGCGCCATTGGTTTCTGGACTGCATTGAGTGTGAAGTGATAACATTGCAAACGGTGGTACCAGGCTGCAGGTTGACGGACAGGAATACCGACGGTTAAATCTCATGACCCTTACGCACAACCATGCGGTCCTCACTTGTTTGGATGACAGTATAAACTGGCGAGGTCTAGTTAATGCACGCACGCATTTCATGGCTCAGACGCTGCCCAGAGTTGCTTCCCCTTTCATCGTTCAATAATTATGATTTATTTAAGTTAGTAAACAATGTAAAAAAAACTTAGTAGAGACTTGAAAATTTAGGTCCATAAACAAATTAGAATGGACTAACCAATAACCAAATTTGATAAAATTATCCTTGCTATTGACCGATTTATATATTAAAAAAAAAAAACACAAAAAAAAATCCTAAAATGTCGATACCAACAGAATAAGCTCCAAGCAGTGAAAGGGAGACAACATTTCGTTAATAGTCCTTTTCCTGATTGTTGTAGAAAACAGTGTTAGCTCCCTCTAATTATAGCACGTACCTATAGCGCTGCAGGGCTTTCTATTCACCACTGTGTCCACTAGTATTACTTGTAGCGTCCACTTCCATGTTATAAGACTATTCGCTTTGAAACAACGTATCAATGCCAGACGAACGTTACAAGCGTACCCTAAAATGAAATGAGGATTTTCCACCTTAGTTTCGCACACTATGTAGGAGCCTACATACTGCGTCTTTCGAAAATAGAGGTACGCGTATGCTCAAGTCAGTATGAAAGCGTCGTGTGCTGGCACTACGCTATAGCGTAGCCAAGTACAGGAAGAGTCTGACACTACGCTATAGCGTAGCCAAGTACAGGAAGAGTCTGACACTACGCTATAGCGTAGCCAAGTACAGGAAGTGTTTGACACTACGCTATAGCGTAGCCAAGTACAGGAAGTGTTTGACACTACGCTATAGCGTAGCCAAGTACAGGAAGTGTTTGACACTACGCTATAGCGTAGCCAAGTACTGGAAGTGTTTGACACTACGCTATAGAGTAGCCAAGTACAGGAAGAGTCTGATACTACGCTATAGCGTAGCCAAGTACAGGAAGAGCCTGACACTATGCTATAGTGTAGCCAAGTACAGGAAGTGTTTGACACTACGCTATAGCGTAGCCAAGTACAGGAAGAGTCTGAGACTACGCTATATAAGTACAGGAAGAGAGTGACACTACGCTATAGCGTAGCCAAGTACAGGAAGAGTCTGACACTACGCTATAGCGTAGCCAAGTACAGGAAGAGTGTGACACTACGCTATAGCTAGCCAAGTACAGAAAGAGTCTGACACTACGCTATAGCGTAGCCAAAGTACAGGAAGAGTCTGACACTATGCTATAGCGTAGCCAAGTACAGGAAGAGTCTGACACTACGCTACAGCGTAGCCAAAGTACAGGAAGAGTCTGACACTATGCTATAGCGTAGCCAAGTACAGGAAGAGTCTGACACTACGCTAAAGCATAGCCAAGTACAGGAAGAGTCTGACACTACGCTATAGCATAGCCAAGTACAGGAAGAGTCTGACACTACGCTATAGCATAACCAAGTACAGGAAGAGTTTGACACTACGCTATAGCATAGCCAAGTACAGGAAGAGTCTGACACTACGCTATAGCATAGCCAAGTACAGGAAGAGTCTTACACTACGCTATAGCGTAGCAAAGTTCAGGAAGAGTCTGACACTACGCTATAGCATAGCCAAATACAAGAAGCGTCTGACACTACGCTATAGCGTAGCCAAGTACAGGAAGAGTCTGACACTACGCTATAGCGTAGCAAAGTACAGGAAGAATCTGACACTACGCTATAGCATAGCCAAGTACAGGAAGAGTCTTAAACTACGCTAAAGTGTAATCTAGAAAATAGGAGACAACCGTCAGTTTTGTAAGTTCAATGTAGACTCTCTTTTATTCAATTAATGACAACACAAATAACAAACGCGATGACTCAATTACAATGGACATCGATGTATATTAAGCAATAACTATAAATTAATCCCAAAACCTTTACCATCTTAAATTGTCTTTTCAAACAACCGTCAATACAATTTAGAACCTTACCTAGAAAATAGGAGACAACCGTCAGTTTTGTAAGTTCAATGTAGACTGACAGTTTGGAATTATAATTCTCCTCTCGCCCTATTGGGCTTTCCCGTGTGAACACTATTCACACACACACACACACGCACACACACACACACACACACACACATCTATTCAAATACGAAATTCTAAGAAGTCCACTGCATTACACCCTCCCTTTCTCAAAACATTGCCCTGGTTGGACAAGGGGAAACAGGGGAAGAGGAATCCAGATCCGGTTGCAGGCGACCAACACTGTCATGGGTACCATCTCCACTGGCTTCCAGTCTGTCATCGCGACCTGTAGCTGGTTGGCATTGGTCTCTCCCGGCCGGCCCAGTCCACTGTAGGTGAACCTGGATGGCTGCCGCCTGACACGCACCGGCCGTCCTGCTGGCGTGTCCTGACTGTTCACCTCATCTTCCGCGGAAGCTTCGTCCTCGCCGCCTGACACAGGTGGGGGATCCAAACCTGGTGTCTGAGATTCGTGGTTTGGGGAAATATCCTGCCTCTCCGGGGATGCTATCAATGTAACTGGAAAGTGGGCTGAAGAAAGGGGGCTGAAAGTTGGGGTTTGGGTGTAGATCGGAGTGACTGGATCTTGGAATGCGGGTGGGGTCACTGGAGTGGGTGTGTGATTAGGGACCACCGAGGAGTGCCCTTCAAATCCGCCTCGAAGCCCCTGAGGAATAAACACCATAGCATCAGGATTCAGGGTGGTCGAGTCGTCAGCGCTGCTATCTGCGTGTGTCTGACCAGATCCAGCCACTTGTACTTGGCCTTTAGACTTGATCCCATTCCTGGTGCTCGGGGCAGGCACATCATGCTCCAGAGGCAGAGAGTCACACGGAAGCAGCATGTTCCTGTGAAGAACCCGCGTCTTCACCTTTCGCAACTTGTCATTTTCTGGCTTCACCTCGAAGACTGGAGCATCTTCATCCATGCGGCGGATCACCACATAGATGTCCTCTTCCCAATACGAGCGGAGTTTTCCCGGTCCTCCACGCTGTGCCAAGTTCCTGACGAGAACTCGATCACCAGGCCGCAGCTCAGTCACCCTCACCTTCCTGTTGTACTGCCGCTCATTGTGCTTTGCCTCCTGTCTGGCTGTGTCTCCGGCTTTGGTGTAGGCTTCTCTCAGCACTTTGCTGAAGTTATCCGCGTACTCTGATATGCCTGGATGTTGATTCTGTTCCCCGTTGTCGAGTCCAAACATCAAATCTACAGGCAGCCTGGGAGTACGGCCGAAGAGCAAGAAGAAGGGTGAGAACCCCGTGGCGTCGCTCTTCATACAGTTATAGGCATGGACCATTTTATTGAGGTGTAAGTGCCAGCGGCTCTTCTGGTCCTTTTCTAGCGTCTTGAGCATTGACAGCAGGGTCCTGTTAAAGCGTTCCACCTGTCCGTTTCCTTGAGGGTGGTACGGTGAGGTGCGAGATGACGAGATGCCGCATAGTTTCTGGAGCTCTCGCAGGACCCTGTTTTCAAACTCGCCTCCCTGATCATGATGGATTCTTGCAGGTAGACCAAAACGAGGGATGAAGTCGTTGAACAACTTCTCAGCCACTGTCCTAGCCGCCTTATTCCGGGTTGAATAAGCCTGCGCAAACCTGGTAAAGTGGTCCATAACAACCAAGATGTATTCAAATCCGCCACTGCTTGTCTCCAAATGCAGGAAGTCAATGGAAACAAGTTCCATGGGTGCCGTTGTGGTGATGGTTTTCATCGGCGCTCTCGTGTGTCGCGCCGGTGCCTTGTCCTTGATGCACTTGCATCGCTGTGTAACGTAATGCTCTATATCTGCGGCCATGTAGGGCCAGAAAAAACGTTCCTGGACCAACGCTGTTGTCTTCTCCACCCCCATATGTCCCATGTCATCATGGAGCAGTTTTAGTACTTGAGGCCTGTATGTTTTTGGTAGGACCAGTTGTTCTTTGATTTTCCCATCCTCAGGATTTTTACTGACTCTCACCAGCAGGCCTTTATTGTTGACTTTCAGCCTGTCAAATTGTCTTTTCAAAGCCTGAGCCGCTTGGGTCTTACAAAGAAAATCACCGGCTTTCTTCTTCTTTGCTTCCAGCATAGGTCCTATGTCGTCATCCTCTTGCTGCGCTTTGTGCAGGTCCGCTAAGGCGATGCCCGCGATGGACGAGACCTCTGTGTCCGACAGGACTGACGCATCACACGACAGTGCGCAAATCCACGGTGAATTTCCCTCTTGCTGCAGCGTGCTGGCTTGGGCCACTGCATGGAACACGGCTGTATCCATCTTCTCTGTGTGACTGTGCTCCATGGGCATTCGGGACAGGCCATCTGCATCTCCGTTTAAACGGCCTGGTTTGTAGCGCACATCAAAGTTGTAGTCCGCCAGTTCTGCGACCCAACGGTGTCTCGCTGCGTCTAACCTTGCTGTGGTGAGGACGTACGTCAAGGGATTATTGTCGCTGAACACGGTGAAGTGAGGAGCGTGATATAAATAGTCCCTGAACCGCTCAGTGATGGCCCACTTCAGGGCAAGAAACTCCAGCTTGCCGGAGTGAATGTGATAGTTCTTTTCCGCCGTCGTCAGGCTCCGAGAGCCGTAAGCTATCACTGCTTTACGTCCGTCCTCTTGCTGTTGGTACAGAACTGCACCCAGGCCGTCCTGTGACGCATCCACGTGGAGTGAGAACTCTTTGGAGAAATCAGGATAGGCCATAACCCGGTCGGATGTGAGATAGTCTATCAGCTTGTTCAGCACAGTGGTATGTTCTTGCGTCCAATTGACAGGAGATTTTGGTGACGCCTGGCCATTTTTCTTCTTTACCACGCCCCTACCTTTCGCCTCCAGGAGCTGGAAGAGTATCCTAGATCGCCGCGAAAAGTCAGCGATGTACTTCCTGAAATAGCCCAGGAATCCAAGCAGGCGCCTGACTTCGCCCATTGTCTTGGGCCGCTGGCTCCTCAGTGCCTCCACAGCCTCTTTGTCCGAGTCATCCATTCTATAGCCCTTCGCTGACACCACGTGACCCAAAAACTTGACCTCTCTGCGAAACAGTATACATTTGTTGGGTTTCAGTTTGATGCCTTTTTCTTTCAGAAGCCTCAGTACCTTCCTGAGATGGTCGAGATGTTGCTCAAAAGAGACGCTGTATACCAAGGCGTCGTCCATGTACGGAACGCAGCACTCGTCGCGGACCTCCTTTAGAGTCTCCTCCATGAACCGTTGGTAGGCAGCTGGAGCTCCCGTGAGGCCAAAGGGGATCCTAACCCACTCCCAAAGTCCCCATGGCGTCACAAAGGCAGTCAGATGACGAGCTTCTTCCTTCATAAAGCCCTGGTGGTATGCTTTGCCTTGATCAAGCGTGGAGAACCATCTCTTGCCTCCCAGTACGTTTAGTGAGTCTTGTATCCTAGGGATAGGGTGACTGTCCTTCATAGATTTCTGGTTGAGCTGGCGGTAGTCAATACACAGCCGCAAACTGCCGTCTTTCTTCCTTATGTAGACCATAGGACTGCTGTATGCACTCTTTGAAGGCCGGATCCACCCTCTTCTCTTGAGGTCCTCTAAGTATGCCTTCACCTCGGCGAACATCGTCGTCGACGATGGCTTGTTTTCGTGTCTAGGGACTTCATTTTGGCATTTATTTGCAGACAGCAGTTTCTTCACTCGTACGATCGTCGTCTGATCCTCCGCCGACATTTTCATCAAGTTTCCAGTGACAGCCGCCGTCAATTCGTGTTCGTTCAACGCCGCAGCACTCCCCACACCAAGCAGAGTAGCAACGGCAATTTTCAGTTGAAGAGACGCATGGCACACCTCCGCCAGCACCTCCATCTGTATGTCCTCCATCTTGAATGCAGGACAGTTGAACGAGCCCCCAAATGTAATCTAGAAAATAGGAAACAACCGTCAGTTTTGTAAGTTCAATGTAGACTCTCTTTTATTCAATTAATGACAACACAAATAACAAACGCGATGACTCAATTACAATGGACATCGATGTATATTAAGCAATAACTATAAATTAATCCCAAAACCTTTACCATCTTAAATTGTCTTTTCAAACAACCGTCAATACAATTTAGAACCTTACCTAGAAAATAGGAGACAACCGTCAGTTTTGTAAGTTCAATGTAGACTGACAGTTTGGAATTATAATTCTCCTCTCGCCCTATTGGGCTTTACCGTGTGAACACTATTCACACACACACACACACGCACACACACACACACACACACACATCTATTCAAATACGAAATTCTAAGAAGTCCACTGCATTACAAAAGCATAGCCAAGTACAGGAAGAGTGTGACACTACGCTATAGCGTAGCCAAGTACAGGAAGAGTCTGACACTACGCTATAGCATAGCCAAGTACAGGAAGAGTCTTACACTACGCTAAAGCGTAGCCAAGTACAGGAAGAGTGTGACACTACGCTATAGCGTAGCCAAGTACAGGAAGAGTCAGACACTACGCTATAGCGTAGCCAAGTACAGGAAGACTCTGACACTACGCTATAGCATAGCCAAGTACAGGAAGAGTCTGACACTACGCTATAGCGTAGCCAAGTACAGGAAGAGTCTGACACTACGCTATAGCGTAGCCAAGTACAGGAAGAGTCTGACACTACACTATAGCGTAGCCAAGTACAGGAAGAGTCTGACACTACGCTATAGCGTAGCCAAGTACAGGAAGAGTGTGACACTACACTATAGCGTAGCCAAGTACAGGAAGAGTCTGACACTACGCTATAGCGTAGCCAAGTACAGGAAGAGTGTGACACTACACTATAGCGTAGCCAAGTACAGGAAGAGTCAGACACTACACTATAGCGTAGCCAAGTACAGGAAGAGTCTGACACTACGCTATAGCATAGCCAAGTACAGGAAGAGTCAGACACTACACTATAGCGTAGCCAAGTACAGGAAGAGTCTAACACTACGCTATAACGTAGCCAAGTACAGGAAGAGTCTGACACTACGTCATAGCGTAGCCAAGTACAGGAAGAGTCAGACACTACGCTATAGCGTAGCCAAGTACAGGAAGAGTCAGACACTACACTATAGCGTAGCCAAGTACAGGAAGAGTCTGACACTACACTATAGCGTAGCCAAGTACAGGAAGAGTCTGACACTACGCTATAGCGTAGCCAAGTACAGGAAGAGTCTGACACTACGCTATAGCATAGCCAAGTACAGGAAGAGTCTGACACTACGCTATAGCATAGCCAAGTACAGGAACAGTCTGACACTACGCTATAGCGTAGCCAAGTACAGGAACAGTCTGACACTACACTATAGCGTAGCCAAGTACAGGAAGAGTCTGACACTACGCTATAGCGTAGCCAAGTACAGGAAGAGTCTGACACTACACTATAGCGTAGCCAAGTACAGGAAGAGTCTGACACTACGCTATAGCATAGCCAAGTACAGGAAGAGTCTGACACTCCTGCATGTCACAGACGGGGCAGTGCCAGCTACATAAATACACCCAGCATGCACTAGGTCCCTTCTCCCCCATCCCAGGATTGTGCTCAGTTGTTTGGGGTTCACGACCGTGCGCCTAAGGCAGCAAGTGGGCGACGTGAGTTATATCCTGTATTGATCAGCGCCTTGAACAGCTCTTTGACCTGGTGAGTTAGATCCTGTATTGACCAGCGCCTTGAACAGCTCTTTGACCTGGTGAGTTAGATCCTGTATTGGCCAGCGCCTTGAGCAGCTCTTTGACCTGGTGAGTTAGATCCTGTATTGACCAGCGCCTTGAGCAGCTCTTGAGCTGGTGAGTTAGATCCTGTATTGGCCAGCGCCTTGAGCAGCTCTTGAGCTGAAAAAGCGCTCTATAACAACGATAAATATAATGAACAGTTCCGTCTGAAATGCCCACAGACACACAATGATAAATATAATGAACAGTTCCGTCTGAAATGCCCCCAAATACAGAACTATAAATATAATGAACAGTTCCGTCTGAAATGTCCCCAAACACCCAATGATAAATATAATGAACAGTTCCGTCTGAAATGCCTCAAACACAAAATGATAAATATAATGAACAGTTCCGTCTGAAATGCCCCCAAACACACAATGATAAATATAATGAACAGTTCCGTCTGAAATGTCCCCAAACACACAATGATAAATATAATGAACAGCTCCGTCTGAAATGCCCCCAAACACACAATGTTCAAAGTCTCCCCAAAGGATGTTTACTTTCCTGTAATGTCTGCTGGCACGGTGGTTCAGCAGTAGTACAATGCTTGCTTCGTGCACAGATGATTTTTTTCCCACTTTCAGTTTGGACTCTTTGAATTGTTGTTGTAAAACCCAACCCACCCCATTCCCACCCTCCGTCATCCCTCCATCTCGCCCACCCTCCACCCTCTGTCGCTGCAACGGCCCGTGAAAGAATCCGGTCATCCTGCCAAAAAGCGAGTGAAAGGCATGCACAGATATTGAAATATGCATTCGCCCATTTGGACTTGAGTGGAGGTTGAGTTGGCTGTGGCGTTTGGACAGTGCCTTTAATGCAGCAGGTTAAAGTCTTGCGTGGCTTGAGTCAGATCCAGATTTCGTCCTGCGCCTTGATCAGCCCTTTGACCTGGTGAGCGCGCTGTATAAGAACAATCAATTCCTAATTTAACCTTGTTTGTTTGTTTGCAAGCGCCATGAATAACGTTCAAAGCGGGGCAACTCCTGTCAACCCCAAGTTCCGGTCAGGGTTGTTCGCCCTTACCTGTGCCCTTTATTGGTGGGCGGGTGCAGAGAGTACTTACATCAACCAGGCTTTGGAGGTATTCATCATCATCATCATCATCATCATCATCATCATCATCATCATCATCATCATCATCATCATCATCATCATCATCATCATCATCACCTTCTTCTTCTTCTTCTTCTTCTTCTTCTTCTTCTTCTTCTTCTTCTTCTTCAGGATGAAGGTGATGATGATTATGATTATTTTGTCCATGTGTAAGGGACAGCATCGTCCATGTTAGCCACATGCTCACGGCACACAGGGAAACTCATTATGACGTGGGCGTAGAGAGGGGTACGCTTAGTGGAGTAGGGAGTATGAGACACCTGTGTCGGCTGTTGGTAGTCATCGCCACACTAAATTAAAAAGGACTCGTTTACATTTTTTGTTTACAGTGGCGGGATGAACTGGCGAAGATCGGAGACGGAGTGTACTTCAACGAACCAGCGCAAGACCTGCCCGACTGGAAGGTCCAGTTCTGGGGCAACGCGGACAACTACGACCGCCTTGTGGAGACCAAGAAAGAATGGGACCCCAACAACGTCTTCTGGTGCCACAACTGTGTGGCCTCTGACCTCAACTCCACCTATCAACAGGTACATTTGTATTATTACCGTTATTGTCGTTATCGACACCGTTATTGCTGTTGTTATCGTTGTTGTTTTTAGGAGATCAAGCAGAAGTTGCACTTGTATCTTCATCATCATCATCATCATCATCATCATCATCATCATCATCATCATCATCATCATCATCATCATCATCATCATGAGAACAAGATGAAGAAAAACAAGCGGCACAAGATGCTGTATCGTAATCATCATATCAGTATTATCAGTGGTAGTAGCAGCAACAGCAACAACAATTATGTTACTGTCGTAAACTTGGTCTAAATTTATTGAAAAGAACAGAATGAAATTCAACCTAAAACCGTTTTCAAAACACGCAGGATTTATTATATTAGTTTGTTGACTTTATAAAACGATAAAAATATTTATAATAGTAGTATCATGTAATACTTTCAATAGTATTTCTATGTTGTTTTAAATGAAGACAGCCACATTCGCTATCTAAAATAATGAGCACAACATATAGGCTTCTTACAATGCAATAGGCCTACCAATGTAAAACATACACGTACACACACACACACAAACACACAGAACGTTCTAGGTCCTATTCCCCCTCTGTCCTGGGTGGCGCTGCTCTTACGGCTGTCGCTCTTTCCCCGAGAAGATAACTCCAATTTCGCCAGCTTGGATGACGAGTGCAATCCAAATCATAACCCACGCACACAAATTACAATATATATTTTTTATAAAGCTATATTTTCCCCGTTTCTCACTCAGCTGTACAAATCGACTACTTTTGACAATAATCACATTCCTTCCCCTTGAAAATGATATACATTACCTACATGTTGCCAGTATCTTTGGTTGTGTTCAGTCATAACAAGCTTGCTGTATTGTTCTCTGTGTTGTGTAGAAGTAGTGTGGTGGTTTAAAAGGATTCGGTGTGTGTACATGTATGTGTTTGTGTGTGTGTGTGAGGGTGTGTATGGGTGTGTGTGTAGGTGTGTGCGTGTGTGTGTGAGGGTTTGTGTGTGAGTGAGGGTGTGTGTGTGTGTGTGTGTGTTTGCGTGTGTGTGTATGTGTGTGCTTGTTTACCCGGCGTTATTTGGACAAACTAGTGAACATCTCCATAACTTGTTTTGAGAGCCCTCGTTGTTTTGACGTCAGTGTTAGGACTGTGTTAGGGTTAGGGTAATGGTTAGGTTTAGCGTTAGGGTACTTAAAAGTCCTTAAAGAGGGGGACGAAACATGACCCATTGTCAACAAGCTTTAACATCCTTCCTCTACTCCTACAACAACAATTAATACTACTACAACTACTACTGCTACAACTGCAACAACTTGTACTATTTCTCATACCATTACTACTACTGTACCGTGATTTCGTTCTTATCAGCTACACCAGAAAGAAATGTAAAACGTTATACATCAATATAATTGTTGAAAATAACTGATGTGGAACGAAAATTCATTGCAAACAATGTTGTTTTTTGAATTTTGTTGTTGTTGTTTTTGGTGGTGGTGGTGGTGGTGGTAGTGGAAGTGGGGGAGATGGTGGTAATAGTATGTTATTATCTGTCTTATTCTATATTTATTTTGTCTTTGCCCTTGAGAAGGAGAGAGAGAGAGTGAGAGACAGAGACAGACAGACAGACAGAGAAGAATGAAGAAATTGGATGTAATGAAAGAAAGAAAAAGAAGAAAAGTAACATCGCCATCATCATTATTTGCAACAATAATAGCAACAACTTCAACAACGGCATCAAGAAAGACAGAAAAAAAAGATCTAAAGAAAGATAAAAAGTTATTCAACAGATGAACACACGACATAACAACTAACAACAACTGCTGTCTGTCCTGTTTATTAGCAAAAGAACAGTGACGTAGACACAATGCTCCTGTTTATTAGCAAAAGAACAGTGACGTAGACACAATGCTCCTGTTTATTAGCAAAAGAACAGTGACGTAGACACAATGCTCCTGTTTATTAGCAAAAGAACAGTGACGTATGCACAATGCTCCTGTTTATTAGCAAAAGAACAGTGACGTAGACACAATGCTCCTGTTTATTAGCAAAAGAACAGTGACGTATGCACAATGCTCCTGTTTATTAGCAAAAGAACAGTGACGTAGGCACAATGCTTCGGTTTATTAGCAAACGAACAATGACTTAGGCACAATGCTTCTGTTTATTAGCAAACGAACAATGACTTAGGCACAATGCTTCTGTTTATTAGCAAAAGAACAGTGACGTAGGCACAATGCAAAGCTCAAGTGAACACGGCAAGGCTTTGTCCACTGCCGGTATTGTCAACATTTCTGCAATGGAATTCAACACCAACTGCCAGCATTCACAATAACAAATTAGAAAAGAACAAATAGTTTGCCTACATACACTAGAAAATAGCTATTTTAGATGAAAAACAACAAAATGAGAAAACTTTAGTGAGAAAGCTCTTCATGTTGACATCATGAGGCAAAACTAAACTACAGTCAAATACCAAACAATACACAACCAAACTGAAATGTTATAACCGAGATGATTTAATCTGTCATAGCTCAACAATCTGATTCAGTATTCACATAACACTACATCCAGTTATTGTTCTAATTTCCTCTGCTTATGACTTAATGACTTTTTTCTGACCTTTTTACACAAAAAATTAATTATCGAGAATAACAATTCCCAAAACAAAGATTTCTTAAATGGATACCAACACGCAGTGACAGCTGCTATGGTTTATGACATAGAAGTTCTGAACATGAAACAAGTACTGAAGGAAAACTTGGTGTTCCAAAACACTTTATTGATGATTCCAACAGATAGTGACCATACTTTATTTACTGTCTAATCCATGCATTTTTCTACTACTACTACTACTACTACTACTACTACTACTACTACTACTACTACTACTACTACTACAGGATGGTAGCGCACGCTACTTTTTAATTGCCCTCATTCTTATTTTCGAAATTTTAAATTGCATCCAATACTATTATTGAAAGGGGGAGGAAACCGGAGTACCAGAGAAAGCTCTCGGTCTCCTGAAAAGTCTCGAACTCGCGACCTTCTTCATAGGAAACCAGCTCGCTATCCACTGAGCCATGTTTATCACAGCCATGCAAAGTATTCTTCGTAGGAAATCAGCTCTCTGTCCGCTGAGCTATGTTTATCACAGCTGTGCAAAGTATTCCGAACTAGCGAAAGATAAACGTTATATGACATCAATACACTAACGCAAAAGGCAGGAAATCCAACAAAACACTTTATGTTGACGGCAACAGACACCATAGTAGACGGTGACAATGTTACTGTTCCAACACACTGACACTTCAACTGTCATTTTGTGTGTACACGTCCACGGTCAATGTTCATACATGTACATCTTACTCGTTATCAGTGATAACAACAGAAAAAAAAAATTCCGTAAGCCTGCATCAAAACAACAGGCCTTTAAGTGGCACATCAGTATACATGTACAGGTCAGATTGTTCCAACATCAACTCTAGAGCAAAGCCTATATGACTCACAAGCTCCTTATGAAACTTGCAATATTAAACAAGCAAAAGACTGCACAGAGAAAAACAAACCCACAAAATGAAACGGTGACATTAAAATGTAAAGTAATACCGACTTTGATCTTTCTATGCTCTTGACCTTGAGATGACCTTCCCCTTCGCTCCCAATACACTCATGTAACATCAAATAAACTACAGCAAAAGTTGTATTATGACCCCCAAAACCCGACCTTCGGAGGACCTTGACCTTGAATTGACCTTCCCCTCCGCTCCCAATACACTCATGTAACATCAAATAAACTACAGCAAAAGTTGTATTATGTCCCCCAAAAACTGACCTTCGGAGGACCTTGACCTTGAGATGACCTTCCCCTCCGCTCCCAATACACTCGTGTAACATCAAATAAACTACAGCAAAAGTTGTATTATGACCCCCAAAATCTGACCTTCGGAGGACCTTGACCTTGAGATGACCTTCTCCTCCGCTCCCAATACACTCACGTAACATCAAATAAACTACAGCAAAATTTGTATTATGTCCCCCAAAAACTGACCTTCGGAGGACCTTGACCTTCAGTGACCTTACCAAATCTTACCAAGTTTGGTTGCATAGTTGAAATAGATTCTGGGATATTGCAAGTTTTGCACGTCCTGAGGCGGACGGCGGACAGCGGACAAACAGATAAGCGGAAGGAGATTTTTTTAATGTCCTTTTTGGACTATTTAGGTCTCATTTCGCACAGATTTGAAAAATCTGGATCCTTTTGGAGGGTGGGGATGAGGGGTGGGAGGTGAGTACATAGACTCAAATTGCTGTCCATGTGAGTAAAAAAATGAATTCAATATCAAAAAATAGATCTGTTTGAAAATTAGCGCATCAATATACATGAACTCGACTTGCTAAAACATCAACTTTTTATCAGTGATGTCAACACAGGAAGAAAATAATTCAGTACAAAACAACAGGCCATTAAGTAACAAATCAATACAGCTATGATGGTTCAAACATCAACTGATAAGGAAACGAATTCAGAACCTAAGATAACTACATCAGTGAGAAGTGGCATATAATAAACATGAATAACTTTCATTATTCAAACATCAAACCTTTATAAGTAATGTTAACAGAGGGAAATACATTGAGAATACAATACAATACCACACAATACAATATAATACAACACAACACAGTATACAATACATCTTTATTGTCCAACTCTCACATTATAAATAAAAACGGAAAAATGCCTTTGGCATTGAACACTAACTTCGCATAAAATAGTAAATGAACAACAATAAACATTTCGATGGCTACAACAGTTTTGTGATATATATATATATGGCAGTCATTTTTGTGCCGTTCATTGTTTTTTTTTAAATATGTCTGTAATTCTTCCTCATCTTCTCCCCCTTCCCCCTCTCTACCTTTGGCTCAAATGCTCACTGGATTATGGGCCTTGTGTTTTGATTGGACCTGTGTGTGGTTGTGTTAATCAAAGGTCAAAGTTCATGTTTCATTACTGACAGCAGCACAACCTTAATTTGTGTTCCATATCACACACGCTACAAACAGTGGAAACATACGTGGGCTGTTCTAACTTTATTACACTATTTATTGATTGATTTAATAGATCTTATATAGCGCTTTTCCAGTTCAAGAGCTGCTCAAGGCGCTGGTCGATACAGGATCTAATTCAAGCCACTGGAGGCGCCCACTAGCACACTATCAAGGTTTTAGCCTACACCGACGTTCTATGTTTAACCTCTACTTGGGACATGTACAGTGTTTAGCCTACACCGACGTTCTATGTTTCACCTCTACTTGGGACATGTACAGTGTTTTCCCCTACTTCTGACAATGACGATAAAAACATAACAGTGATCCAACACTACACATGTGTGGGAGGGTGGGGCAGGTTTCAAAGACAGGTTGTGAGTGTGGTGGGGGTAGGGGTGGGTTGGGGTGAGCGAGAGAAGGAGTGAGAGGAGGAGATGAAATAGGGACGCAAAGAAAACACAACTTCTACTGTGAGTGCAAAGTAACAGAATAACCTCTCTCTCTCTCTCTCTCTCTCTCTCTCTCTCTCTCTCTCTCTCTCTCACACACACACACACACACACACAATATTTAATACGCTACCAACCCACACCTATCATGATTTAACACAGAGGTGATGAGAGACAGTCTTTCCATCGTTCAATTCCGCTGTCTTCCCTACTACTCGTGCTTAATAAAAGATTCAGACCAAGAGTAAGGAAATAATGCAGCAACACTAGTTTGTAACACACGGCGATACATACACTGACACGTGCAGCATTCAACAATCTTACAGAGATGACAAATCCAGTGAAGCTAGTTCTGCCTTTGAAACAAAGGGCCATAACATGCACAGACACAAAGGGCCATAACATGCACAGACACAAAGGGCCATAACATGCACAGACACAAAGGGCCATAACATGCACAGACACAAAGGGCCAGAACATGCACAGACCCAAACCAACTGAGATGAGGAAGATCTGGGTACAACGTACAGTTTGTCACGGCCCCCGAGCGGGTTCCGTGACGTCAGCGCATACAACGAGTGAATAAGATAAACAAAATAAACTAACACAAAAATGCCAGAATAACAGTCACACTCTTTTATTCAACAATTTACACACAAGCACAGGACAAATGGGGAACTAACCACCCTCCACCCTATCAAGACCCCCGTCCCAATATTAACCAACAATTACCACCCCTTGTTTAACCCCAAACAGAACTAAACAGCAACAGATTTTTTTTACAAAAAATGCACAACAAAATCACAATCAATAATCAATTCAGAATACAATAAAATTTCAACTAATAAATGATGTGCTATGAATCTATAATCTTCAAACTATTGTCCAGGTGAAGCTGCAGAACTGAAGCACTGTTAAAATGTTTTGTCAAGAGCTCAGAGAGAGCTAAACAGTCTCTTTCACAATATAGTGGATGATTCTCTACAACTCGATGAAATATGTTTTTAGGTGTGGTGCAGTGCAAGTCTGTGTGTGCGTGAATTAGGTGTGTGGAAGCCCTGTAATAGTAATGCCTTGACACGGAGGCAAAACACGCAGCAGTGGTAGAGACCACCACCACACTCCCCAGCTGTAGAGGCAACGTCACAACCCAGGCTGGCCAGAAATCAATCAGCGTAAACACAGACGATAACAGGTACCGTCAACAACATCAGAACATCAGAGCATCATTAACATCAACAGAACATCAGGTACAACATCATCAGCCCAAACCTGTAAGCAGATACACAGTCTTAACAGTCTGCCTACAAAACATAAACACTATATAATATAACACGCCGTCCTCCGTCCGCCATCTTGACCTGTTTATGCATACAATGATAATAATACAAAATGCTATGCCTACATTTCAATAATATAAATCAACCTTTGATGCTTAATAATTCATATCTTCTATAAACACAGACATTTATATAAATATACATAATTATTGCAACCACACTTCATCACACAGTCCTGATTCATTCCATCTCCCTTCATCATCATCATCACTCCCAACTGTTATAACACATCACGATTATCTCCCTTCATTCATACTGTCTTGACATGCTATAATATAAACATGCTCTGCTCATATTAATCACTTCATCTTTCTTCAGCATAGTACATTGTATCGCTCTCTCCATACATACACCCCCACCCTCTCTCTCTCTCTCTCCCTCTCTACATTCCCCATCGTCGCCTTTGACCCACTTTTACAACAACAGCAGCAACGACATTTCCATCATATACATAATAAGAAAATCATATGAAAAATCATATAAAATCAATATGCATCAAAAATACATCCCTTTCCCCCACATTCATCACCGTTCATACGCGTACGCAGTCTCGAAGTGCGCCACTAAGAAATTGGATTACAGGGTTTACTCACCTTATAGGCCCCGGCTTGTGATACACCTTCTTCCCCACAACACAACACAACACAGCACTGTCACAAATACAAATGGTTAGTACTTGAGAGTTACTTTGTCTCTGGCTATTGCTGGTTATTTCACTCAACCTAATAACACTTATAAATGAGGACGAGGACACCTCACTTCTGTCACAGAAGCTAAGTCTCGGTGGGTGTTCAATAGAGAACCACACACACCTTAGGAAAACAACTCTACATTCACTTATAAATGGCAGTTAATATTCCTCCTCTTTCCAATTCTAAGCATCCTTACCCCGACGAGGGCGTAAGCCCTTGGGTGGCTTGTATAAACAATATCACACCCTTCCACACAGAAACCTATACTACTATGACCTCTGTTACAGGGTTGCTGCCTGGCTAGAATTGACCTCTTCGCAAAAGCATCTCAAACCACTCTGCCCTACCAAATGCACCCGGCCACAAGCAAACCGTCGAGCTCTCGTCAGTATACATATTCCTTATTATGCATAGCCCTGTTCTGTATTTAGCCTACCCCTGTCTTCTTCGTTACGCACGGATTTTACGATTACTGCACTCTTTCGTACGCAATAAGGAAACCGGTCAAGCTATTCTATGTACACTATATAACAGAGAAGTGCAACTTCGTACAAAGTATAATTCTCCCTTCTATCTGAAACTCGTGTCGTCACACAGTTCATTCTTTCATTTCTGTGGCTTGAGTGGCGGTAACTTATCATGCAGACACCGCTCGTAGTCAGGGTACGTTAAGTCTGAGAACAGAATGTAGTTGGTCATTCTGTCAGTCAAACCAAGCTGGTACACATCTCTCTCATACCTCCGACAGACATTGATACAGTGTGAGATGGCAAGACGACACGTGGACACGAGACTGCGAGGTGTGGTGGCCATCTCCCTCAGGTAGGGCAGGAACGAGGTTAACCTTTTCGTCAACTGTTTGTACAGTTCTTGGTATTTGTCAAAGTAAAGAATAGGTACTCTATATTGTATGTCTTGCCAGGCATCTCGCAGTCGCTGACCTCTCTCTGTCAAAGGATCAGAGGCCTCAAGTAATTCATTGTACATGTGGAACAGCTGTGAATAGGAACAGGATCCTGACTCGTACAGAAAATGTGCCAGTGTGAGGTTTTCTCTCATGATGGCTAAAAGTAGAGGTGATCTTATTATTATTGGACGCACTTTAATTCTCCATGCTATCTTTGAAACTATGAAATATATAAAGTAATCTCCCAATGGTTGATGTGTTCCTGTTAGTGCAGGTTGGTGTGTGCTGAAGCCCAGTCTGATGCACTCTGCTACCATCCTCTGTGCACAGTGTTCATTCATCACAGCGTACAGCAAAACAGACTGACCACTCTTTGTCACACGCAGTGGGTTAACTCCCCTGACCACTTGGTGGTACAGGAATTCTGGTCTTTTGTCCAACGCAATGGCGTGTAGAGTTGTCTCTCCTTCCTTATTCACTACTTTAGCCTGATCAGGACACCACATCAGTGTGTGATGAATTACGTCCCCATAACGACCGTTTATCAAGGATTGGAGTGGTGACACATATTCAATCATCCTGTTGATGTCTCCATGGTACTCAATAACCAACTTTGTAAGATCCATCTGGGTTGCTTCAATAGTTCTATTCAACAAACTACGGTGATCTCTATCAAGGATATTGGTGTCACCACCTCGGACCACTAAGGCTTTCACAGTCTTCCAGTCTTTCTTCCTGGCTGCCCTGTTGAGAGGTGTCTCTCCTTCATCGTTTTTCATGTTGATGTCAGCGCGCTGTTCCTGACAGTAGTCCACCACGTCCCACTGACGTAGTTCTATGCCTGCAAGCAGAGCTCCATCACGATGTCTGAGTCCTGTCGGGTCTTTCTCCTCTATCAAAGGTTTGACTGCCTGCAAGACGCAACGACTGATCGCTTGATGGAACAGCTGTTCCCGTTCCTCTTCAGACAGACGATAGTGTTGCATGGTGCTGATGCATCGCCATACTACACTGCCTTGCCTCCTCTCCATGGCACGCTGCATCACTTCTCGTCTTTTGGCGTCGTCCAGGCCGTATTCCATCATCCTGGCCACAAGCAGCCACTGATCCTCCTGCATTAGCTGTGGCAGAACATCCAGACACAAGTAGACACTGACACCTTGATCTAGCAGTGCTCTGCACACGCCCCACTGCTGTTGTCTCACCATGTCAGTAAACAGTAAGTCCCTCTGTGCTTGCTCCATATCCAGTTTAATCAACTGCATCACTACGTGCCATGCTCTGTGTTCTAAGGCGGTTTTCAGTGTGGTTTGTATCAGTTGATGTCTGATCTTACCGTGCTGGTAATGCAGACTTGGCATGACAACACGCCACATACAGGACTTTGCTGCTTTGTAGGCCTGTCGACTTGAAACGTTAGACATTTGCTGTTCTAGTGCCTTCAGCCGTTGCCATCTCTTTCCTAAAGCCAGACGTTTTGCCGGGTCTCTGGCTGTCTTTGTGCTGATCATGGCGTTCTCCACCACTTCTCTCAGATCAGTGACGTCCACTCCACGTTGAAGCATGTGACCCACAGTGGCCCAGTCAGCGAACATGGCCAGCCGGTAGTATACCCACATCAGCTCTATCTCCGTCAACCCGTGGTCAGACAGCAGCAACATGACGCGCCACTGCTTCTCTTTGTAAGCCTCTTTCACTGCCCACCAACGCTGGTCGTCATACACAGTGTGGTCTGCCCACTGCTGGACAATGTTCCACCGTCTCTGATCCACAGCTTCCTGCAACAACTCACGGCCAACTTGCTCCCACACATGACACAGACAGACCTTGCTGATTTTATCCCAGCTGTCTTCTTTCATTAAAATCATAACACATACACTCAGTTCTTCTTGTGAAAGGTCACTCAGGTTCACAGCAAAAGGTAACAACGTGTGTTTAATTCGTAACTCTTCAAATGACATCATCAGAACAACAGTTTTTTGGTCTTCTGAAAGTTGACTCCAGTCGACATATGTAGTCAACAGTGTGTTTGTGTTACGAGGCATGAACAATTTCACTGTCTCACTTGAATCTTGACGTGCTCGTTGTTGAATGGTGTGATATGTAAATGTTTTCCACTTGTGAAGTGTGGTGATGACAGCGCCCTTCTTGATACACTCCCACGCACTGCACAACCTTTTTTCTGTCAGTGCTATGTCCAGCACTCTGTTCAGCTGTTCTCTGTCACAGTGTGGTATGATGTCTGCATAAATATTACCAGTTGCATTTTCTATCAATGTATCAACTGCAACTTTCTTTTGTTGTGTGTCATGAACATCTTCCTTCAGCACCTTGATCACAGTGGACCACCATCCTTCTGTTACTGCTCTGTTCAGCACTCTGTACAGCTGTTCTCTGTCACAGTGTTGTATGATGTCTGAGTAATAAACCTCAGTTGCATTTGCTATGAATGCATCAACTGCAACTTTCTTTTGATGTTTGTCATGAACATCTTCCTCCAGCACCTCGATCACAGTGCCCCACCATCCTTGTATCAGTGCTCTGTTCAGCACTCTGTACAGCTGTCCACTGTCACAGTATTGTATGATGTATGAGTAATAATTCTCTGCTGCACTTTCTATGAATGCATCAACTGCAACTTTCTTTTGCTGTTTGTCACTAACAACGTCCTTCAGCACCTCGATCACAGTGTCCCACCATCCATGTGTCAGTGCTCTGTTCAGTAATATGTGCCTTTGCTCTCTGTTACAGTGTTGCATGATGACATACGCCGTGGAAATGTCAACCTCAACCTTGCTATTTCGAATGAAGGCGTCTACAGCTCGGAGTCTGTTTCTTTTGGGCACGACGTTACCATGGTAATTTAGTATATGAGCTACCTTAGGCCACTCATGTCCTTTCACTGCATTACCTAAACGTTCTGTCCAGCTCTCCATGGTGAACACAATTTATCAATTCCTACCTGTAAATAACGCAATACCCTCTCAAAAGTGAACTCACACTGTATACAATAAAATTCTATATTCTAAAGTAAAAGGAACATAATCTGAGTATGAAGTAATACGTATAAAATCGGACTATAAAATATAAAACTAAATAAGCAGAAAAAAGGAAAAAGGGATGGGAGATAACTTCTAGGTAGTTCTCTCTCTCTCTCTCTCTCTCTCTCTCTCTCTCTCTCTCTCTCTCTCTCTCTGAATTACATCATGTTTTGTGACAGGCAAACTGCATGTCAGTTTGTATAAGGGTTCGAAATTGTGAATTTTAAAAAAAAATTATGGAAAAAACAAAATCAAGCTTCAACATTTAAAGCTACAGACCCAAACATATTTTCGAGTTTCACACACTCATATACTTTTACAAAATCAGGTATAAAGTTTAAAGACTAAAAAAAATTGTTTAGGAAAAGCCTTAACATTAAGGATGTTAGACATCAATGAACTGTTCGGATCTGTAATTACTGTATAACATCCACACCATACACTGTCACTGTGTAACTCCTTGTCATCAGATTCAGGTCTAATATACAGGTTGTGATCCACAATGACCACTGTACAAGATGACACGGTCACTATTTAACTGTGTTACGTGATTAGATTAGATGATCAATGTTTATAGGGTCCAGTGGACTGCTAAGAGCCGAACCAGGACCACATAAAACTGTTACGTGACATAACAAAGCATAATGCGGTGTCCAGGGCTGTAAAGAATTACACTTTTTGTCAATTAACCAGTACAGTGTACATGGCCAGTGTAACAACGGAGATACCCTGTCCATAAGTATATAGGGCTGTAACAAAGTCATCTTGTTCATCATCAGGGCAGTGATCCCACTGGGGCTGATAAGAAGACACCTTGTTCATCATCAGGGTAGTGATGTCACTAGGGATGTAAAGAAGACACCTTGTTCATCATCAGCGTAGTGATGTCACTAGGGATGTAAAGAAGACACCTTGTTCATCATCAGGGTAGTGATATCACTGGGGCTGTAAAGAAGACACCTTGTTCATCATCAGCGTAGTGATGTCACTAGGGCTGATAAGAAGACACCTTGTCCATCATCAGCATACAGATGTGTCCAAAGCCTGAAAGTCAGAAAATAAATTTCTTTCTAAATCAAATTATTAAAATATTAATTAAGGAAGAACAAGATGTAAGAAGAAATAAAGAAAGGAAGGAAGGAAAGGAGGAAGGAAGGATCAAAGATAGAAAGAATGAAAGAAAAACAAGATGGTAAGTCATTTGACTATGTATACATTTCAGACCCCGGCACACATAGCTGACAATCCTCATTTTCACAATTGTTTTTAATCAAGGTGTTGTGACTTGGCGTTATCCTAGTGAAGCAAAATGAAAACATGGCATGATGAACCACTGTCTGAACTATCTGGATGGAGTTGTTGCAATCAAAACAGATTCAGCTGATTTTGACAAAAAAGTGTAACACTTAAAAAAATAATTTAACGGACTTTAGCGACCTTGAAAAGCAAAGTCAAGGACATAAAAAGAGAGATGTTTAAGGATTTTGCGCTTAAAGTAAACAAAATCACCCCGGTCATTCTTGAGATAAGGTAAACAAATGTCTTTTCAACGAAAAAGTGAAATTCAGAACGACTGACAGATAAACCGATCACTTGACCGACAACCCAAATGCTACTGTATGACTGGCCATGAAATGAAGTGGCGCAGTGGATTAGTCGCCGGTTTTCTATGCCGAAGGTCGCGGGTTCGATTCCTGCAAGGGGCGATCGTATGTGACTTAGGTACGAGACTATTGAGGTCACCGAGGGTTTTCTCCGGGCACTCTGGTTTCCTCCATCCCTTCAATAATTGTACAAGACGCAGTCAATATAACAATTTCAAAAATAAAAATTCGATTTTCTTTCCGTCCTCCAATAGCGATCTTCCTGCCTTTACACCACCTGTTTGAGTAGTGGATGTGCATTTGGTGTGTGTGTGTGTGTGTGAGGGTGGATGAGACAGGTGATCGTGTATGTTTGTATAGATCGCCGCTCTTTGAGCCTGATTGATTTGGGGAAAGGCGAGTACATGTATATAACATCCTGTATTATTATTATTATTATTATTTTTATTATTATTATTATTATTATTATTATTATTATTATTATTATTATTATTATTATTATTGTATACCAATCTCAGCAAAATCGGTTTAGCTGGTCTTGAGACATTGACCAAAACACGATATAAAAACAATGTGACGCCAGTGACCTTGTTCTTTGCTGTAGAGCAACTATGACGTCACAGAAGGCTGATGGCCACTATCTTAAGTTATGTTCCTATAGCGCTGTTGCAAAACTAGTGCAGATAGAGTTATCCGTCCCTGCCTTCACCTATGCCAAGGACACCGGCTAGTTCCGGTTGAGTATTAAGCATGGCCGCACGTAGACGGAAGACTTGTGGCGGAGAAAAACAGTATTGCGTTTGCTGCCCTAATTTCGCAGGAAAAGTAATTGAAGGGCGCATTGTCAAGTTACACACATTACCAGCTAACAAAACACTGAAACGACTGTGGGAACAACGTTTGCGACTGATTCGGAAAGATTACAACAATGTAAAATAAGATTCAAGATTCAAGATTCTTTATTGTCCAAACACAAGGCATGGATATTTGTTTAGCAGTGCAATAAGGAAGGAGATAACAACATCAAAATTATTACAAACATGGACATACAATATTGATACATTTGATATACTATCAAAAACAACTTCCATACCAAACTACAAATCTATAAACACTAACACACATGCATAAACAGATAACCAGCCACATACCCATGCGTACACATTTAACACACAGATAATTATTCCACAGTATATGTATACACAACTACAACACTCACCCATTCTTCCATGCCTTAGATCCATCCTAGATCATAATAATAATAATAATAATAATAATAATAATAATAATAATCATTATAATAATAAGAGTAATAATACAAAATAATCATCATAATATTAATAATAATCGTAATCATTAGAGTAATTAATAATTATAAAAATAATAATAATAACAATGCAACTACAACTAATAGTAATAATAATAATAATACAGCAGCACCAACAGACAACTAATAATTAATATATGGTAATAATGATAATAATAACAATACTACTACAACTAATAATAATAACAACTGAAAGACTGAAAATAATAAGACATAATTGCAGTTGCTTCACTGAATTAAAAACAAAAATTATTCTACTATATAATAATGTTATCTTCTAGATAAACTGCAAAATTAAAATTTCTCAATTAAAAAATTAAAGCAAAGAAAAAGAAAGAGACTTCGAATTTCTCGTGAATGTAGGTCACTGACAAACGAATTAGGCCTACTGAACAAACAAATCAGCAATCAATGTGTAGGCAAGCAGCCATCCTGAGTAAAATTTGAACGATTGTACAAGAGAAATATAATTTATATAACCCTCCATCTTTCTTGCTTCAACCGGAACTAGCCGAACCCAAGGGCCGCAACCGATCCGCCACTTTCGCTTTCATTATGAAACAGCGCTATGGAATTTGATCAAAATCTGTTCAGTGGTTTTGATAAATTATGGTGCGCATCGAACCGACGGAATGATCGACTTTTGACTCGTTTTGATTCCGGACGATTTGAAAGTATTTACAGGTCACAAAAAGACGAAAGATAGAGAAGTAAAGAAACAAAGCACTACAAGACCAGAAAATTGAGACAAACATCGGACATTAGCCAAGGACAGTACAATAAATAGATTAATAATATAAATAAATAATTAAATACCGTAAAGCTTTTGATACGCATACATTAATTTTAAAAACAAAACGCTCACACTAAATAAATACATTAGGTTTGGATAAATAAATTAACAAACACAACAACAACAACAAAATACACACACATACACACACACCCACACACACGCACCCACGCACACACACACACACACACACACACACACACACACACAAATAAATAAATGAATACCTTTGCATAAGCTGGATACACCATCACAGCCTAGGTCAGATTCAACCTGGACATCATGGACCTGTGGAGTGTCGTGACGACATCCCTGTCATACGATGTTACAGTGGTCTGACTCAGCCTCTGTGTACACAATCACACACAACGTACTCAGCCTCTGTGTACACAATCACACACAACGTACTCAGCCTCTGTGTACACAATCACACAAAACGTTCATGGAGTTGTTTGTTAACATCCATAGAGGACACATCTACATATCTGTTAGTTAGGAAGGATTTTTCTTCATATCGGTTCATATATTATGTTGAAGAATATTATTATTATTATTATTATTATTATTATTATTATTATTATTATTATTATTATTATTATTATTATTGTTATTATTATTATTATTATTATTATTATTATTATTATTATTATTATTATTACTATTATTATTATTATTATTATTATTATTATTATTATTATTATTATTATTATTATTATTATTATTATTGTTCCTCTTCTTCTTCTTTTTATTATTATTATCAGGGTCGGATCCAGGGGGGGGAGGGAGGGGTACCTGGGTTCAGACCCACCCCCCACCCCTACAAATCCCTCTCTCTCTCTCTCTCTCTCTCTCTCTCTCTCTCTCTCTCTCTCTCTCTCCCATTCTCGCTCTCTCTCTGTCTTTCTCTCTCTCTCATCTTTCAATACTAACTACTTGTGTACAGTAGACCTGCATCAGATAGTCTTTAGTATTTGTTTGTTTATGTTTATGTATGAAAGTAGTCTTTAGTAATTTGTTTTCCTGTTGACAGATTCGTAGTAATAGTAGTAGTAGTAGTAGTAGTAGTAGTAGTAGTAGTAGTAGTAGTAGTAGTAGTAGTAGTAGTAGTAGTAGTCGTAGTAGTAGTAGACTAGTCGTAGTAGTAATAGTAGTAGTACAGGTAATGATTCTACTGCTACTAGTACTGGTATTTAAGTATTAATCAATTCAGTGCATACAGACAACACTGATTCATTTATTGGTTGATTGATTTGTGTTTATACATTACTCCGTTTCGTTTCGTTTAGATAAATTAAAGTCCCACGTCACAATAGCGAATACCTGTCCATCTCTCTCTCTCTCTCTCTCTCTCTCTCTCTCTCTCTCTCTCTCTCTCTCTCTCTCTCTCTCTCTCTCTCTCTCTCTCTCTCTCTCTCACGAACGCACAACCATATAATGCTTTAGAAAATTATTTGCATTAAATAACAGGCCAACGATAATCAGGCGTAAGCCGAAAGTGGCTAATAATCGACTGTGGAAATTCCCAAACTGAGAAATCAAGTTAGTTTTATGTCTATTTTAATTGTAGTAGTACTAGTAGGCTACAAGGCAGCAATTGTCAACTTGCTATTATAAAAATAATAATAAATAATAAGAAAAATATTTATATAGCGCCATTTTCTATAAAACATCGGTTTCCACCGCAATACTCACGAATTCACACATCAAATGAATAAAAGACCAACAATAACGATTAATAAAATGAATATAAAAAGAGACAAACCACAGAGGGAAAAATAAAAACAACAAAATATATACACGATGGCAGATGTGGGTTGGGTGATTGTTATTAGCTTAACATAAGTAGTGCCGTTACTAAACAAAAAGCATTAGAATTGTTTCGGTAGAAAGGGGCTGAATGCAATTCTTTGACGTTACACAGCGCGATGATACAGATATGTACGGAAGTACAACTTAACAATGTGATGTAGTAGTTTTGTGATGTAGCAAAAACTACATCGCCATGGTCAAGGCGAGTCATTTGATTATTTTGATCTGGTTTCTTGTTTCTAGGGTGCAGTGAACCTTTAGCGGTCATAGCTGGACCACACTCACAGGACACGGGGTCTATCTCTTACAATATCAGAAACAGGTATAGGATCCACCAAAAAACACACATACAAATACAAGTCATTGAACCAGTAGCCATGTGTGGCTGTGTCTAGACAAAGCACTGAAGCAGTCCAGTAAATGTTATCCCCATAGTCATAGAAATCACAAGTCTAGGCTATACGTACCCGTACTTTAGTAAAACGTTCTGAACAGCAGACTTGATAATTATATTCAATAGGTATCCACTCTTCTAGGATTTAACCGACAAGTCGCTCCACCCGTCTCTTCTTTCTGCATTGTTGTTGCAGCGAGCGTGAGGAATGCAATATGTCGTCTGCAATATAATCAAAGTGCCAATCCAGTGTGCCTCCCTTGAACCCGTCAAAGCGCGACCCCCCCCCCCCCCCGCGATCCACAGGCACATGACAACAAGTTTAGAAGTAGGAGAATTATTGAGGATGAGGATGAGAAAGAGGATGAAAAGAAGAAGAAAAAGAAGGAAGAAAGAAAGATCTGTTCTGTTCTGTTTGTTTATTCTCTTTTCCAGCAAGCTGATAAGACAAAAGAAAGAAAGAAAGGATAAAAGAAAGAAGTAGGAAAGAATGATGCTGATGCTGATGCTGATGCTGATGCTGATGATGATGATGATGATGATGATGATATGTCGAAATTCCAAAGGATTGTGCTGTGTTAACAAAACCATTTTGTTTGGGTATTAGTACTGCGAATCAATGAATAACTGTTGTCTCTCTAGTAATATTGTGTCTGTCAGTTTCTTCTCTTTCCAATTGGTGAAGCGATCACTCCATACATGAATATTACAGCTGAAGTACAAACATTGTGATATCACTGCTTTGGACAATAATTACAAACAATTGTTAGTTTACTTACATTCTTGAACTATCCTATCCTATCCTATCCTGTCCCGTAACCCGGAGGTCGTAGGGGCACCACAGATGATCGTTTAACCAGCATACTCCATCTTTCTCTGTCCTCAGCAGCCCTGATGGCTTCGCTAAGTGTCAAACCAGTCCATTCTCGAATGTTGTCCTCCCACCTCTTTTTCGGGCTCCCTCTTCTTCTACCTCCTTGCACTGTACCTTGCAGAATGGTCTTTGCAAGGCCTGATGATCTGGTGACGTGGCCATACCATCGGAGTTTCCGTTTCTTCACCACTGTGAGCAGGTCATCGTGTTGTCCAATGGCTTGTGTGATGGTCTGTTGGTATTTGTCGTTGGTGACGTGTTGGGTATAGGAAATGCCCAGAAGTCTTCTGTAGCACCTCATCTCCATGCTGTGTATTCTTCGTTGGAGATCTGCTGTGAGGGTCCATGCTTCTCAAGCATATAGGAAGGAAGATGGAGATGACAAGGGAGCGCAGCAGTCTTACTTTGGAATTTAGACCGATGGTACTGTCTTTCCAAATGGGCTTCAACCTTGTCAGGGCAGCAGTTGTTTGTGCGATCCTGGAGAGGACTTTCTGTCGGGACCCATTGTCTGATACAATGGCTCCTAAATATTTGAAGCTATGCACTGTGTTGAGGGATTGGCCTTGGACTTTGATGTCCGTGTTGATGCCATTGGTGTTGTTGGTCATCATGTTGGTCTTCTCTGCACTTATTTCCATTCCATAAGCTCTGGAGGTGGTGTCAAGCCTCTGTACCAGCTGTTCAAGTTCTTGTTCCTCTCCAGCCAATCCATCAATGTCATCCGCAAAACAAAGATTGGAGATTGCTATACCCCCTATGCTGACTGTGCCTTCGTGATCTGCAAGAGCATTTGACATGATGCGCTTTAGGAAGATGTTGAAGAGCGTTGGAGAGAGTAGGCATCCTTGACGCACACCGATTGCTATTCTGAACCAGTTCCCGTTGACGCTGTTATGGAGGACTGCAGTGGTAGCCTTGTCATACAGGCTTTTGATGACTTCAATAATTTTAGGGCTGATGTTGTACATTTTCATTGTTGCCCATAGAGCTGCATGCCAGACTCGGTCTTGAAGTCTATGAACACATGATATAGATGTTGTTGGTGCTGTAGGTATTTCTCACAGATTATTCTGAGGTTGAAAATCTGTTCAGTGGTACTTCGCCCTGCCCGGCTGATGAGGCTGATGGTGCGGTAATTTTCACACTCCTGAAGGTTACCTTTTTTGAGAAGAGTGATGACAAGCGACAGGGTCCATGGTGTAGGCCACTCCCCACTCTGCCAGATCTTGTTCAATTCAATTCAATTCAATTCAATACAACTTTATTTATCCACATAGGGCAATTACAAGAATTTAGAAGCAGCTAATATTATTAGAATAAATAAATACATAAAAGTCCTACCATACAAACATAAACCAAACACACACGCAACACACACACACCACGCACATCATGAACACTCACAGCCGACAGTGAAATCAAATAAAAACATGAAGGTAAGAAAATAAGGTAAGAATATCATCATCATCAGCGAAAGAAATTTGCATTAGGGAGGTGGGGAAGATGTTAGAGCGGAGATGATCGCATCAAATTTAGCAGTCGAATTGCGCAAGGAATAAAACTGTGGGAGCGGCGATTACCCTTACAGGCCGGTAAGGCAAAACGGCGCCCGGATGGTAGCACTGAGAATTCGCCCGCCAGAACATGCTCTGGGCTACAAATAATTCCGTTCGCCTTCTTAATGATTTGCCGATCGCAGAAAGAACCCAGGTCTCTCTGCCTGACACCGATGATCTTTGAACAGACATTGACAATGCTGGACAAGCTATTCCTATCCCTCACAGTCAGGCTGTGGAACCAACAAACAAACGAAAAAGTCAGCAAGCTCTCAATGAAAGATTGATAAAACAAGCTGAGAATCTTACAATCCACAGAGAAAGACTTCAGTTTCCGAAGAAGGTACAATCGCTGTTGGCCCCGTTTGACAATGCACTGTGTGTTTACATCCCATTTAAGCTTGCTGTCAAAAACTGTGCCCAAATACTTATATGTGTCAACAATCTCAACATCTTCATTATGAATAACACTTGGCTGGACCACCTCTTTGACTCTCCTAAAGTAAAAAATCATCTCTTTCGTTTTAGTAACATTCATATCCAAAAAATTATCATCGCACCAATCCACGAAGTTCGTGAGGGCAAAATCATGATCTCCTCCTGGTCCTTGAAATAAAGACAACAAAGCTGAGTCATCAGAAAATTTTATCAGAAAACTATTTTCAGCAGTGCTTCTACAGCTGTCAGTATACATTATAAAAAATAATGGCGACAGAACACAACCCTGAGGAGAACCAGTGGAAGTAACCAGAATATCTGACAAAGAACCATTGACACAGACTCTCTGTTGTCTATTAGTCAAAAAATTTAAAGTCCAAAGTACAAGTTGATGACTGAGTTTCTTATTAATGATATTATTATTATATGATTATTATTAATGTACAAATTGACTACTTATAATTATTAATATTAATATTATATATATATTATATTGTGTGAGTTGAAAATCAGAAACAAGTTTATCAACCAGAATATGAGGCTGCATAGTGTTAAACGCAGAGGAGAAATCTGCAAAAAGCAGTCTGGCATGCGCTTGAGGCTTCTCCAAATGGGTATACAGGGTGTTCAAGATAAACAACTTGGCATCCTCCACCCCCCTCCCAGCTCTATACGCAAACTGAAGGGGATCAAGAGCGGAACCAGTCACAGTAAGAATGAGGGTTTTAATGATTTTCTCCAAGGTTTTCACAACAAGAGATGTGAGAGCGACAGGCCTAAAATCATTGGGTTGTTTGGGGTTAGGTTTCTTGGGTACAGGCACGACATTAGAAATTTTCCAAATATCAGGAATCTGTTACAGATAATGATGAGGGCATCAATCATCGCTTCTCCTCCTGTTTGTAGCAGTTCCGCGGGTATGTTGTCCACTCCCGCTGACTTCCTTTTCTTCAGCGATTGCACTGCTGCCTCAGCTTCTTCCCAGAGAATTGGGAGGATATCTTCTTAATAATAATAATAATATAATAATAACGGATTTTTATATAGCGGGTACTCCAGCCTATGACCAGACTCACCACGCTTTACATAGTCATTACATATAAATACATGCACTCGATGAAACGTCACTTTTGCTACAATACACCAAAAGACGGGACAGTAAAGGTACAGACTATTTACAACTATGTACATAAATTACAAAAAAAGACAAAAATAGACTATTTACAACTATGTACACAAATGACAAAAAGACAGAAGGTAGAATAGGAAAAACCTATTCACAGCTATTTATATGCTCGGTTAGGCCCAGGAAGAAAACCAGTATAAATATTTATTTACAGCCGTGTATACACTGAGGGATCAGACATAGGCAAAAGATGAGAGAATGGCAGCGGGATACAAATCAATCTGAATAATGCAGTTTGAAGAGGTGGGTTTTGAGGGCCTTTTTGAATGCTTGTGTTGATTGTATGTTGTGGATATGGGAGGGAAGGGAATTCCACTGCTTAGGTGCGGAGTAAGCGAATGCACGTTGGCCGTATGTCTTAGTGCGGGTGACAGGAACCTTGAGTGTGCGAGTGTCAGCAGAAGATCTTAAAGTGCGTGAAGGGGAGTAGACAGACAGTAGATCAGCAAGGTAGGAAGGACAAGAATCTGTGAAGAAGTTGTGACAGAGAACAGAGAGTTTGTACTCTATGCGTGCTTGCACAGGAAGCCAGTGAAGGGAATGTAGTAGAGGTATGATGTGATCGCGTTTCTTTGCTCGGAATACTAGTCTAGCTGCTGAGTTCTGAACCTTTTGTAGTTTGTCAATGATGTGCTTCGGGGAGCCAGCAAGGAGAGAGTTGCAATAGTCCAGACGAGAAAGGACGAGAGCGCAGACTAGGGTTTTGGTGGCAGGGACTGTAAGATAGTGGCGAAAGGAGCTGATTTGGCGTATGGCCGTGTATGCAGAGCGACAGACGTTGGAGATGTGGTTGTTGAGGGACAGGTCGTCGGAGAGAATGTAGCCGAGATTTCTTGCTGAGGATGAGAACTGAATGTTTGTTGCCCCTACTGTAAGCGATGTTGGGAGAGGCGAGAGTGAGGAGGAGGTGTTGTGTTTGTGAATGAGGAGGGCTGCGGTTTTATCATCATTAAGCTTAAGCTTGTTGAGTGTCATCCATGACTTAATGTCTGTGATGCAGTTCTCCAAAGTCTGAACAGTGGAATTAATGAGAGAGGGGGCGGTGGATTTATACAGTTGTGTGTCGTCTGCAAATGACTGACTCTCAACAGCATGCCTTCTAAGCAGGAGAAGCAGTGGCTTGGTGTACAGAGTGAATAACACCGGCCCTAAAACGGAACCCTGAGGCACGCCGCACACCAAGTCTGCTGTGCTGGAGAAACAGCCATCGACAGTGACTGCTTGTGATCTGTCAGAAAGATATGAGTGGAACCAAGCCAGGACCGAGCCAGAGATTCCAAAGTAGTGTCTTCTTCTCTGTTCTCGGGACATGCTATAGCTGATGGGTCTCCATTTGGTGTATGATTGTAAAGGTCAGGGCAGTACTCTGTCCATCTGTGTAAGACTTCTTGTTCTTCTGTAAGCCTTATGCCAGACTTGCTTTGGATCGTGGAGACATTGGGCTGTTTAACACTTGTCAGCCGCTTCACAGTCTGGTAGGCCTTCTTGCTGCTGTTCTTGTTCAGACTGTTCGCTATTTCCTGGCATTGATCTTCTATCCAGTTCTCCTTTGCTGTGCGCATGCCTTTTCGGATGTCATTGTTGATTTTTTGGTAGACATCAGCTCCCTGTGAGGTGTTCTTTTTTATTTTTTTCTTTTATAAGAGTAGTACCATGTAACAATTTCAATAGTATTTTTATGTTGTCTTTAATGAAGACAGTCAAGTTTGCTATATAAAATAATGAGCACAACATATATGCTTCTTAAAATGCAATAGGACTACTAATTTAAAACACACACTCACTCACTCACACACACACACACACACACACACACACACACACACACAGAGAACGTACTAGGTCCTATTCCCCCTCTGTCCTGGGTGGCGCAGCTCTTACGGCTGTCGCGCTTTCCCCGAGAAGGTAACTCCAATTTCGCCAGGTTGGGTGACGAATGCAATCCAAATCATAACCCACGCACACAAATTATACATATTTTATAAAGCTGTTTTTTTTCACCATATCTCAGCTGTACAAATTGACTACTTTTGATAATAATCACATTCCTTCCCCTTGTAAATGATCTACCTACATGTTGCCAGTCTCTTTCGTTGTGTTCAGTCATAACAAGCTTGCTGTATTGATCTCTGTGTTGTGTAGGCTTATTGTATCGGCTTATAGCAAAACTGTATTTTTGAAAGACGTATTTTTTGGCGTACTATTTTTTTTAAATCCCCGGTGTGGACAACACTCAAGGTGAATTTGAAAGGGAATCAGGGACGTTGAAAACATGTTATCGTGGGACATTTAACAAACGTCCAATAGTCTTACAACAACAACAATTACTACTACTATTACTACAACAACTACTACGACTACAACAACTACTACTACACTGCAAAGAACTACTTCTTTTTATTCTACATGTACTACTACTACTGTACCGTGATGTCGTATCCATCAGATACATCAGAAAAAATGTAAAACGCTATACATCAATGTAATTGTTGGAAATAAATACGGGACAAAAATACATTGCAAACAATGTTGTTTTGTGCATGTTGTTGTTGTTGTTGGTGGTGGTGGTGGTGTTGTTGTTGGTGGTGTTGTTGTTGGTGGTGATGGTAGAAGTGGGAGAGACGGTGATAATAGTATGGTATTGTCTGTCTTATTCTATACTTAATTTGTCTTTGCCCTTGAGAAGAAGAGAAAGAGAGCAAGAAAGAGAGAGAAAGACAGAAAGAAAGAAGGAAAGAAAGAGAGAGCGAGAGAAAGAGAGAGGGAGAGAGGGGAGTATGAAGAAGGAAGTGGTAGGAAAGAGAATAACGTAAAACAGGGATGGAAAAAGAGAGTAAGGAAAAATGAAAGAAAAGAAACAGAAGAAACATCGTCATCATCATCATTATCAGCAACAATAATAGCAACTACTTCAACAACAGCATCAAAAAATGGGGAAAAAAAGATCAATTCAATTCAATTCAATCAATTTATTTAAAGTCTGTTCACAAATGATGTGATTTTAGACTATAAAACAAAGAAAGAAAATAATAATATAAATAATGAGATGGAAAAATGAAATACCAATAAATAAATAAATAAATCATAAATAATAATGATAAAAAGAAAACAAAATTGAAGAAAAAGACAGCACCAACAACATGATTTGATTTGATTTATTGTTGCTTTAGGTCCAGCGGACTCTTCCGAGCCAAATCAGGACCGGACAACCCCCGATCCGCATAAAAGATCTGCTGAAACAACCCCAGTGGGAAAATTGAATGCCCTCCACCGGCCAGTCACTTTACAATAAAGACATCCCACGCGGGGGACGGCTGAGGGTTGACCTCAACTACGCGAACACCCCGGTTACAAAAACAAAATAGAATACAAACATCATTATAAATCATCAACCAAACACATACATATAAAATGCCTATAGTGCTAAATAGTACATTCATAGGAAGCCCTAGTGACCACCCGGCAGAAAGCGTCCAACACTCCCAAGCTGATCCAACAGACCTCATACACAAACAAGGAGTCTTGTCCAGGAAGAGTTTTCAAGAAAAAAGGTAGGTCATTGATCTAGCGAAGAAGAAGATAGTATAGCAGAGTGAAGGACAGAGCAAGAATAGGAAAGAGTAAATGAGGAAGACAGCGACAGTGGGAATTTAAAGCACTAAATTTCCATAAAGTGGGGATACTATTTATACTGAAAACCCCCGGCACTCCAACGGGGGTACTGTTGCCGCAGTGAAGCGTCTTGCCTATAAAGGAAAGACAGGTTTTCAACTGTGGCTTTCACTGTTCCCTTTATAGGTTTGAACAATCTACAGTGGCAAGATTGCTCATGACCCCAAGGGGTGCACCAACAACAAACCCAGAAGAATTTATACTGATTAAACAATGTAACCTAACATTGAAACACATCATCTAATTTATACTGATTAAACAATGTAACCTAACATTGAAGCACCATCATCTTAACATCTAAAATACATCCAATAAAATAATTATAATACTGTTTCTATCTGTGTACACGAGGAAAAAGAGATCTAAGGAAAGAAAGAAAATCATTCAACAGATGAATACACGAAATAACAATTAATAACAACTGCCGTTGCCTGTTTATTAGCAAAAGAATAGTGACGTAGGCACAAAGCAAAGCTCAAGTAAACACAGCAAGACTCTATCCGCTGTCGGTATTGTCCACATTTACTGCAATGAAATTAAACGCGAACTGCTAGCATTCACAATAACTAATTAGATAAACAAAAAGATCGACTATATACACTAAAAAATAGCTATTTTAGATGAGCAACAACAAAAAGAGTAATTTTTAGTGTGAAAGCTCTTCATGTAGACATCATGAGGCAAAACTAAACTACAGTCAAATACCAAACAATACACAACCAAACTGAAATGTTATAACCGAGATGATTTATATATAATCTGTCATAACTCAACATTCTGATTCAGTATTCATACAATACTACATCCAGTTATTGTTCTAATTTCCTTTGCTTATGACTTAACGACTTTTTAATGACTTTTTTTTAATGAACAACAATAATTATCGAGAATAACAACTCCCACAACAAAGATTTCTTAAATGGATACTAACAAGCAGTGACAGCATGCTATGGTTTAGGACATAGAAGTTCTGAACATGAAACAAGTAGTGAAGGAAAACTTTGTTATCAAAAACACTTCATTGATGATTCCAACAGATACTGACCATACTTGCATTTTTGAAAAAACTACTACTACTACTACTACTACTACTACTACTACTACTACTACTACTACTACTACTACTACTACTAATCTTACTGCTACTACTACTACTACTACTACTACTACTACTTTTACTACAAGATGGTAGCGCACGTTTTTCTTCAATTGCCCTCAATGTTTATTTTTTGAAATTTTAAATTGCATCCAATACTATTATTAAAAGGGGGAGAAAACCGAGGTACCAGAGAAAGCTCTCGGTCTCTTGAAAAGTCTCGAACCCGCGACCTTCTTCATAGGAAACCAGCTCGCTATCCACTGAGCTACGTTTATCACAGCCATGCAAAGTATTCTGCATAAGAAATCAGCTCTCTATCTACTGAGCTATGTTTATCACAGCCATGCAAAGTATTCTGCATAGGAAATCAGCTCTCTGTCCACTGAGCTACGTTTATCACAGCCATGCAAAGTATTCTTCATAGGAAATCAGCTCTCTGTCCACTGAGCTATGTTTATCACAGCCATGCAAAGTATTCTTCATAGGAAATCAGCTCTCTGTCCACTGAGCTATGTTTATCACAGCCATGCAAAGTATTCTGCATAGGAAATCAGCTCTCTATCTACTGAGCTATGTTTATCAGAGACATGCAAAGTATTCTGAAATTGCGAAAGATAAACGTCATATGACATCAGTACACTAACCCAAAACGCAGAAAATCTAACAAAAAAAACCACTTTATGTTGATGGCAACAGACACCAAACTACACAGTGACAATGTTAATGTTCCAACACACTGACACTTCAACTGTCATTATGTGTGTACAGGTTCACGGTCAATGTTCATACATCTTACTCTTTATCAGTGATGACAACAGAACGAAATAACTCATCTCATCTTTGATATGATGATGACAACTTTGGCTACTTTACTATGCTTTAGCCTTTCAAAAGGAGTACTGGTGTTGTCACTGACAGATCTCATGTTTAGTTTAGAAACATCCGGATATTTGACAAATGTGTCACAAGGAGTAGAACATGACACTGTCTCTGGTGTTGATTCATCACTTGTTACCGCATCTGACACCTGCCGTACATTGTGTTTACACAGTTTGATCAGCTGCTCTGCCTTATCTCTTTCAGAGTGTGCAATGCTTGCTGTTGTTGATGTATGTTGAAAAAGTGTTTTGTAGATTGCAAAAAGTCTGTCGATGTTTGTGTCTTGCTCACTAATTATTGGGACAGCTACTTTTTCCAAAAACTCTGTGAAAGATGGTGTTGAGGTTGCAGTTTGTTGTGCAGCTACTTGAGCATATGTTTTTTTACTTTCTTTTTCAGGACGTTTCTGCTGTACTTTCTCAATAGCCTCCTGCATGCTCATTGAGCATTTTGATCTTTCTGTGAGAGCATGTTTTAGTAGCACCTTTTTGTCACATCCACGATAGGCAGCTGAGTGCTCACCTCCACAGTTTACACAGTGAGGCTTGGAGGCGTTGCAGTTTTGCCTTGTGTGATATCCTCCGCATCTGCAACATCTTTGTTTTGCACAACAATGTTTCAAAGTATGGTTTAATCGCTGGCATCGTGTGCACCGTGGAACTGGAGGACAATATGGATGTACCTTAAAAGTTTTGTCATTTTGTGTCAATGTTGCAGGCAATTTGTTTGATGCAAACACTATTCTTGTTATGGTGTGACTTGATTTTTTCGCAATGATATACTTGTATTTGATGATGTTTTCATTGTTCTTTAGAGTGTGTGTATTGCTTAGTCCAAATACTACTCCTTCAGTTGTTTCAGTTGGAATAACACACTTTACATGTGCACCCCCGATGTCAGACAGTGATAATAATTTGTCTTGTTGTAAAGTAGCCAAAGATACTAAACAACTCATAATAGGAGACTCCGTCATTAGCGGCATCAGAATGGAAGAAGTTGCTGTTGAAGGCGTCAAAGGTCAGCTAGTCTGCATTCCTGGTATAAAAATTGAAGACATTGTACAATGGTTGGATGATGTACCTACAAATGGAAAAATAGAAGATGTCATTATTCATGCAGGTATCAACACCTGCAAAACAAAAAACATTAACATGAAGGACTGGCTAAAGATGATAAAAGTAGTCAAGACAACATTCCCTGCAGCAAACATTTGTTTGTCATCTATAGTACCCCCAAGAGGTCAGTTGAGAAAGAAGGGTGATGCCGCCAACGCTGCACTGAGAGCAGCATGTGTAAAAGAAACTGTACACTTTGTGGACAACAGTGTATCCTTTCTCACAAAAACGGGGGCTACAAACCGTTCCTTTTACAGAGATTGCATTCATCTGAATCAAAAAGGAATGAAGTTAATGTCACTGATGTTCAGAAATATTTTGTCATAATTGAACAACGTTACATTCATTTAAAAAAATCTAAAATTTATGATTGATGATAAATTTAGTATTGTTCAGTGGAATTGCAGATCTATATCCACAAATGTACACTCTTTACAGCAATATGTAGTAACAAACCAACATCATGTTCTTGCACTGCAGTCATTGAATGTAAAAAGGAAGAAACTTCCTAAGATTGAAGGCTACTTTTTTCCGCCGGTAACACCATTTACTAAACAGAATACAAAAGTTAGCGTTGCGATATACATTAGGAAAGATTTGGATTACGTCACATGCAAGTCTCCCATTCCAAAAGATTTAAATGATGTGTATTCAGTAGCCGTGAAAGTAAAAATACATGATCAAATGTATGTTAATATCACGTCTGTTTATTATCCATTAGGACCAGATGATTTTAATACTGAATGGTTACAATCAATTGATATAAATGAAAATTGGATTACAGTTGGTGATTTCAATGCTCATTCAACACTTTGGGATAAAGGATGTAATTATAATACAAATAATCGTTTTATTGAAAATATCATTACTTCTGGTCTTATATTGTTAAATGATGGTAAAATAACAAGGATTCCTGACATAGCAACCCACCAACCTTCTGCCATTGATCTAACGTTTGTATCGCCTGATTTGGCAATAGACAGTATATGGGAAGTGGACTCTGATTCATTAGGTAGTGACCATCTTCCAGTTGTAACTGTAATAAATGAAAAGCCAGAGGTACAAATAGAAGATGATATTATACCAAAATATATTTATACTCGTGCAGATTGGAATCAGTATCAAATGCATTTATTGTACTCTGAGGATGACTTTCTACAAAATGAAGATATTAATGAAATTTGTACAGGTTTTACAAAAACAATATTGTCTGCAGCTAATAAGTCTATTCCTATTAAGAGAAATTCTGTAAAGAAAAAACACAGTGGTAATATTTGGTGGAATCAAGCATGTGCAGATGCAGTTAAGGAAAAAAAGAATACATTTAAGAATTGGATAAAATGTAGATCTGTTTCCGCACATAGGCACATGAAATGTGCAAAAATTAATTGTAATAAAATTATAGCATCAGCAAAGAAACAGTATTGGGAAGATTTTTGTAAAAAAGAAATATCAAATACATGTAATGTCAATAATGTTTGGAAAAAAGTTAAAGAAATGAAAAATGGCTTTCAGCTTCCTAAATGTCCCATAAAAATAACTAACAAACTATTTTCTTCTCCAAAGGAGAAATCTGAAGAATTTGGAAAACTTTTTGCAAATGCAAGCAATACTAGTAGTCTAATTAAAGATGAGTTCGAAAAAAGAAAACATGAAGAAAACTCTGAACATTATAAAGAACCTAATTCAGATAATTCTTTATTTATGAATTCTAGGATATCAATAACAGAGGTTACAGATGCTTTAAATTATTTTGGCACTAAAAAATCTGCAGTTGGTCCAGATGGGTTATCATACATTTTGCTAAAACACATGCCTTTAAAATGGATACAACATTTTCTCACTATTATCAATAAATGTTGGGAAAATAATGTGTTGCCTGATATTTGGAAAACATCAATAATTATTCCACTTTTAAAAACAGGGAAAAATCGACACGAATCCTCAAGTTATCGCCCCATTGCATTAACATCGCATGCTGGTAAAATTATGGAAAAAATTATAATGAATAGATTATCATATTATTGTGAAAAAAATAAAGTAATTCCAGAAAATCAGGCTGGTTTTAAAAAAGGCAGATCAACAGTAGACCATTTAGTGAAATTAACAACACACATTAAGAAACAATTCGCTAGAAGGAAAAATATATTAGCTACATTTTTTGACGTTAAAAAGGCTTATGATCGAGTTTGGCATGCTCGACTTTTATACAAATTAAAAAATATAGGGCTTTCTGGAAATATTTTTCAATATATTAAAGGGTTTTTGCATGGAAGAAAAATAATGGCCAAAGTAGGTCACTCTTATTCTTCTACATATAATATTAACATGGGTATACCACAAGGCTCTATAATTTCACCTCTTTTATTCACTATTTTGTTAAATGACTTACCTCAATTTGTAAGTAATAAAATTCATCTAGTTCAATATGCTGACGATATTGCAATATGGGTAAATGTATCTTTAAAAAGGAAAACTTCTATATATGAAATAAAACATATTCAAAAGATATATCAAAATGAACTGAACAATATTGATATTTACATGAAGGATAATGGATTGGAATTATCAGAAGAAAAAACAAACATGATCTTGTTTAATAATGGGATTAACCCCAAATGTTTGCCAAAATTTTATATTGGTATCAAAGAATTGAAATATGTACAGGAAATAAAATTTCTCGGGGTATATTTTACATCTAAATTAAGTTGGAAAAAACATATACATTATTTGTTGGAAAAGGCCGTTAAAAGTTTAAATTTAATAAAGATTATAAGCTTTCAAAAATGGGGACGTGATACTAAAACTCTTATTCATCTTGTGTGCATGCTTGTCAGATCTAAATTAACGTATGGACAAGAGGTATATTTTTCGGCACCAAAATATTTACTGAAACAACTCCAGAGTATGGACAGTAAAGCAATTAAAATTGTTATGGGTATTCCAGTACATACAAAAACTGACGATGCTTATAAAGCAGCTGGAGTATTACCATTAAATGAGTGGAGAAAATTATCATGCGCTAAATATATAGTTAGAGCCTCTGCTGTAGAAAATTTCACTGACACAGAACTAGAAGTAAGATCTGATTTAGATTATCCAAAAAGAGCACAGGGTATCAGTTATTTACAAACAATAGCAACTTATACAAATGAACTTTTACAGGGGTCAAATTTTTTTCCTAAATCAATCTCTAAAAAAATACCACAAATGCCTATACCAATCTGGGAATTTAAGCGAGCAAACTTTGATTTTGAATATACTGCTATACGGAAAAAAGAAAATGGATTATTGTTAGCAACAGAAGCTTACGAACATATAGATAAAAAATATTATTCTTATTTGCAAATTTATACTGATGGTTCTGTTTTAGATACAGGCCAAACCGGGGCTGGTTATGTTATACCTGCTTTAAAAATTAGCGAATCCTTGTATTTAGGTAAAGATCGTTCAATATATACTGCAGAACTTACCGCAATTCTTATGGCATTACATAAAATCTTGAGTCAACAAAAGACCTTTTTTAATATCTTATTATGTGTAGACTCCAAATCTGTTCTTCAGAGTCTGGACTCTAATATTTATAAAAGCAGAGGTGATATTATATATGAAATAAAATATCTTATACATTGCTTAATTATCAATGGCACAAATGTTCAGTTTTGTTGGATACCATCTCATTGTGGTTTAGATAATAATGATTGGGCAGACAGGAAAGCAAAAGAAGGGGCGAAAAATCAACACAACGTTAGCCATATTGACATCCCCTTATCAACAAAAGAAATTTATAGTATAATAGAAAATAAAATAAAAAATAAATTTCCTTTAAAAATAATATATAGTGATAATTCACAGTATCCTCGAACAATAACCTCTTTAGCACATCGTCTTGCTTTAAATTCTTGGAGGACAAAATATTGCAAGGATATTGTTTGCATTTGCAATGAAAATTTAACTATAAATCATATCATTCATGACTGCAGTGTAATAACACAATATATTCCACAGAACATTCATAATGTTCAAAATAAAAATAGTAAATATTGGATAACCATCGCTAAATCTATAATTTATAGTCCTGTAGGACATTTGTTATAAAAATTGCAATTTTATTATGATTACTTCGTATATGACAATTTCAGAAAATTGACTTTTCTGTACATGAACATTTCGCAAGTTTGACATGTTCCATAGTAATTTAATTAATTTTTTTTAAAAGAGTTTTAAAATATTTTTTGAATACTTAATTTTTATTTTAATTATTTAGTGCAGTGGTTGGAGCACTCGCTACTGTGTCGAAAGTGAAGCACCGTCCGGTGCGGTTAGCACTTGGATGGGTGACCGCTAAGGTGTGAAGCGACAAACAACAGCGCCCCCAGTTGACTCAACTGTGATTGAGTACCTACTCTCTTGAGGGTGGGGAAGGTAAAGCAGCGAGGGAGAGAGTTGGGCATCACCCTCATTACGCTGGCCCAAGATAAGTGTGATCTCCAACATCACGCTCCCCTACGGCCACAAGGCTATGGGACTACCTTTACCTTTTTTTTTTTTAATTTAATTTTATTTCATGTTATGTTACTGTACCATTTTGTTTAAATATTATTTCCTTTCCCCCATCCATGTAGCGCATATCCTTTTCCCCCACCTTCCTTTTATTTTCTTGTCTAAAATCACTTCGGTGAATAGACGTTAAATGAAATAAACAAACAAACAAACAAACAAACAAACATGATGATGACAATCATTGTTCAGGATGGCGACGTGGTGATCGTCCTTAACGCTGATGCAATAGGACGTTAAGCTTCGTTGTTCCTCCAAAATAACTCAGTAAACCTACATCCAAACAACAGGCTTTTAAGTGGCACAACAGAACACATGTACAGGTCACATTAACAACAGGCCTTTAAGTGGCACATCAGTGCATGGTACAGGTCACATAAACAACAGGCCTTTAAGTGGCACATCAGTGCATGGTACAGGTCACATTAACAACAGGCCTTTAAGTGGCATATCAGTACACATATACAGGTCACATTAACAACAGGCCTTTAAGTGGCATATCAGTACACATATACAGGTCACATTAACAACAGGCCTTTAAGTGGTACATCAGTACACATGTACAGGTCACATTAACAACAGGCCTTTAAGTGGCACATCAGTACACATATACAGGTCACATTAACAATATGCCTTTAAGTGGCACATCAGGACACATGCACAGGTCACATTAACAACAGGCCTTTAAGTGGTACATCAGTACACATGTACAGGTCACATTAACAACAGGCCTTTAAGTGGTACATCAGTACACATGTACAGGTCACAATAACAACAGGTCCTTAAGTGGTACATCAGTACACATGTACATGTCACATTAACAACAGGTTTTTAAGTGGCACATCAGTACACATGTACAGGTCACATTAACAACAGGCCTTTAAGTGGCACATCAGTACACATGTACAGCATATATAGCAGTGCTATACTGCTTTCATTGAGTCTGTGTTAACATTCTCATTCATCTGTTTCTATCAGTCTCTTAATCTCAAAAACCAAAATTCTCTTAACAGTATCTCCAGAACATGTAGCAAGATTGTAGGCAGAAATCTCCCCCGTCTCTGCGATTTGTTCCAAACAAGGGCCCTGAGCAAGGCCATGTGCATCATTAAAGACCCCACCCACCCCCTGTGCCCCCTCTTCCAGTGTCTTCCGTCCGGGGTTCGACTCAGGACAATGCAATGCCGAACAGTTCGCTTTAGTTCCACTTTCATCCCTACTGCAATTACCCTTTTCAATTCAACCAACAAACGCTGATGGCTCTGCTCAGGACACCTCACCACCCTCAAATTAATAACCCCATCATTTATTTTTATCTGATTAATTGCTTTTATAATCAAACTTGTATGTTTTATTTTATTCTATTACCCACATGTCCATTGATAATTATTGTGTTTGTAAGTGGAAGTGTATTACCTTATTTGTCAAGGACTGTTTGGTATTTTTTATCTCGTTGTTATAGTTGCTTATGATGTGTTCTGTGTGGATGAGTGCACTGCTGCAGTGATGAGTGGGCAAATGTAGTGCGTGAGTGTGTTGTAACTGCGCGAGGCTTTTATGACTGAAATAATAGTGCCTATTCTTTAGTCCTATTTCTTACCTGTAATATTTTTACCTGCAAGAGGCGTTCGCTCAATTAATGCATAGTTAAATTATGTACGAATGATGTGCGTACGGATTCTATGCTTTCTGAACCTCTTATATTAGTCTGTGTCTTATTATTGTTCATTATAACTGTCTTGATGTGTGGAGCCATTATATAACATAATGTGATGAGACTTGTACAATATTTCCATTCCTGTGGTAATAAAGATGTGTTGAATTGAATTGAGGTCACATGAACAACAGGCCTTTAAGTGACACATCAGAACACATGTACAGGTCACATTAACAACAGGCCTTTAAGTGACACATCAGTACACATGTACAGGTAACATTAACAACATGACTTCAAGTGGCACATTAGTACACATGTACAAGTCACATTGTTCCAAAATCAACTCTTTAACTAGAGGGGCAAAGCCCATATGACTCACAAGCTCTTTATGAAACTTGCAATATTAAAAAAGAAAATGACTGCACAGACAAACAAACCCACAAATTAAAACCATGGCATTAAAATGTAAAGTAATACCGTTTTTGATTTTTCTATGCTCTTGACGTTGAGATGACCTTTCCCTCCGGCTCCAAATACACTCATGTAACATCAAATAAACTACAGGAAAAGTTGTATTATGCCTCTCCCCCTCTTTCCCTCCCACCTGACTTTCGGATGAGTTTGACCTACAGTGACCTTACCAAATCTTACCAAATTTGGTTAAAAAGTTGAAATAGGTTCTGAGATATTGCAAGTTTTGCACCTCCAGACGGCGGAGGGCGGACAGACAGGCGGACGGAAATTCTATTTTTTTAAATGTCCTTTTTGGACTCATTTTCCGCATGGATTTGAAAAATCTAGATTTGTGTGTGTGGGGGGGGGAGAAGGGGGGGAGGTGAGTACATAGACTCACATTGCTGTCCATGTGAGTACAAAAAAGAATTGATTGATTGATTGATTTATTGTTGCTTTAGGTCCAGCGGACTCTTCCGAGCCAAATCAGGACCGGACAACCCCCGATCCGCATAAAAGATCTGCTGAAACAACCCCAGTGGGAAAATTGAATGCCCTCCACCGGCCAGTCACTTTACAATAAAGACATCCCACGCGGGGGACGGCTGAGGGTTGACCTCAACTACGCGAACACCCCGGTTACAAAAACAAAATAGAATACAAACATCATTATAAATCATCAACCAAACACATACATATAAAATGCCTATAGTGCAAAATAGTACATTCATAGGAAGCCCTAGTGACCACCCGGCAGAAAGCGTCCAACACTCCCAAGCTGATCCAACAGACCTCATACACAAACAAGGAGTCTTGTCCAGGAAGAGTTTTCAAGAAAAAAGGTAGGTCATTGATCTAGCGAAGAAGAAGATAGTATAGCAGAGTGAAGGACAGAGCAAGAATAGGAAAGAGTAAATGAGGAAGACAGCGACAGTGGGAATTTAAAGCACTAAATTTCCATAAAGTGGGGATACTATTTATACTGAAAACCCCCGGCACTCCAACGGGGGTACTGTTGCCGCAGTGAAGCGTCTTGCCTATAAAGGAAAGACAGGTTTTCAACTGTGGCTTTCACTGTTCCCTTTATAGGTTTGAACAATCTACAGTGGCAAGATTGCTCATGACCCCAAGGGGTAAAAAAGAATTCATTATCTAAAAATAGATATGTTTGAAAATTAGCACATCAATATGCATGAACTCGAATTGCTAAAACATTAACTCTTTATCAGTGATGTCAACATAGGAAGACAAGAATTCAGTACAAAACAACAACTCTTTATCAGTGATGTCAACACAGGAAGAAAAGATTTCAGTACAAAACATCAACTCTTTATCAGTGATGTCAACACAGGAAGAAAAGATTTCAGTACAAAACAACAACTCTTTATCAGTGATGTCAACACAGGAAGACAAGAATTCAGTACAAAACAATTCTTTATCAGTGATGTCAACACAGGAAGACAAGAATTCAGTACAAAACAACTCTTTATCAGTGATGTCAACACAGGAAGACAAGAATTTAGTACAAAACAACAACTCTTTATCAGTGATGTCAACACAGGAAGACAAGAATTCAGTACACAACAACAGGTCATTAAGTAACAAATCAATACAGCTATGACTGTTTAAACATCAACTGATAAGGAAACGAATTCAGTACAAAACACCAGGCCATTAAGTAACCAATCAATACAGCTATGATTGTTCAAACATCAGCTCTTTATCAGGGATGTCAACACAGGAAGAAAAGAATTCAGTACAAAACAAACAACAGGTCATTAAGTAACAAATCAATACAGCTATGATTGTTAAAACATCAACTCTTTATCAGTGATGTCAACATGGGAAGAAAAGAATTCAGTACACAACAACAGGTCATAAAGAAACCAATTCAGAACCTAAGATAACTAGATCAGTGAGAATTGCCATATAATTAAACATGAACAACTTTCGTTATTTAAACATCAAATTTTTATCCCTATTGTTAACATAGGTGAATACATTCAGTTAATACAATACAATACAACACAATACAACACAATACACCACAATACAATATAATACCATACAACACAATACAATACAACACAATACAATACTGTACAACACAATACGACACAACACAATACAATAAAACACAATACTGTACAATACAATACAATACAATACAATACTGTACAATGCAAAACAATACAATATAATAAAACACATTACAGTACACTAATCTTTATTGTCCAACTTTCACATTATAAATAAAAACGGAAAATTGACTTCGGTATTGAGCGCAAACTTTGCATAAAATAGTAAATGAACAACAATAAGAGTTTCGATGCGTACAACAGTCACATGATGCAATTGGAAATACACACACTCTTTCTCCCTCCCTCTGGCCTGTATTCATGCTGACACATCTACACACACACCCATATGTGTACATACACACTAAATTGTCCGTCAATACAATGTATAAGTAAATACATAATAAATACACACAATAATAACATAAGGATAATCAAATTAACTTGCACATAAACATACACTCATATACATAATGAATATATAATGGATACATAGAATATACGTATTTACATGTAACAATATATACATCGATGCAGAATAATCAACATTCATTACAGTGAACACACCAATGTACATGCATACACACACTTAGCCATAATCCATCACATGCCACCTGCACTATAAAAACCACCAACTCATTAAAAGTGATACGTAAGACTAGAACATCTAAAAGAGTGCATACAATCAACAAAATATATATATATATATATATATATATATATATATATATATATATATATATATATATATATATATATATATATATATATATATATATATATATATATATATATATATATATATATATATATATATATATATATATATATATATATATATATATATATATATATATATATATATATAAACATTTCCGTTAAACATACAAACCGGCTTGGCTGACTCGGAAACAGAGTTAGCGATTGTTGAGATCGCACTAGGGATGAAAGAGTTCTTGTGTCATTATTTTTCTTAGCGAGCGGCATTCGAAGCCTTCGACCTTCGATCTTCGACGTGACGGCAAGTATTGAAAATAATGATTTAGGGGGTGGGAAGTGTCACAATTGATGCGATTTGCCTTTTTTCCTAGTGGCTGTGGTTTATGTAAAGTTCATTCAACTCAATTTACTGAGATTCAGACTTAGTAGTCACAAATTAATTATTCAGTCTGAAAAATAAATAATGTACGCAGAGAAGAAAGATTGTGTACTCTGTGTGACTTAGATGAAATTGGTGACGAGGTTCATTATTTATTTACATGTAAACATTATGTGCTGATAGAAAACAGGACCTTTCCTTTACCTAAATACTTTTGGGACCCATCCAGATGTCTTTAAATTTAACAAGCTGATGAATATTAAATCAAAGAGCAAGTTGTTAAATTTAGGCCTCTTTTGGAGTTTGATGTCAATATTTAAATAATGTGTCATCTGTTTTCTCTTCTTCTGTGAACCCACTTGGTATTATATCAAGTCTGTGATGCATACATGTTTGTGTTATTTTTTTCCACTAATTATATTTGATGTGATGGTTAATAAACACATTTCTTTTCATACCGTGTAAACTTTAAAACGAGTGTTTGACATTTCAGAGATTTGTCTTGTGATGCCTATGGAGCAGTTTATTGTTTTTTTTAATATGTCTGTAATTCTGCCCCCTCCCACTCTCTACTTTTGGCTAGAATGCCCACTGGGTTATGGGCCTTGTGTTTTGATTGGACCTGTGTGTGGTTGTGTTAATAAAAGGTCAAAGTTCATATTTCATTACTGACAGCAACACAACCTTAATTTGTGTTCCATATCACACACGCCACAAACAGCGGAAACATACGTGGGCTGTTCTAACTTTATTACACTATTTATTGATTGATTTAATAGATCTTATATAGCGCTTTTCCAGTTCAAGAGCTGCTCAAGGCGCTGGTCGATACAAGATCTAATTTAAGCCGCTGGAGGCGCCCACTAGCACACTATCAAGATTTAGCCTACACCGTACTATGTTTCACCTCTACTTGGGACAAGTACAGTGTTTAGCCTACACCGACGTTCTATGTTTCACCTCTACTTGGGACAAGTACAGTGTTTAGCCTACACCGACGTTCTGTGTTTCACCTCTACTTGGGACAAGTACAGTGTTTTCCCCTACTTCTGAAAATGACAATAAAAACATAACAGTGTTCCAACACTACACATGTGTGGGAGGGTGGGGCAGGTTTCAAAGACAGGTTGTGAGTGTGGTGGGGGTGGGCGGTGGGGTGGGGTGAGTGAGAGAAGGAGTGAGAGGAGGAGATGAAATAGGGAGGCAAAGAAAACACAACTCCTACTGTGAGTGCAAAGTAACAGAATACTCTCTCTCTCTCTCTCTCTCTCTCTCTCTCTCTCTCTCTCTCTCTCTCTCTCTCTCTCTCTCTCGCTAACACACACACACACACACACACACACAATTTAGCATGCTACCAACTCATCATGACTTAACACAGAGGTGATGACAGACAATCTTTCCATCGTTCAGTTCCGCTGTCTTCCCTACTACACGTCCATAATTAAAAGATTCAGTCCAAGAGTAAGGAAATAATTCAGCAACACTAGTTAGTAACACACGGCGATACATACACTGACACGTGCAGCATTCAACAATCTTACAGAGATGACAAATCCAGTGAAGTTAGTTCTACACTTTTGAAACAATGGGCCATAACATGCGCATTTCATTCTTTCACTTCTGTGGCATGAGTGGCGGTAACGCACAATGCAGATACCGCTCGTAGTCAGGGTCCGTTAAGTCTGAGAACAGAATATAGTTGGTCATTCTGTCAGTCAAACCAAGCTGGTACACATCACTCTCATACCTCCGACGAACATTGAGGCAGTGTGAGATGACCAGGCGACACGTGGACACCAGACTGCGAGGTGTGGTGGCCATCTCCCTCAGGCAGGGCATGAACGTGGTGAGCGCGTCGTACCGTTCTCCTATGTATGGCAGCCAGTCATATCGCAGTTCCCAATCTTTCTTTGTCAACAGATCAAAGAAATCAAGACAGTCATTGTATATGTGGAACAGCTCTGAATAGGAACAGGATCCTGACTCATACAGCATGTGTGCCAGTATGAAGCGTGCACTCATTACAGCTGAAAGCAGAGGCGATGTTATTGAACCCTCTTCTAAAATCGATATTCGCGGTAAACTCCGAGCATACGAACAATGGCGAGGGAGGTATTTTTTCAATGGTTCATGTGTTACTGTCAGTGCAGGTTGGTGTGTGCTGAAACCCAGTCTGATGCACTCTGCTACCATCCTCTGTGCACAGTGTTTATTCCTCACAGCGTACAGCAACACAGATTGACCACTCTTTGTCACACGCAGTGGGTTAACTCCCCTGACCACCTGGTGGAACAGGAACTCTGGTCTCTTGTCCAACGCAATGGCGTGTAGAGTTGTCTCTCCTTCCTCATTCACTACTTTAGCCTGATCAGGACACCACATCAGTGTGTGATGAATTACATCTCCATAGCGACCGTTTATCAAGGATTGGATTGGTGTCACATGTTCAATCTTCTTGTTTATGTCTTCATATAAGAAAGGGAATGGTGTCACGTGTTCAATCTCGTTGACTATGTCACTATAGCAACCGACTATCAAGGATTGGAGTGGTGTCACAAGTTCAATCTTCTTGTTTATGTCTCCATGGTACTCAATAACCAATTTTGTAAGTTCCATCTGCTTTGCTTCAATAGTTCTATACAACAAACTACGGTGATCTCTATCAAGGATATTGGTGTCACCACCTCTGACCACTAAGGCTTTCACAGTCTTCCAGTCTTTCTTCCTGGCTGCCCTGTTGAGAGGTGTCTCTCCTTCATCGTTTTTCATGTTGATGTCAGCGCGCTGTTCCTGACAGTAGTCCACCACGTCCCACTGACGTAGTTCTATGCCTGCAAGCAGAGCTCCATCACGATGTCTGAGTCCTGTCCGGTCTTTCTCCTCTATCAAAGGTTTGACTGCCTGCAAGACGCAACGACTGATCGCTTGATGGAACAGCTGATCCCGTTCAGCTTCAGACAGACGATAGTGTTGCATGGTGCTGATGCATCGCCACACAACACTGCCTTGCCTCCTCTCCATGGCACGCTGCATCACTTCTCGTCTTTTGGCGTCGTTCAGGTCGTATTCCATCAGCCTGGCCACAAGCAGCCACTGATCCTCCTGCATCAGCTGTGGAAGAACATCCAGACACAAGTGGACACTGACACCGTGATCTAGCAGTGCTCTGCACACGCCCCACTGCTGTTGTCTCACCATGTCAGTAAACAGTGAGTCCCTCTGTGCTTGCTCCATATCCAGTTTAATCAACTGCATCACTACGTGCCATGCTTTGTGTTCTAGGGCGACTTTCAGTGTGATTTGTATCAGTTGGTGTCTGATCTTACCATGCTTGTAATGCAGGCTTGGCATGACAACACTCCACATACAGGACGTTGCTGCTTTGTAGGCCTGTCGACTTGAAAGGTTAGACATTTGCTGTTCTAGTGCCTTCAGCCGTTGCCATCTCTTTCCTAAAGCCAGACGTTTTGCCGGGTCTCTGGCTGTCTTTGTGCTGATCATGGCGTTCTCCACCACTTCTCTCAGATCAGTGACGTCCACTCCACGTTGAAGCATGTGACCAACAGTGGCCCAGTCAGCGAACATGGCCAGCCGGTAGTATACCCACATCAGCTCTATCTCCGTCAGCCCGTGGTCAGACAACAGCAACATGACGCGCCACTGCTTCTCTTTATAAGCCTCTTTCACTGCCCACCAACGCTTGTCGTCATACACAGTGTGGTCTGCCCACTGCTGGACAATGCTCCACCGTCTCTGATCCACAGCTTCCTGCAACAACTCACGGCCAACTTGCTCCCACACATGACACAGACAGACCTGGCTGATCTTATCCCACCTGTCTTCTTTCATTAAAATCATAACACATACACTCAGTTCTTCTTGTGAAATGTCACTGAGATTCACAGCAACAGGTAACAACGTGTCTGTAATTCGTAACTCTTCCAATGACACCATCAGAACAACAGTTTTTTGGTCTTCTGAAAGAAGACTCCAGTCGACGTTTGTAGTCAACAGTGTGCTTGTGTTATGAGGCATGAACAATTTCACTGTCTCACTTGAATCTTGAAGTTCTCGTTGTTGAATGGTGAGATATGTACTTGGTTTCCACGTGTGAAATGTTGCTACGAAAGCGCCCTTCTTGATACTCTCCATCGCGATGTCCCACCTTTGTTCTGTCAGTGCTCTGTCCAGCAGTCTGTTCAGCTGTTCTCTGTCACAGTGTGGTATGATGTCTGAGTAATAATGCTCAGTGGCATTTTCTATGAACGCATCAACTACTACTTTCTTTTTTTTCTGTTTGTCATAAAATTCTTCCTCCAGCAACTTGATCAAAAGGGACCACCATTGTTCTGTCAGTGCTCTGTTCAGTACTCTGCCCAGCTGATCTCTGTCACAGTGGTGTATGATGAGTGAGATTGTATCATTATTTGCATTTTCTATTAATGTATCGACTGCTAATTTCTCTTGCTGTTTGTCATAAACACCTTCCTCCAGCATGGTGATCACAGTGGACCACCATCCTTCTGTTACTGCTCTGTTCAGCACTCTGTCCAGCTGCTCTCTGTTACAGTGGTGTATGATGTTTTCATAAACATCATCATTTCCATTTTCTATTAATGTATCAACTGCTGCTTTTTTTTGCTGTTTGCCAAGAACACCTTTCTCCAGCATCTGGATCACAGTGGACCACCATCCCTCTGTTAGTGCTCTGTTCAGTACTCTGTACAATTGTTCTTTGTCACAATGTGGAATGATGCCTGAGTACCAATAAGTACTCCAGTCAAATAAAACCGACAGTCTATACTGGAAATTTTCACTGGCTTTGTCAATAAAAACGTCAACTGCTGCATGTTTTGATTCAACGCTGTCATCTTTCTCTAGCACCTCGATCACCCAGTACCACAATCCCTCTGTTACTGCTCTGTTCAGCACTCTGTTCAGCTGCTCTCTGTCACAATGTGGTACGATGTATCCATAATATATCTCAGTTGCATTTTCTATTAATAAATCAACTACTAATTTCTTTTGTTGTTTATAATAAACCCCTTCCTTCAGCACCTTGATCACAGTGGACCACCATCCTTCTGTCAGTGCTCTGTTCAATACTCTGTCCTGCTGATCTTTATCACAAAATTGTATTATGTTTGAGTAATATATCTCAGTTGCATTTTCTATGAACACATCAACTGCTACTATCTTTTGCTGATTGTAATGAACACCTTTCTTCAGCACCTTGATCAGAGAGGACCACCGTCCTTCTGTTACTACTCTGTTCAGCACTCTGTCCAGCTGCTCTCTGTCACAGTGTGGTAGGATGTCTTCAAAAACAGTACCGGTTGCATTTTCTATGAATGTATCAACTGCTACTTTCTTTCGCTGATCGTCATGGACACCTCTCTCCAGCACCTCGATCACAGTGAACCACCATCCTTCTGTCAATGCTCTGTTCAGCACCCTGTCCAGCTGCTCTCTGTCACAGTGTGGTATGATGTCTGCAAAAACAGTACCGGTTGCATTTTCTATGAATGTGTGAACTGCTACATTCTTTTGCTGATCGTCATGAACACCTTTCTCCAGCACCGTGATCACAGTGGACCACCATCCTTCTGTCAGTGCTCTGTTCAGTACTCTGTACAGCTGCTCTCTGTCACAGTATGGTATGATGTCTGCATAAACATCGCCAGTTGCATTTTCTATGAATGTGTGAACTGCTACATTCTTTTGCTGATCGTCATGAACACCTTTCTCCAGCACCGTGATCACAGTGGACCACCATCCTTCTGTCAGTGCTCTGTTCAGTACTCTGTCCAGTTGCTCTCTGTCACAGTATGGTATGATGTCTGCATAAACATCGCCAGTTGCATTTTCTATGAATGTGTGAACTGCTACATTCTTTTGCTGATCGTCATGAACACCTTTCTCCAGCACCTTGATCACAGTGGACCACCATCCTTCTGTCAGTGCTCTGTTCAGTACTCTGTCCAGTTGCTCTCTGTCACAGTATGGTATGATGTCTGCATAAACATCGCCAGTTGCATTTTCTATGAATGTGTGAACTGCTACATTCTTTTGCTGATCGTCATGAACACCTTTCTCCAGCACCTTGATCACAGTGGACCACCATCCTTCTGTCAGTTCTCTGTTCAGTACTCTGTCCAGTTGCTCTCTGTCACAGTATGGTATGATGTCTGCATAAACATCGCCAGTTGCATTTTCTATGAATGTATCAACTGCAATTTTCTTTTGCGTTTTGTTATGAACACCTTCCGTCAGCACAATGATCACAATGGGCCACCATCCTTGTGTCAGTGCTCTGTTCAGTAATCTGTAGAGCTGCTCTCTGTCACAGTATGGTTTGATGTGTTTATAATACATCGGAGTTGCATTTTCTATGAAAGCATCAACTGCTACTTTCTGTTGTTGTTTGTCATGAATACCTTCCTTCAGCACAACGGCCACAGTGGACCACCATCCTTCTGTCAGTGCTCTGTTCAATAATCTGTGCCGCTGCTCTCTGTTACAGTGTTGAATGATGAGACGAGACGTGGAACTGCCAACCTCAACCTTACTAATTTGAATGAAGGCGTCTACAGCTTGGAGTCTTGTATTATTGGGCACGACGTCACCATGTTTATTCAGTATATAAGCTACCTCCTGCCACTTATGTCTTTTCACTGCATTATCTAAACGTTCTGTCCAGTTTTCCATGTTGAACACAATCTAATAATTCCTATCTGTACATAACGCAATACTCTCTCAAAAGTGAATTGTAATACCCACTGTGTATAATAAAATTCTATATTCTAAAGAAAGAGGAACATAATCTGAGTATGAGGTAATATGTATACAATCGGACTATACAATATGAAACTAAATAGGCAGAAAAATGCAAAAGAGTGATGGGAGATAACTTCGAGGCAGCTCTCTCTCTCTCTCTCTCTCTCTCTCTCTCTCTCTCTCTCTCTCTCTCTCTCTCTCTCTCTCTCTCTCTCTCTCTCTCTCTCTCTCTCTCTCTCTCTCTGAATTGCATCAGGTTTTGCGACAGGCAAACTGCAGGGTTCGAAATTGTGAATAAAAAAAGGAAGGGAAAAATAAACAAGCTACAACATTTAACACACTTATATATTTTTAAAAAAATCAAGTATAAAGTTTAGAGATTAAAAGAAAAGTTTTGTTTCGATAAAGCCTTAACATTAAGAGTATCAGACATCAATGAACTATACATATCTGTAAGTGCAGTATCACATCCACATCACCACACACTGTCACTGTGTAACTCATTGTCATCAGATTCAGACCTGATGTACAGATTATTATCCACAATGAACACTGTACAATATGAAAAGGTCAGTATTGAACTGTGTTACGTGGTTAGATTAGATTAGATTATTAATGTTTATAGGGTCCAGTGGACTGCTAAGAGCCGAATCAGGACCACACAACACTATTCAAAATCAGACTACGTGACATTAGATTAGATTAGCATGTTTATCGCGTCCAGCGGACTGCTAAGAGCCGAATCAAGACCACACAAAACTGTTACGTGACATAACAAAGTAGGCCTATAATGCTGTGTCCAGAGCTGTAAAGAATTACTCTTACTGTCCGTTAACCAGTACAGCGTACATGGCCATGGTAAAAATGAAGATACCCATCAGTATGTAGGGAGGTAAAAAAAATTATCTTGTTCATCATCAGGGTAGTGATACCACTGGGGCTGTAATGAAAACATCTGTCCAACATCAGCGTACAGATGCGTCCAAAGCCTGAAAGTCAGAAAATAAATTTATTTCTAAATCAAAATTTAAAAATATGAATGAATGAAGAACAAGATGTTTGAAGAAATAAAGAAAGGAAGGAATGAAGATGATAACGAAGGATCAAAGATAGAAGGAATGAATGGAAAACAAGATGGCCAGTCTGTCATGTGACTATAAATACATTTCAGACCCTGGCACATATAGCAGACAATCCTCATGTGTTGTCACGTGGTGTTATCCTAGTGAAGCAAAATGAAAACATTACATGGTGAACCACTGTCCGAACTATCTGGATGGACTTGTGGCAATCAAAACAGATCCAGCTGATTTTGACAAAAAATGGTAACACTTCTTTTAAAAAAAATAATATAACGGACTATAGCGACCTTGAAAAGCAAAGGTCAAGGACATAAAAGAAGAGAGATGTTTAAGGATTTTACGCAGTAAAATTAAACAAAATCACCCGAGTCATTCTTGAGATATGGCAAACAAATGTCTTTTCAACGAAAAAGTGAAATTCAGAACGATTGACTGATAAACCGATCACTTGACCGACAACCCAAATGCTACTCTATGTCTGGCCATGAGATGAAATACTTGTATACCAATCACAGCAAAATCGGTTTAGCTGGTCTTGAGACAATGAACAAAACACGATATAGAAACAATGTGACGCCAGTGGCCTTGGCCTTTGCTGTGGAGCAAATATGAGGTCACGGAAGGCTGATGGCCACTATCTTAGGTCATGTTCCTATGAAGTTTGATCACAATCTTGTTAGTGGTTTTTGGTATATGGTGCGCATCGAACGACAGAACGATCGACTTTTGACTCTTGTTGATTCCGGACGATTTGAAAGTATTTTCAAGTCATAAAAAGACGAAAGACAGAGAAGTAAAGAAACACAGCACATGAAAACAGGACTATGAGATCAGAAAATCCAGACACATATCATACATTAGACAATACAATAAATAGATCAATTAAA